>CALNXI010000285.1:264443-315869 GCA_942486025.1 Porites evermanni
AAACGAAATAAACAGCATGGATCAAAATCAACCAATCACAACCAACAAACGTGACCTTTTGAACCCAATGAAGAAAGCCCGAGTTTCCGGAGAGGTCCGTTAAAGTGTGTGAGGGAGGCGAAAAATGTAAACATTTGTTATAATTTTGACTTGAAGTCGCATGTCATTCCAAAGCGCGGCAACAGTAGCGAAGAAATCGCTTGCAGGTGACAAAATAATAGCTTGTGTCAAACAAATATGTCTCCTGGGTGTTATATGTAAAGTTTCGAATAGAAAAACGTTGTTTGGTAAAACACTTTGCTTTCTTGAAAAACGTTTGCTATCAAAATTTCAATTTTGTACTTCGAGGAACTTACGAGCTGCTGATTGGCCCACAGCTAACTTTCTTGGAATGTATTGTTATTTTCCTGTTATCCGATTGGTCAACTTTGTCTAAATGGCCTCAGTTACAATAGTCGCTCCGTAAAAAGTATTTCATGTATTTCCTTCGATGATTTCAGCATTCTATATTTTGGACGTTTCCCCTAAGGCACATACAGTGTGAATATAGTATTAAATTAATTATGCCCAATAGAACCGACTGGAGGCAAACAGACCCGAATGAGAAATTTAATTGCCCTTCAGAAATGAAACTGGTTGAGATTTTCTACTGCCTACCCTACCTAGCCCTACTCAACAAGGATTTTATCCGGGAGGATCCGCCCCGAGGTCCAAGCCCTTACCCTTTTTTGTACCATTTTAGACAGAATAGGTACCTCTTTTGTATGCCTTCCGTTTAAAAAATAGAGCCCCTTTCACATACGTAGTAACAGTAAGTATTCTTTGACATACCTAAATGACAAGTTACCAATCATAATCGATAAGGTGCAGATTTAATCTGAACTTTAATATAGTGTTTTTTGTTTTATGGGAAAGATTTCAATCAAAACCGTATCACCTTTTTAGTTACCAGATCATGCTCGCCTGCTGGGCAAGTGACTGCGAGGATCGTCCCTCGTTCCAGACCCTGAGCGAGCAGTTATTCGATATGCAGAAGGAGGAACATCCTTATGTTAATGTGGATCCCTCTCAAGACTTTATTCTTCCACCGACTGCTGGTCAAGGTGAGATGAATAAGAGAAAAACCTTCGTGTTGGAGGAGAACGAATGTAAAATTGAAATGTTATAATCTTACATTTAATTCAAATACTACAATCTTACATTCATAAGCAATGTAATCATAAGGAATGTAACATTAGGTCAATAACAGCTTCTAGCTTCAATTTTTTCTCTGATAACTCTTAAAAAAGGTTGGTGTACTTTATTTTCTATCCCCGGCCTTTTAGTGGCTTAGTATTTAGTAACCGAATTTTTATTTCAGATACTGTTGGAAATTTAATCGCTTTCAGTGACGGAACGTTTAGTGGAGAAACTGCTGATCAAGAGTTAGCTAAACCGGAGGCGCTTCCCAGCCAAATGGTAGGTAATTTTGTTATCCAATACAATCTTGTCTCACGTAAGGATTCTGGAATTCCGGAATCCGTGAAATTTTTGCTTGTGGAATGCGAAGACCCGGAAATTTTTCTTGTAGAATCAGGAATCCTTGGGCTTTGGAATCCGGAATACCTTTCAAGGAAATCGGAATCCAAGTTCTACTGACGAGGAATCCGGAATCCAGTACCTAGATTCCAGAATCCAGCACCTGACTTCCGGAATCCACAGCGTGGATTCCAGAATCCAAGACTGTCTTGGATTCCCTTACATGAGGCNTGTACTTTATTTTCTATCCCCGGCCTTTTAGTGGCTTAGTATTTAGTAACCGAATTTTTATTTCAGATACTGTTGGAAATTTAATCGCTTTCAGTGACGGAACGTTTAGTGGAGAAACTGCTGATCAAGAGTTAGCTAAACCGGAGGCGCTTCCCAGCCAAATGGTAGGTAATTTTGTTATCCAATACAATCTTGTCTCACGTAAGGATTCTGGAATTCCGGAATCCGTGAAATTTTTGCTTGTGGAATGCGAAGACCCGGAAATTTTTCTTGTAGAATCAGGAATCCTTGGGCTTTGGAATCCGGAATACCTTTCAAGGAAATCGGAATCCAAGTTCTACTGACGAGGAATCCGGAATCCAGTACCTAGATTCCAGAATCCAGCACCTGACTTCCGGAATCCACAGCGTGGATTCCAGAATCCAAGACTGTCTTGGATTCCCTTACATGAGGCGAACAATAGAATTACACACGTGATTCTTGTGTGTTAAAAATGGCTACTTAGCAAATCGACCTCAATTTTCCATGGTTTACACTCTTATAGACCATAGAAATAACGTCATAAAATGTTCAAAACTCAAGTGGAACCACGAGCCACGGACGAGTGGTTTCACTGTAAAGTTTTGTACATTTTATGGCGTCATTTCTGTGGTCTATAAGAGTGTAAACCATGGAAAATTGTGGTCGATTTGTTTTTTACGATAATATTTATTTTTTTACGAAAAACCAAAAAATAAACATGCGGCACTGCGTGAAAAGTTACGTCATTTCCGTGGTCTAAACTCCCATAGACCACAGCTCTCGACCAATCAGCGCGCGAGGATTCGCTCAGTTATTGCAAAAACATACACTACACCCTAGTAAAATCGTTCATTTTCAGCCGGTTCCTTTAAATTATTTGTGTCTTTGATGGGGCTAAGGGTCGGCGAGCGAAGGTGGAAGCGAATCAATTGACTCATAACAGTGTGTAAATTATGTCAAAATCAGGTAAAAAATTTTACAAATTTTGAGATCTTGAATTTTAACCTCTTAAAAATTACGTTACTTTTCTCAAGCAGAATTCTCCTAAAATATCCCTTCCTTCAAGTGACGCAGAGAATGCTGGGTACGAAAGTTCTGTAGAGAATCTGTCGGAAGCATGCGTAGAAGCAGCTGAGGAAGAGATCATTCAATTTTCTCCGCCAAGAGATCCTCCGGTAGATATTGGGGAAAAAGTTGAACATATGGTTTAAAATGTATTTAACAGTAGATCTCTCCAAATTTGTGAGTGTACCGATGGTAGAAAGTCCGGTTTATTTGTAGGAACTAAATAGAGTGTTTGGTGTGAGCTAACATTGGAATGAAACAAATAAGTGATAATCTGTAAGACGGAGTTTAATTGTAAATGATTCCTCATATGTAAATATATAAATCGCCATGAAATTAGGGGGAAAATGAGGAACGTTTTCTCGTAAAGCGAGCAAGTCCTGCGGCTATTGACGCAGTTCCATCATATTCATTAAGGACATTTGACTTACTTTATAAAGTGAATAGAGGAGAAAAAACTTCCGATCTTTTTTAAATTATTATTATTATTATCGTGATCATCATTATTATTGTTGTTGTTGTTATTCTACTTTCTAGAACCATGTAACAAATAACGATAATTCATGTTCGCAAAATATGATACAAATTAACGTTTTTATTTTACAACGTTGACACATTTTTAGCTAAAGCTGACACATCTATGCCGCTCTCCAGTTGTATAGAATGAGTAATTAGTAATACAATTATCCCTATTTAATGATTTTTAAAAAAATTTTAAGGTGACCTGATTGAAAGTTGAGAGAGTTTTTTTCCTCTTCAAGAGAAAAGAACCGTAAATCAGTCAAAGAATCCTTCTATAGCGACTCCTTTTATACCGATTTATTGATTTATACAAATTTTAAGGTGACCTACTGATTGAAACTACATGGGGAATTTTGTCCTTGTTTAAAGAAAAAAGAATCATAAACAAGTCAAAGTATCTCATGTACGTTTGTCGCTGTGAATTTTTGCCACGCTCACAAACGGTTCAACAAAGAAGTTTGACAAAAATGTCGAGCTCCATCGTTTATATACGAGCGCTAGTTCCCTGGAGGAATTGCTTAGAATTGGTGCTAGATTTTCTTTAGCAAACTTTGAAGCTACATTGTACAGAATAGTTCACAGTAGTGCCCGATACCAGTAAGGACCCTGTTCAATACCTGCCAGTCTTGGGGGGTAATGGGTTGGGTGGGCTATCACGTGATAGAGACGGGAAGGTTCGCTGAAACGCGTAGCGGTGTAAATTGCAGATTTTGGTCCTGATTTTTGGGTTTTAAGGTCGGCAAGGTAATTTTGTTATTTAATATACAGATATTGCTTAGGGCTGTTTATTAAGAAATATGCAAAAAGAAAATTTGACGCCGTCGTACTGGGTTGAATTTAACTACATCTTTCGCGCTATTTAAGGTACTATAGCTCTTAATTGGCTCTAGTAACTGGTTGCCTGTTTTACATACACTAGGTAAGGTCCTTTTTAGGGGTCAAATATAGCCTTGGCTCTCCCAGATTGATCAGCTCCATTTGAAGTTAATTTCTAATTTTTCGACGAGCATCCCGAAAACTTTCATACGTAAGTCAACCACCCTCCCACCCGCCCCCGGGAGTTATGGGTTACACATTTAATTGGCACACTTCATTCATGGACTAAAGGTTTTCCAGAAGCACCTTGCATTACCATCGTAATGATAATGTAACATTATCAGTGCTTGAATTCGATAGTAGAAGGGTTCCATATCAATAATAGCTAAGCTTTTGTATATAACATTTGAAACAACTCAGGTAAACTATTTAGGATTTGATTTTTCAATTTTTTTTTATTTATTGGAAAATTTGCATTCCTGCATGAAGAAACTACAGTGTGAGATTGTTGAAAAATAATTTACTCATTAATACGGAATAAAAAACACTCCAAGAGTTATCACATCCTACAAAGTTTGTCTTTTGCTTTGTAATAGCCCACGTTCGATATATTAGAAAACTAACATTACTCCGAGGCTTTAGGGACAAAATTGAAAATTTTTCACGACTCCGTTGTCTCGCAATTCCCAGAAGAGACTTGAGCACAAAGAAAGCCAAACCTAATATAGAAAAATGACAAGAAAGCCTCGGAGTCATGTTAGAATGTGGGCTATTCTCAACCTTGTCCCCCGGGTTTTTCCCTGGGAAAATCCGGGGTGCGCCCCTCCCAGTTTCTTAGGGACAATCCCTGGGGGTGAGGCTGTTTAATTCTCTATTCGCCATTTGCACATCTCCCATAATACACCCTGTTTCCCCCCCCCCTCCCCACCCAACCCAAGAAAAAAAACGGTTTATATGACCTTTGTTTACGATTTCTCCAGGGTAATGTATTGGCAGTTGTCCTAGGATAAATTGAAGACAATGATCATGCAAAGTTTGGGGGGGGGGCGGGTAGGGCAAACTAGGTGCACTATGGGGGATGTGCAAATGGCGAATTCTCTCGTTTCAACTTACCAGATTGTACGAGCTCTATGAATTGGTAATAGTTGTAATTGATTTTTTTTTTTACTTGCATGGCCATAAAAACTGATTTGCAGTATTGGTCTTTTGGTTCTAAAAACAGCAACAGTCATTCGCGATATATAATTTATCGCAAGTGTATATACAAAGCTTAGAAACCCGCTCTTTTGATCCCCCGANGGGGGGGGGGCGGGTAGGGCAAACTAGGTGCACTATGGGGGATGTGCAAATGGCGAATTCTCTCGTTTCAACTTACCAGATTGTACGAGCTCTATGAATTGGTAATAGTTGTAATTGATTTTTTTTTTTACTTGCATGGCCATAAAAACTGATTTGCAGTATTGGTCTTTTGGTTCTAAAAACAGCAACAGTCATTCGCGATATATAATTTATCGCAAGTGTATATACAAAGCTTAGAAACCCGCTCTTTTGATCCCCCGATCACACGTATCCTCGTTATTTGCATTGAAAACACTCACTTTGCCGACTTCTCACGGATTTCTTTCTGCCGAAGGGACGAATTAAGGTGCCAAGATTTCCTAAAAATATTTATATCTCGGCGACGGTTAACACTCACAAAACAAAGCTATTTTCATCATTTTATGGTTGTCATTCTAGAGCTTTCTCTATCGAAAAAAAAATATTTGGAAAAAGCCAGAATTATGGGGACCTTTTGATATGATCAAAAGGAAAAAACTATTTTGAATTATTTGTAAAAAAATCTGAGGGTGAATTGACGCAAATGTTACGAAAAATTTGTTTCCGTAAGGCGTTTTTATTGCTAAAAATAACTGAAAACTAGTATATCATTTGGCATTACGTAATTATGTTATGATAGATATCAAATCTGCGATTGTTATAAAGTATATGTTTAATGTTTGACGTCACTCGTGTTCTTGTATTATTCTTCTTGATTGGTCAGAGAGGTAACTTGAGTATCTTACTGTAAAAGGAATATTAATTTTAGTGCGGTAACACGCAAAGTTTAACTCGGATCCTACCCAAGTGCATAAATCCCGCTGCAAAAAAAATTGCATTTACCACATCAAAGGTAACAAAGGTTGGCTGGTTAGCTCTTCAGCTTTGAAAGAGCAATTGTTTGTAAAGTGGTTCCATTCAACCCTTGACTTTTCCCTTTTTTGTTTTCTTCTAATCGCAATATATAAGAGCAGCGTGGGAACAGTTTAATAATATCAGTGAAGAATTCTGAATTGACCAACACTGGGCGTTTGAAGAGCAGCTGAAAACTAAGTAAATCTTCTTGGAAAATATTTTTGCTGCTCTTGTTTTGAAGTGTTTTAATGCAGTCGAATGGATCGCATTTAACTTAAGTCGGTGTTCCTACTGTCTTACGTAACTACCGATTTCTAATTACAGTTTAAATATCGACCACTTCTTGACAAGGCTAAATAAACATTATTTCTAATTTTTTTAGTTTTCACAGAAAACTTGGGTTCCCGACCAGAACATGATTTTTAAATACGGATTGGGGAATAAAGATTTGTAATTATGGTAATGAAAGAACAACTTGTCGAAATTTTAATTCCGGTTTGGCTTTCCATGCACCTGAGAACCTAAAGATTCAATTGAAATGCAGTTATGTGTTGATGATTGTTTTAACACGGGAAACAGCCTGGCTTGTTTCGACAGCCGAGAACTTTAACTTGTTCTTAACTTTTTAAATCAAACTAATGAAAAGTGATTCCAAATGATAAAAACATTTTTAAAAAATTAGATTCCTAATTGGGATCATGACAGTTGTATAAGTACTTTGGCCATTCACGCCGCGAAAAATTATGCGGGTTTACTCGCAGGAGTTAACTTTGATGAGAAAAAATCATGGAAAATAGATAATGTTATGTTATGCTANGACCACTTCTTGACAAGGCTAAATAAACATTATTTCTAATTTTTTTAGTTTTCACAGAAAACTTGGGTTCCCGACCAGAACATGATTTTTAAATACGGATTGGGGAATAAAGATTTGTAATTATGGTAATGAAAGAACAACTTGTCGAAATTTTAATTCCGGTTTGGCTTTCCATGCACCTGAGAACCTAAAGATTCAATTGAAATGCAGTTATGTGTTGATGATTGTTTTAACACGGGAAACAGCCTGGCTTGTTTCGACAGCCGAGAACTTTAACTTGTTCTTAACTTTTTAAATCAAACTAATGAAAAGTGATTCCAAATGATAAAAACATTTTTAAAAAATTAGATTCCTAATTGGGATCATGACAGTTGTATAAGTACTTTGGCCATTCACGCCGCGAAAAATTATGCGGGTTTACTCGCAGGAGTTAACTTTGATGAGAAAAAATCATGGAAAATAGATAATGTTATGTTATGCTATGCTATTAAGATTTTATTGAACATGCAAGAAATACTATTACAATAGGTCACATTAAAGGTCGATTATTACACACAAACTGACAAAATAATCTTATGATTTGAAACGATAAAAGTAAATTAAGTTTATCACAAAATCAGTTTCCTTTTTTTTTTTTCAGATTCAAATTCTCAATAAGCTTTAATAACAGCAAGCTATAACTTTGAATAAAAAATCTAAGGTATCCCAGCTTATCCCCAAGAGAGAGAGTGGCCTATTCTTGGCAAGCTGCTGGAACAGACGGAGCTTTACACGGCGTGATACATCCCGTGGAATATCGCAGAAAATATGCATTTTGGCAGGTCGTTTCCCTAATTCAAGCGTTCTTATTACAAGAAGACTTGTGTAAGCGCTCACCCAATCTCGTGCCCATGGTCTTCTCGCTTTCCAATACGCTGTTACAGTGATATGGGCATCGCCCTTCTCATATTACCCTGGCGATTTGGGTTAGGGTTACTGGGGATGCCCATATCACTAGGGTTTTGGGAATGAGGATGCCCATATCACTGTGACAAGGTTAACGCCGCCACATTGGAAAGCGAGAAGATCTTGTGGACGAGGGTGAACGCTAATCAGAACGCGTGGGTATAATTTTGGAAGGTTTGAAAAAGTCAGGTTACATAAAGGGAGAATAGACCATTGAAACAACCAAGAAAGTGTATTTTATTATCTTTTTTTTAAAATTTATTTAATGGCAAAAAGAAGCATCATAACAGTGTTTTAAAACTTGCACACTAATCATTAACTTCGCAATTATAATGCCCACTCAAAAAATTCCGTGAATTTAAAGTTAAATAAGGCTATGATTGCTTGATGACATCCAAAGGCAAGCAGTGACCAATCACAGGTCATTTTATCTTAGGACGGACTGGGCACCTGATACCCAGTCCCCACAAAGTTTCTGAAGTGGCAACTGGTTGAACCACGAATAATTTTGCTTCTTAGGCAGTGAAAAGAATTTTACGATTTACACCGTATACGACTTATGAAAAGAATAAGATAGCCATAATATTTCCCCCTCCTCCCCTCAATATCTCCTTACTTTTCCCCTTCTCCCTTTACGTTCTGAGACAAGGGACTGATTTTTATTTTAACTGTGCGCTGAAGAGAAGCCCTGGGAACTCTTATTCTTGTTGCCAGAGCTTCGATCCTTTTGGCCAGCGTCGGGGATCGATCCCCGACGCTGATCAAAAGGATCGAGAATGAGGAACGCTATGTTTTAAGGGAAGGTTACAAATAACAAAAACGAATCAAGCTAAAGAAATAAAAATAAGAAACGGTGTTGAGAACTCAGGTGTTCTGTTTGAAGAATATGAGTTACTCAGGGTCGAGTGACCTTTCCATCCATTTTGCGATCAAAACACGTACAGCACTGGCATTTGTAAAAGGAGTTCTTGCATTCTGTTAAGGTAAAATTGTCTGGAGGATAGATTCACCTCATTCTATTAACTGACAACGGACGTGGAAATTGAAGAACTGAATGTTGATTCGAAGAGACCCAAGAACAGTTCGAGATGAAATGCGAGAGAGCGCCTTACGAAGCTGTTAAAGTTTCATTTTGGCCAATCCATAACTACAAGTAGATCGTATATTTCCCGTTTAGCACAGTGAATAATCTTACAGCTGCTTACCGACCCGTAGACGGTGCTTTGTTAGTCTCACTGTATCAAACAGAGCTGAAATTCACGTTCGCAAGTTTCTTTCGTCTATACAGAACAGCCCGTACAGCTGATAAGTTCCTCTCTGAATAACAAAGCATGTGAGCTGCACCAACAATAAACATAATTATAGAGAAGAAGCCACACGCCAAAAGAAGCGACAGGACCTTAACTCTCGCCTCAGGCTCCAGCATTCAGAGCGCGCAATACGCATGCAAAACCACAAGGTGACCGCTGACAGTGAAGTTTCTGCGGCAGGTTGATCCAAATATACTCTTCCCAATCTCGACGTTTCCCGGCCCCAGCCGAAACTGATTTCTTTAAATTTGAGTGAAAATGAATCTCGCTGTTCCTGTCAGGTGCAAGTTATTCGCAATCCTTTAAGAGTAAGAAAATGAAGAAACACTCAATAATTTACTTAGCCAAGGCCAAAAGCGAAGCTCTCGTGAGAACTTTAAGAAATGTCTTTCTGAAATAACTTTAAAAAAACACGTTACCTCAATGAATTGAACACATGAACTCGCCAGTCATGTGACACTGGCCAGCGGATACCTTATTTTGACAGCCGTCAATTGATCATAACTTTGAAGGATGTCCAATATCATGTTAAACACAATTTGTATACGCCTTCATTCTATGCTCGTAAGTACGACTTTTCACATACGCTAACAGAAAGGGGCGGACGTACGTACCTACGATCTTTTCAGAGGCAAAATTTCTTGGATGCATAGATAACCAAATTTTCTTACCCATGGTGCTCCAGCGAGAGCTCTGCTGTTAAAGACACACTATGCAAATATATACTTTCTATCGATTCAGTGTATGGTGAATGTCATACTTACTGTCAGTGTCACAGTGTGAATTCCAATGTACTTTATTTTCTATCCCCGGCCTTTTAGTGGCTTAGTATTTAGTAACCGAATTTTTATTTCAGATACTGTTGGAAATTTAATCGCTTTCAGTGACGGAACGTTTAGTGGAGAAACTGCTGATCAAGAGGTAGCTAAACCGGAGGCGCTTCCCAGCCAAATGGTAGGTAATTTTGTTATCCAATACAATCTCGCCCCACGTTAGGATTCTGGAATTCCGGAATCCGTGAAATTTTTGCTTGTGGTATGCGGAGACCCGGAAATTTTTCTTGTAGAATCCGGAATCCTTTCAAGGAAACCGGAATCCAAGTTCTACCGACGAGGAATCCAGAATCCAGAATCCAGAATCCAGCACCTGACTTCCGGAATCCACAGCGTGGATTCCAGAATCCAAGACTGTCTTGGATTCCCTTACATGACGCGAACAATAGAATGACACACCTTATTCTTGTGTGTTAAAAATGGCTACTTAGCAAATCGACCACAATTTTCCATGGTTTACACTCTTATAGACCATAGAAATAACGTCATAAAATGTTCAAAACTCAAGTGGAACCACAAGCCGCGGGCGAGTGGTTTCACTGCAAAGTTTTGAACATTTTATGGCGTCATTTCTATGGTCTATAAGACTGTAGACCATGGAAAATTGTGGTCGATTTGTTTTTTTAAAATAACATTTATTTTTTACGAAAAACAAAAAAATAAACAACCGGCACTGCGTGACAAGTTACGTCATTTCCATGGTGTATACTCTTATAAACCATAGCTCTGGACCAATCAGCGCGCTAGGATTCGCTCAGTTATTGTAAAAACATACACTACTAGTAAAATCATTCATTTTCAACCGGTACCTTTAAATTATTTGTGTCTTTGATGGGGCTAAGGGTCGGCGAGCGAGGGTGGAAGCGAATCGATTGACTCATAACAGTGTAAATTATGTCAAAATCAGTAAAAAATTTTACAAATTTTGAGATCTTGAATTTTAACCCCTTAAAAATTACGTTACTTTTCTCAAGCAGAATTCTCCTAAAATATCCCTTCCTTCAAGTGACGCAGAGAATGCTGGGTACGAAAGTTCTGTAGAGAATTTGTCGGAAGCATGCGTAGAAGCAGCTGAGGAAGAGATCATTCAATTTTCTCCGCCACGAGATCCTCCGGTAGATATTGGGGAAAAAGTTGAACATATGGTTTAAAATGTATTTAACAGCAGATCTCTCCAAATTTGTGAGTGTACCGATGGTAGAAAGTCCGGTTTATTTGTAGGAACTAAATAAAGTGTTTGGTGTGAGATAACATTGGAATGAAACAAATAAGTGATAATCTGTAAGACAGAGTTTAATTGTAAATGATTCCTCATATGTAAATATATAAATCGCCATAAAATTAGGGGGGAAATGAGGAACGTTTTCTCGTAAAGCGAGCAAGTCCTGCGGCTATTGACGCAGTTCCATCATATTCATTAAGGACATTTGACTTACTTTATAAAGTGAATAGAAGAGAAAAAACTTCCGATCTTTTTTAAATTATTATTATTATTATCGTGGTCATCATTATTATTGTTGTTGTTGTTGTTGTTATTCTACTTTCTAGAACCATGTAAAAAATAACGATAATTCATGTCCGCAAAAGATGATACAAATTAACGTTTTTATTTTACAACGTTGACACATTTTTAGCTAAAGTTGATACATCTATGCCGCTCTCCAGTTGTATAGAATGAATAATTAGTAATACAATTATCCCTATTTAATGATTTTAAAAAGATTGACCTTATTGAAAGTTGAGAGAGTTTTTTTCCTCTTCAAGAGAAAAGAACCGTAAATCAGTCAAAGAATCCTTCTATAGCGACTCCTTTTATACCGATTTATTGATTTATACAAATTTTAAGGTGACTGATTGAAACTACATAGGGAGTTTTGTCCTTGTTTAAAGAAAAAAGAACCATAAACTAGTCAAAGTATCTCATGTACGTTTGTCGCTATGAATTTTTGCCACGCTCACAAACGGTTTGACAAAGAAGTTTGACAAAAATGTCGGGCTCCATCGTTTATATACGAGCGGTAGTTCCCTGGAGGAATTGCCTAAAATTTGTGCTAGATTTTCTCTAGCAAACGTTGAAGCTACTTTGTACAGAATAGTTCACAGTAGTACCAGATACGACTAAGGACGCTATTCAATACCTGCCAGTCTTGGGGGAAGGGGTTGGGTGGATAACGTGATAGAGACGGGAAGGTTCGTTGAAACGCTTAGGGGTGAAAATGCAGATTGTTATCCTGATTTTTGGGTTTTAAGGTCGGGAAGCTAATATTGTTACCTATACAGATATTGCTTAGGGTTGTTTGTAAACAAGTATACAAAAAGAAAATTTAACGCCGTCGTACTGGGTTGAATTTAACTACAACGTCTTTCGCGCTATGTAAGGTACTATAGCTCTTAATTGGCTCTAGTAACCGGTTGCCTGTTTTACATAGGTAAGATCCCTTTTAGGGGTCAAATAAAGCCTTGGCTTTCCCAGATTGATCAGCTCCATTAGAAATTAAGTTCTAATGTTTCGACGAGCATCCCCAAAACTTTCATACGGAAGTCAACCACCCACCCACAGGAGTCAAGGGTTACACATTTAATTGGCACATTTCACTCATGGACTAAAGGTTTTCCAGAAGCAACTTGCATTACCATCGTAATGATAATGTAACATTATCAGTGCTTGAATTCGATAGTAGAAGGGTTCCAGATCAATGATAGCTAAGCTTTTGTATATATAGCATTTAAAACAACTCAGGTAAGCTATTTAAGATTTGATTTTTCATTTTTTTTTTATTTATTGGAAAATTTGCATTTCTGCATGAAGAAACTACAGTGTGAGATTGTTGAAAAATAATTTACTCATTAATACAGAATAAAAAACACTCCAAGAGTTGTCACATCCTACAAAGTTTGTCTTTTGGTTTGTAATAGCCCACGTTCGATATATTAAAAAAATAACATGACTCCGAGGCTTTAGGGACAACATTGCAANAGATTGATCAGCTCCATTAGAAATTAAGTTCTAATGTTTCGACGAGCATCCCCAAAACTTTCATACGGAAGTCAACCACCCACCCACAGGAGTCATGGGTTACACATTTAATTGGCACATTTCATTCATGGACTAAAGGTTTTCCAGAAGCAACTTGCATTACCATCGTAATGATAATGTAACATTATCAGTGCTTGAATTCGATAGTAGAAGGGTTCCAGATCAATGATAGCTAAGCTTTTGTATATATAGCATTTAAAACAACTCAGGTAAGCTATTTAAGATTTGATTTTTCATTTTTTTTTTATTTATTGGAAAATTTGCATTTCTGCATGAAGAAACTACAGTGTGAGATTGTTGAAAAATAATTTACTCATTAATACAGAATAAAAAACACTCCAAGAGTTGTCACATCCTACAAAGTTTGTCTTTTGGTTTGTAATAGCCCACGTTCGATATATTAAAAAAATAACATGACTCCGAGGCTTTAGGGACAACATTGCAAATTTTTCACGACTCCATTGTCTCGCAATTCCCAGAAGAGACTTGAGCACAAAAAGATAAACCAAACCAAATATAGAAAAATGACAAGAAAGCATGGGAGTCATGTTAGAATTTAAATATATCGGACGTGAGCTATTCTCAACCTTGTCCAGTTTCTTACTTACCAGATTGTACGAGCTCTATGAATTGGTAACAGCTGTAATTATTTTTTTTTTTACATGCATGGTCATAAAAACTGATTTGCAGTATTGGTCTTTTGGTTCTAAAAACAGCAACAGTCATTCGCGATATATAATTTATCACAAGTGTATGTACAAAGCCTAGAAACCCGCTCTTTTGATCCCCCGATCACACGTATCGTCATTATTTGCATTGAAAACACTCACTTTGCCGACTTCTCACGGATTTCTTTCTGGCGAAAGGACGAATTAAGATACCAAGTTTCCTCAAAAATATTTATATCTCGGCGACGGTTAACACCCACAAAACAAAGCTATTTTCATCATTTCATGGTTGTCATTCTGGAACTTTCCCTATGGAAAAAAACTATTTGGAAAAAGCCAGAATTATGGGGACCTTTTGATATGATCAAAAGGAAAAACTATTTTGAATTATTTGTAAAAAATCTGAGGGTGAATTGACGCAAATGTTACGAAAAATTTGTTTCCGTAAGGCGTTTTTATCGCTAAAAATAACTGAAAACTAGAACAGGGGTCTTTTTTGCATGAGCATGTGCGACCGCTGACTTGTCAAAGAGCACGCGACCACTGACAGCGACCGTGCTGCATAGTCATAGGAACCAAATTGTTCACTTTGAAAGCTTGCTTGAGATTGAAATGGTAGCAGGAACTTAGGAAAAACCTTCGTTGTACAAAATAAGTAAAGATCTGTTGATTTAAAGTGGAGACTGATGCGCTGAACGAGGTGAAAGAGCAAGTTTCTCAAGGATGTTTGACACGAACATGGCTGCTTGTTGTTGTTTGGCGCTCGACTCGTGTCTTGATTCCCCTTTAAGAACCGCAAAGTTTGGCATAGAATGCATTGCTGATGCGTAGCTATTGAGCAAAATGTTCTTTATTTGGTGTTTGTCTATAAATCGGATGTAAATCAGTTTCTCGATGCCGTAGAGGATTTCTGTCAATAATTTGTTAATAGCTGATTTAGCCATATTTCGGGAGAGGATTAATAATGATCAGCGGGCGACTACCACGCCGTTTTCAGTTGAAATAGAAAGTTTTTGCCTTAAGTATTTTAGCGATACAAAGTTTGTTTATGGGAAAATTATAGAACTCCTTGTTTTTGCGTGGACTAACCTTGTAACGCATCTTTTACAGGAATTTGCTTTTAGCCAGAACTTAAATGTTCTAAGGATTTTTAACTTTTGGTCGGCATCACATGTTTACTGTACTTCTTGGGAAACCTAACCGTTTGTTTCATCAAAATCGGTCACAAGATGGGACTTTAATTTCGGTCCTATTGAATGCAGTTTTGACTGTGTCTCATTGACATTCATTTTTTTTATTGTTCGAGACATACCGAGTGACTACCACCAACATCTCGCCAGGTGACTAATCTACGTCTCGTGTGCTTTCAATTTTGTAGCTTTCAAGTGTTGGGAAAATTGTAGAACATATATTAATTCATTGCTGAACTGAACATCGGCTTTCGCGCACTTCGAACCCACTCGCTGAAATTTGCTATGTTTTTTTTTAATATTTCTCTTCCTTTCCAATCTCAAAAAAAAGAAAATTGAAAGTGTTTACTTGCATCAACAAACGTTTCTGCACTTTGTTTAGACTTTGATGAGGTCAGCGCAATCCTCCAGGCACTACATATACGCGCGCCGTTGTCCAGGTCAAGTGGGGAGATGAAATTTGATAGTAGCTCGTGTATGTTAAAGCCGGTCTACTTCGCTTTTGTTAAGACTATGTTAGAGTTTTTTTTGCAAACTACGCATTTTGTTAAATCATGAGCACATTCGCTAAGACCAATGAGCAAATTAATCGCTATGATTGCTTTGAGACGCGCCATTTCGATGAAGGCAAACCCTGTAGTAAGCCTCCATGCACATCGCTTGTTCAGCGGTCGCGCATGCTCATGCAAAAAAGACCCCTGTTGAAAACTAGTATATCATTTGGCATTACGTAATTATGTTATGATAGATATCAAATCTGCGATTGTTATAAAGTATATGTTTAATGTTTGACGTCACTCGTATTCTTGTATTATTCTTCTTGATTGGTCAGAGAGGTAACTTGAGTATCTTACTGTAAAAGGAATGTTAATTTTAGTGCGGTAACACGCAAAGTTTAACTCGGATCCTACCCAAGTGCATAAATCCCGCTGCAAAAAAAATTGCATTTACCAGATCAAAGGTAACAAAGGTTGGCTGGTTAGCTCTTCAGCTTTAAAAGAGCAATTGTTTGTAAAGTGGTTCCATTCAACCCTTGACTTTTCCCTTTTTTGTTTTCTTCTAATCGCAATATATAAGCGCAGCGTGGGAAGAGTTTAATAATATCAGTGAAGAATTCTGAGTTGACCAACACTGGACGTTTGAAGAGCAGCTGAAAACTACGTAAATCTTCTTGGAAAATATTTTTGCTGCTCTTGTTATGAAGTGTTTTAATGCAGTCGAATGGATCGCATTTAACTTAAGTCGGTGTTCCTACTGTCTTACGTAACTACCGATTTCTAATTACAGTTTAAATATCGACCACTTCTTGACAAGGCTAAATAAACATTATTTCTAATTTTTTTAGTTTTCACAGAAAACTTGGGTTCCCGACCAGAACATGATTTTTAAATACGGATTGGGGAATAAAGATTTGTAATTATGGTAATGGAAAGAACAACTTGTCGAAATTTTAATTCCGGTTTGGCTTTCCATGCACCTGAGAACCTAAAGATTCAATTGAAATGCAGTTATGTGTTGATGATTGTTTTAACGCGGGAAACAGCCTGGCTTGTTTCGACAGCCGAGAATTTGAACTTGTTCTAAACTTTTTAAATCAAACTAATGAAAAGTGATACCAAATGATAAAACATTTTAAAAAAATTCGATTTCTAATTGGGATCATATAAGTACTTTGGCCATTCACGCCGCGGAAAATTATGCGGATTTACTCGCAGGAGTTAACTTTGATGAGAAAAAAATCATGGAAAGTAGATAATGTTATGTTATGCTATGCTATTAAGATTTCATTGAACATGCAAGAAATACCATTAAAATAGGTCACATTAAAGGTCGATTATTACACACAAGTAAACTGACAAAATAATCTTATGATTTGGAAAGATACAAGTAAATTAAGTTTATCACAAAATCAGTTTCCTTTTTTTTTCAGATTCAAATTCTCAATAAGCTTTAATAACAATAAGCTATAATTTTGAATAAAAAATCTAAGGTATCCCCAAGAGAGAGAGTGACCTATTCTTGGCAAGCTGCTGGAACAGACGGAGCTTTACACGGCGTGATACATCCCGTGGAATATCGCAGAAAATATTCATTTTGACTGGTCGCTTCCTTAATTCAAGCAATCTTATTACAAGAAGACATGTGTAAGCGCTCACCCAATCTCGTGCCCATGGTCTTCTCGCTTTCCAATATGCTGTTACAGTGATATGGGCATCGTCCTCCTCATATTACCCTAGCGATTTGGGTAAGGGTTACAGGGGATGCCCATATCACTAGGGTTTGGGGAATGAGGATGCCCATATGACTGTCACAACGTTAACTCCGCCACATTGGAAAGCGAGAAGATCTTGTGGACGAGGGTGAACGCAAAACGCGTGAGTGTAATTTTAGAAGGTATCTTACAGAGAAAAAGTCAGGTTACATAAAGGGAGAATAGACCATTGAAACAACCAAGAAAGTTTATTTTATTATCTTTTTTTAAAATTTATTTAATGGCAGAAAGAAGCATCATAACAGTGTTTTGAAACTTGCACATTAATCATTAACTTCGCAATTATAATGCCCACTCAAAAAATTCCGTGAATTTAAAGTTAAATAACGCTATGATTGATTGATGACATCCAAAGGCAAGCAGTGACCAATCACGGGTCATTTTATCTTAGGAGGGACTGGGCACCTGGTACCCAGTCCCCACAAAGTTTCTGAAGTGGCAACTGGTTGAACCACGAATAATTTTGCTTCTTAGGCAGTGAAAAGAATTTTACCATTTACACCGTATACGACTTATAAAAAGAATAAGATAGCCATAATATTCCCCCCTCCTCCCCTCAATATCTCCTTACTTCTCCCCTTCGCTCTTTACGTTCTGAGACAAGGGACTGATTTTTATTTTAACTGTGCGCTGAAGAGAAGCCCTGGGAACTCTCATTCTTGTTCCCAGAGCTTCGATCCTTTTTACCAGCGTCGGGGATCGATCCCTGACGCTGATCAAAAGGATCGAAGCTCTGGGAACGAGAATGGGGAACGCTATGTTTTAAGGGAAGGCTACAAATAACAAAAACGAATCAAGCTAAAGAAATAAAAATTAAAAATAAGACACGGTGTTGAGAACTCAGGTGTTCTGTTTGAAGAATATGAGTTACTCAGGTTCGAGTGACCTTTCCATCCATTTTGCGATCAAAACACGTACAGCACTGGCATTTGTAAAAGGAGTTCTTGCATTCTGTTATGGTAAAATTGTCTGGAGGATAGATTCACTGCATTCTATTAACTGACAGCAGACGTGGAAATTGAAGAACTAAATGTTGATTCGAAGAGACCCAAGAACAGTTCGAGATGAAATGCCAGAGAGCGCCTTACGAAGCTGTTAAAGTTTCATTTTGGCCAATCCATAACTACAAGTAGATCGTATATTTTCCGTTTAGCACAGTGAATAATCTTATAGCTGCTTACCGACCCGTAGACCGTGCTTTGTTAGTCTCACTGTATCAAACAGAGCTGAAATTCACGTTTGCAAGTTTCTTTCGTCTATACAGAACAGCCCGTACAGCTGATAATTTCCTCTCTGAATAACAAAGCATGTGAGCTGCACCAACAATAAACATAATTATAGAAAAGAAGCCACACGCCAAAAGAAGCGACAGGACCTTAACTCTCGCCTCAGGCTCCAGCGTTCAGAGCGCGCAATACGCATGCAAAACCACAAGGTGACGGCTGACAGTGAAATTTGCTTGTGACAGGTTGATCCAAATATACTCTTCCCAATCTCGACGTTTCCCGGCCCCAGCCGAGACTGATTTCTTTAAATTTGAGTGAAAATGAATCTCGCTGTTCCTGTCAGGTGCAACTTATTCGCAATCCTTTAAGAGTAAGAAAATGAAGAAACACTCAATAATTTATTTAGCCAAGGCCAAAAGCGAAGCTCTCGTGAGAACTTTAAGAAATGTATTTCTGAAGTAACTTTAAAAAAACACGTTACCTCAATGAATTGAACACATGAACTCGCGATACAGTCATGTGACACTGGCTAGCGGATACCTTATTTTGACAGCCGTCAATTGATCATAACTTTGAAGGATGTCCAATATCAAGTTAAAAACAATTTGTATACGCCTTCATTCTATGCTCGTAAGTACGACATTTCACATACGCTAACAGATAGGGGCGGACGTACGTACTGACGATTTTTTCAGAGGCAAAATTTCTTGGATGCATAGATAAGGTTTAAAAGAATGGGTACCACGAGGTCGCTCTCGAGACGACAATTTCTGTGTGATACGTTTATATATGAAAGATAGCTAAGTCACATACCACTTACAGTATGAATGACAGTCACAGTGTCACACTTAAGGTTAAATCATTCACTTCGTAATATTACGCATCAGCCAATTGTTTGAACGGTACACAATTCTCGAATAAAAAAGCTAACTATTTAAAACATAAAGACGCACAGGGGCCAACGCAACAACCGACAAAATTAAACAAGCCAGCCTAAGCCAAGTTGAGCCGTTCCTTTCTATGAAACAACAAACTAAGAAAGAATCGAAGCGTGATAAACACATTAAACTCATTGTTTGAATATTTTATAGAGATATAGTCTTCTTATGAGAACTGGTCTCTTTCGTGCTTGCATTTGTGTATGGAACAGCAAATAAAACATGTCAGAAAATATTGGCTGTAAAGTATTCGTTTGACTCAATGAAGAACTCCAATATACACTTTGAAAAAAAAACGATCAATTTATATTTTATACTTTGTATCTTTTGGGGAGTTAAGTCTCGTATTCTTTTATATTCAAAATACTTGCAATTTTTGTTAAATAATCATATCGCATTCAAATGTAAATTTATCTTTTACTTACATATTGATTACTAAACAGACTCTTGGGATTTACCGAGTATAAAAGGGAAAAAGTTTTTTTTTCCCCTGGCCTTTTAATGTAAAAACTTTGTTGAACACCAAGTCTACAAAACGAAAATTTTAGGTTATGGCCATTAATTTCATTTAAAAATAAATTTTCAACACAGTCCACTTGACGAAAGTCAATATGTTTCAACCTAAGTCACTATGAACTGTCTCTAAATCACTTCGTTGCCGAGGAAATTTTAGAAAATGTGGCCCAATTTTTACTGCGACATAAAGATTACTAGATAAACTTTCTCATATGTTCATGTTTCACCGTCATTATTATTTGAAAAATACAATGATTCTATCTTAGTAATCTAGAAAAAAAACCCGTATGTTTGGTCATGCCTTTCCTTTTTCAAATCAAATTTGGTTACTAAAATTCTGTCTTGCGACCTTTTAGCGAGCTTTGTTAGGAGATATTTATCATTTAAAGGGATTTGATTCTAGTCACTCACCGTCTTTATATTTACATTCGCAGCAGACTGACTAAGGCGGAATTGTCACTGATCCAAAAAGCCTTTTTTCCAAAATAACTCGTTTTCCCAAAGGTTTGGCATGAATATAATGGGGTTCTTACTGAGAGAAAACCTTACCTGAAATTAATATTTTGTTCTGCGGCGTTTTATGACGTCAAAGGATGGACTTGAACAAGTCAACTATGTAAATTACTACGACCAATACGAGCACCCTTTTCTTGTATTAAGCGCATTGATTGTCTGTCGCTCAATAGGATTATACCAGATAAAGGGATATGCATGGCAAATCCAAATTGAATAAAAAGATAGAAAAAAGATATTTTTTTCTGATTTATGCTTTTTTCATTCAGTAGTGAAAGTTTCAGTAAAGATATATGTTTTTCGTGTTGTGTTACTATCTGAGATACGCAGGTTGGAATTTAAAAATCATAGTTGAGTAGATCGTGATTATATTTTACTTCAAATTGCACGTATACAATCAAAACCGAGTTTGCCTATGCTTTCTATTTACGTTTTGCAACACAAGCACTTGCGTTTAAGATGGACACAAATTATTAACTCAGTTTATGTATACTAGTCTCAGTGTTTAGAAGTCAAATTCCGAAACTGTCTATATTTTGTAATATCCATCAGTGATTGTGGGCTCGTTTTTTCTTTAGTTGAGATAAAAAAATAACAAGTAAGAAAAGAATTTTTTCTACTGCATTGATATGTTTTTGTTTTTTTTTATGTTTTCACAGTCAAATATAAAGGAGTACAAGAAATTAACCGTTGTCTGTCGTAGGTAATGAAATCTGATTCTGACGACAAGAAGCTTTCGTGTGAAAGGTTCTTTTTCATTTTTCATCGAAAAATGTTCCCATTGCCATTGTTTGTTAGATACAACTGCTCGATAACTTAAAAAGAATAGTAATTGCCTCGCATCCGGATGTTACGAACAGTTGCATTGTGTTGCGGTCTGATATTTTCCGTGCCATGCTTTTACAACTGATACATAATACGTTTCTAAAAGTCGTCACTGGTTCTTACCTTAGTAGAGCAGTTTAAAAAAATCCCTCTATGTTCATCGAATAGCGCAAAATAATTCCACCTAATTGGAGATTCATAAAGGTGTTGTAAATACGAACACCTTCGCCCAATATCTACCCAAAATTTTCCGTGCCTTTTGACTGGATGATAGCCGCCAATTTAAAAAGTGAATTGATTATGTCGATGTTATCATAGTGTGCCCTGCCGCAGGTGATTTCAAGACAAAAATCTACGGCGAACCAAAAAGGCTAAATTTCGCATAATATCAGTTAAGTAATCTAAACTGAGTTTATTCTCTGACCAAGGGCTCGCTAGGAAAGTTGAATAAAGAAGTCTAAGCACAGCTTCATTAGCTTGCCCTTTATTGCGGACATTTAGTTTGACCTTGACAATTAAACGATGATATTAGTTTTTAACGACGCCATATTTACTTTTGTCATCCTCAAACTAAACACCCTTGAACTTTCAATAGCAAACTTTTTCTTTATCATGAAGATGAAAGCCGTATAAACAAATCTTTTGTAAAGAAATTTCAATGGCGTTGACGATGGGAGCCACGCTGTTACTTGTGCGGAATTAATTAACGGCCGAAATCGATTTAAAACAAAAAAGCTGTCTTTTTTTTTTTAACATGGAACGAGCGAGCGCATAATTTCAAAATTTGAATATGATATTGCCATATGCCACAGTCTATGCAAATAAATTGAATAACAGTATTCACGGCAATAAAAGAAAACATATTATTTATGTATGCGAGTGTCGGTTGAANGGGAGCCACGCTGTTACTTGTGCGGAATTAATTAACGGCCGAAATCGATTTAAAACAAAAAAGCTGTCTTTTTTTTTTTAACATGGAACGAGCGAGCGCATAATTTCAAAATTTGAATATGATATTGCCATATGCCACAGTCTATGCAAATAAATTGAATAACAGTATTCACGGCAATAAAAGAAAACATATTATTTATGTATGCGAGTGTCGGTTGAAGTACATGGAGTTGAGTCGGAGGGGTAAACCTGAACAAAACTGGATCTGTTTTCGAATCTAATTCCAACTCATGTCATTAAAAATCCACGTCGACATTTTCCTTCAATTTCGGCAAACCTTCGAATTTTAAACTTGTCTATTATTTCATTCATCTTATCAGGCTCTGTTCTGGTTGCACAATTCGCCTTACAAAAGAAAACTTCTAGGGCTCTGCGTCCACACTAGCTTTTCCGAATATAGTTTATTTCGACTGATTTCACACTAGCCCATCGAAAACTAGCATCTGGAGCTAAATTTCTTTCCGAGGTTCTTTTACCTGGACGCGTTATAACAGAAACTATATTGAAGTGATTATATAATGTTCCTTATCATTCTTTGAAAATATTTCGTCATTTCTCATTGACTCAAATCCCAGGGCTAATTCTTGATAAACAGGACGAGGTCGTGGCTGCGTGGAATACGGCGTACTTTGCCGTTTAAGACCACTTCTCCCTTCCAGATCATTCCATCAGAGACATAGAACTCATTCCAGTAGAACTAATTTATTCAGACAGGGACGGTATCCGTAAGAACCGCGAAGGATTTTGAATATCTTAAGGCAAAACACTTGAACTCTATGGGATAAACAGACGAGATGAAATTTTATCTATTGACATATATTTTTATGTTACCTCTACATACAAGTTTTCGTCCATTGTATTCCTCCACCAATCAATTTTATTTTTGTATTATTTTATATACTCTAACCGTTCATTCTATTCTCACTTGATGATATGAAGACTAGTTTTGTCTAGTTGAAATATTGGGCAAATAAATTTGTAAACCTTAACTGTTCGATCAGTCTTGCCTTCAATTTTAAGTGTAGCTATTAATTTCTGAGTGAATTAAAAAAAAATAGGGTTCGCGGATATCCGAAGACTTTCTGAATTTCTGACTAAAACTAAAAGGAAGACTTTTTAGGAGTATCTGCAAGAAAAATCATCTGCTCATATCCTAGCTATGAAATAGGCCAAAGTTTTGAAGAAAAGTCTAAGAGAAGGTAAGTTTATTAAAAACTTAGAATAGAAACATTTGAATGAATACATAAAAATTTTTGAATTCGGCTTTAGTATCATGTAAAGGATTGTGCTGATCTCGGAGGATTTTATCCTCCTCGGCCTTCAGCCTTGGTGGACTGAGATCATGAAATGATTCTCGTCGATCTACATAATTCTTCACATCAT
Organism: Porites evermanni; assembly: GCA_942486025.1. Taxonomy (NCBI): domain Eukaryota; kingdom Metazoa; phylum Cnidaria; class Anthozoa; order Scleractinia; family Poritidae; genus Porites; species Porites evermanni. Next base: position 288,213 of record CALNXI010000285.1, read on the forward strand.
ACTCAGCCTCATCGCGTTCGTCAGAACGCATCCTAATCTTGGCGTTCCTGTGGTACAAGGCCAAAAAGTTTCGAGGTATCGGGAGCGACTGCCGATTAACCGCCCCTACTGATTTTATCAGGGGCATCTTGGCCGCGAAACTGGACTTCTTTCAACTCCATTTCGTTTCCGTAAGTGACGAACGCGGATCCGTAATCAGTGATTACCTCTAGTTGAATAATTGTTAATTAGTCTCTTTAGTTTGCTTTACTGAATAATTGACTGACTGTTCACTGAATTAAATAGCCTTCTATGTAAGTACATAATACGCACGTGAGTATGTACATCTTCTGTATATAGGATATAAATATTAACTATACTGACCTTTCTCACTTCATTTACAACCTAAAGAAATTTACATTTAAATACGCAAAAGTAATAATAATAATAATAATAATAATAATAATAATAATTACTATTACTATTTCTATTCTTAGTATTTAATATTAAGCGATAGAAACTTGTATCCATTTGCCGTTGCCGCTGCTATAAAATTCAAATCTGCATTCGCCTCAATTCCTTTCTCGAATCAGATGAGCAGTTGACATTGTTAAAGCTACAACTTTTCATTATTCGGTCAATTAGGAGATTAGTGTGTTTGCAGATTCTTATTTATAGCCGAAATTCAAGAAATTTGAGGTGAGAGAAAGTACGCATTTAGGTATGCAGAAGTGAATCTGATCTCGGCAATGACAAATTGCTTTTTTTTTTCAAATAATCAATTTGTTAATAGAATAAATGGTTTGACCTAGTTTGCCTTTTAATACACCTTAAACCTATAAAAGTAAGCACAAGTGTACCCTTTTTAAGACTACGGCCAACATTGTTTAATGAAGCTGCTGTTGAGTTACTCTTTACCTATAGCCATGTAATCAATATGTATATTCTCTTAACTGATCCCCTTACACTTCTCATGGCACTAGTGAGGAGAAATTGTGTAATTATCAAGGCATTTATCAGCCTAGATCTGCTGGTCCACTTTCGTACATTATCACAACCTTTTGTTTTATCAAGCAACGATACCATACGGGCAAATATTAGATACCACATTTATTTATCCTAAGTAGAGCGTTTACTCCTCAGTCGTACAAATTCTGAGTGTTAATCATAACTATCAAAAATTTCTCAGATCTGATTGGCTATCAACTGCCCTGATTTCAGCACTAATAGGACAGTATAATAGGACATTACACGTCAAGCCTAGTAAGTAATTGGACAGTACGCGCCATCACACGCTCGCACTTAAATGGCTTTTTTTCACTGCCAACGAGAAAAATCTCGGAATTTCTTGTGTTTGGATTTAAAAAGCCTAATATATCACAAAATTTGTTATAGTTATGATTAATTGGTAACAGAATTTCGTGTCGTCTAATTGGGTCGGAATTGGACTCCACTCAGTCCTATTACCATTATATATCAAAAGGCGGACTAAGAAATTAAGAAATAATGTGACCATTTTCTACCACCTACCGTCACTGTTACCAGTTCGCATGCTAAGGGTGTTGAATGATTTGTCACTTATTGTTGTGAGCTCTTTTACTTATTTAGCGTCCTTTATAGAGCATATTTGGACGAAATTTGTTCTGATAATTTCCAACTCCTTGTTGCTGAGTTGTATTAGAAGCAATTTATCTGCACGAATGACATACGATTTTTAAGTGGAGATTAACCAAGGCGATAGCTTTATCCTTCATATAGGCCATTGCCGATTTCCAAAAAACCTTCCTTTTCAAATTAAGGCCAACTGGAAAACTTTTCACGTGAAAGAGAGTTTTTTAGGTAATTTAGGTTTCTGGGATCGAAACTGACCTCCGACCCCTCCCCTAAGGCAACATTTTGCCTTGAAATAAGTTAGACGTATGGGTTAATGTTGACTAGGGGAGAGGTAGGTGGTCAATTTCCCTGAAAGCTAAATTGATTTTTTTCCATTATTGACTTAGCCCTTTGTTGGCGAAAACTAAATAAAAATAAAATTAAAATCTATTGCAGGTAAAGGTCAAAACAAAGTGACTTTTCTGTAGACCTCGTAAATGAGCTGACTGAATACTTTCTTTTCGTTATACGTATGATTTCCCAGTTTAATGCAATAAATTTCCCTAATAGATAATGTCAGTCCAGGCCTTCCCCACTCTCCTTAAACGCTATAAGGATTGGAAACTAATTCTTTGTACTCAGATGAACTCATACTTGTGCTTCGCGTTGCAACGAATTGTGGGTTATCCAAGTCCTCGGAGCTTCCCCTGTCTTTTAACTTTAAATTGCTTTTCATCTGCGCATTTTTCTTCCTCTGGTAATGAGACATTTTACGACACATTGCTAATGACAAAAGGACAACAGTTAAAATCAACACGCTCGGTGCTGCTACGCTGGCCACACGCATTGCAGGCGAAGAAGATGAACACGCACACGATACATTTTTGTTGACCTTTGGGGCTTGCGCAGTATGCAAGGCATATCTTCTTTGATGGAAGTTTGTTACTTCTGAAATAAAATTTCGAAAAAATTGTTAAGCAACAAATAAGACGCCCACAAATTCTACTTCAAATACTTTAAGAAGGAGAAAACAAGCATGTTTTGTTGTTTTTGAGGAAAGAAAAAGTTCCCATAAATTCGCAAACCACATTTACATTTATATGAAGGCTGTTTTTTTCCCTTTTGCAAAATAATTAATTTAGTTTACTGAAAAATGACGAGCTTGAATTACTGTCCTTATGTCGTTGTGCCATCATTCGTCTGGCAAATCATCTCAACAAAAATCTTTAGTTTTGTTCTGGTTTGTTTCGTAGTTCCTTCGTTAAACGTTTCTTTATTCGAAATACTTATCGACATTCCAGTCCTAGCAGTATGCAGGATCAGTTTGTCACATGAAACTAGTTTAGTGGCCTCCGCTCCCACTAGAATCTTGTAGCTAAGTGGACTGGTAGAGCATCTGGACTAGTTACCTAGAGGTCATAGGTACGACTTCAGTTTGGAGTACTCGAGTCACCTGTGTTACCGACTGGAAAAAAAAACATACGATTTTTAAGTGGAGATTAACCAAGGCGATAGCTTTATCCTTCATATAGGCCATTGCCGATTTCCAAAAAACCTTCCTTTTCAAATTAAGGCCAACTGGAAAACTTTTCACGTGAAAGAGAGTTTTCTAGGTAATTTAGGTTTCTGGGATCGAAACTGACCTCCGACCCCTCCCCTAAGGCAACATTTTGCCTTGAAATAAGTTAGATGTAAGGGTTAATGCTGACTAGGGGAGGGGTAGGTGGTCAATTTCCCTGAAAGCTAAATTGATTTTTTTCCATTATTGACTTAGCCCTTTGTTGGCGAAACTAAATAAAAATAAAATTAAAATCTATTGCAGGTAAAGGTCAAAACAAAGTGAATTTTCTGTAGACCTCCTAAATGAGCTGACTGAATACTTTCTTTTCGTTATACGTATGATTTCCCAGTTTATGCAATAAATTTCCTTAATAGATAATATCAGTCCAGGCCTCCCCCACTCTCCTTAAACGCTGTAAGGATTGGAAACTAATTCTTTGTACTCAGATGAACTCATACTTGTGCTTCGCGTTGCAACGAATTGTGGGATATCCAAGTCCTCAGAGATTTCCCTGTCTTTTAACTTTACATTGCTTTTCATCTGCGCATTTTTCTTTCTCTGGTAATGAGACATTTTACGACACATTGCTAATGACAAAAGGACAACAGTTAAAATCAACAAGCTCGGCGCTGCCACGCTGGCCACACGCATTGCAGGCGAAGAAGATGAACACGCACACGATACATTTTTGTTGACCTTTGGGGATTGCGTAGTATGCAAGGCATATCTTCTTTGATGGAAGTTTGTTACTTCTGAAATAAAATTTCGAAAAAATTGTTAAGCAACAAATAAGACGCCCACAAATTCTACTTCAAATATTTTAAGAAGGAGAAAACAAGCATGTTTTGATGTTTTTGAGGAAAGAAAAAGTTCCCATAAATTCGCAAACCACATTTACATTTATATGAAGGCTGTTTTTTTCCCTTTTGCAAAATAATTAATTCAGTTTACTGAAAAATGACGAGCTTGAATTACTGTCCTTATGTCGTTGTGCCATCATTTGTCTGGCAAATCAACTCAACAAAAAATCTTTAGTTTTGTTCTGGTTTGTTTCGTAGTTCCTTCGTTAAACGTTTCTTTATTCGAAATACTTATCGACATTCCAGTCCTAGCAGTATGCAGGATGTTTGTCACATGAAACTAGTTTAGTGGCCTCCGCTCCCACTAGATTCTTGTAGCTAAGTGGACTGGTAGAGCATCTGGACTAGTTACCTAGAGGTCATAGGTACGACTTCAGTTTGGAGTACTCGAGTCACCTGTGTTACCGACTGGAAAAAAAAAACATCTTTCTTATAGAAACACTTACTTCTTAACATGTTTGGCATATTACAGAGCTGTCTATCACAGCACAACGTAAAGGAAGACTCTGTGCAGACGTCACTTGAGTTCAACTCCTCGCTGCATCCGTACAAAATACTCGACGAAACGTTTCCATCATCCTTGGCTTCTTTGCGTAGTTTGGTGAAACACCGCTGACTTGATTCGCAGACTGCTTGTGGGCACGAAGGTGAATTACAGAAGCATAAAAATCGTGCTAAAAATGTTAAAGAAAACATAAGGTCATGTGAAATACCTTTATACTTTCGTTTTATTTTTTTTGTTCTTGTTGGTTCCCTCCCTTGCTCCGAGAGGTTTTTCTCCGGGTACTCCGGTTTTCCCCTCTCCTCAAAAAACCAACATTTCCAAATTCCAATTCGACCAGGAATCAGGTAGACGAAGAACCACTTTGTGGATGTTCTACCTGCAAATCGTTATTTATTTATTTATTTATTTTATTTATTTGAATTCAAACATTCAGAATTTTTTACTTCTCACGGAGGTTATTTGCTAAACACCACACTTTAAGTTCTTGGTGTCGGATTTTAAGTAGCAGGTATCGCGCAAAATTCGGGTTTTTTTCGATTTCAAAGTTTTTTTTGTTTATTGTTGTCATAGTGATATCGATTTTACCAAAAACTGCTTTTTGACAAACTTCAATTCATAGTCAACAATCACTGGTGAAAATGCTGTAGCGATCGGACAAGGATAAAATCACTTTTAAGGTGAGTGAAAAACATCGGTATGGTCTCCTAAAAACTTTATCGAAAGGACAGACTATCCGGCGTGGGTATACGACACTCCCCGAGGCCCTGGAAACAAACTAAATAAAAGAAAGTTTCTTTTTCATTGCAGTACAAACAAAGCCATTGCCCACCAGAATTTTAATAGATAAAAGTAATGTTTGCCGAGTCGAGGATCCTTAATTAATAAAAGAGTATAACTCTTGCAAACTTTAACAAGACCAATATAAGTATTATTGACTTTAAATAAAAGGCACGCGTATAAACACAAAACGACCAATATGGACAAGAAACAAGTCCGAGTTTTATATCTGTTTATTTCCTGCATCTTAAAGAAATTAGCATCTATTTTCTATTTTGTCCTTTATCTCTCTAGTCTGCGTCGACACAAAAGGTTAATATTTCTCTAGGAGGACAAATTTTAAGCTCGAGTAAACATTAGCAAATGATATGGGTTATGATCAGGAATTTACGTAAAATACTGAGATATTTTTCTTCCTTGTCTTAGGTTTACGAATGAACGTATGAATTTACGGAAAAGCAAACCGTACGACTAGTTTACCTGATCAAAAAAACATACATATTTGATGGTGATAACTTTTACGAAAAAGTTTTCTTTTTTTATCTGTCGCTCCCTTTAAAAGGCAACGAGCATTAGCTAGTTTTTCGGAAAGTTTATGTTCAAAAAGCGGGTATAGAGAGCAAAAAATACACATCATATTTTACGCGAGGGGCAGTGAAAGGAATGAGAATTGCGACAGGTGTAGTATTAACACTTAACTGGTCTTTCACAAACGCCACGGTGGTTGTTTTGCGGGTCATTTACAAGTAGAACTTGTCTATGTAGTTTTGTTATTATGACAACACGGACGGAAAATTAAATGATAGCGCGTTGCTTTTGTTTCCGTCATTGGTATTTTAACCTTACGCATTAACCACTTAAAAGTAAACGCAAATTCTCAAAAACGTAACCTGAACAGGGCTACCAGCCACTGAAAGAGGACCTAACGCGGCTGTGGTGATAAAAATAAAGCGGCTGTATTGTACTGAGTTTATATCCCTGTTACACCTGAATTTTTAATTTCCAAAAGCATTTTGCATATCTCATTATTTGAATGTACAGGGCTCGGCGCGCGCTTTATAGTAGAGAGTTTTCATCTGGGTTACCTAAATTTCCCGTTAATTGCTTTACTAACCTCGCACAGTGGGGAATATTGCTACGGCGAATACAACCAAAAGGATTCGTCGGCTCGTCTTCTTTGTCTGCATTCTTAAACTTTCCATAATAAACCAACCGCAAACAATTGCTCCGGGCCTGTCTTGTATGCTGCGCGGGGAAAACACAGTTTTTTTTTTGAAAAAAAAGAAAGAAGTGGGCTTTGTTCTCCTGCAAGCTCTCAGTGATTGGCTGACAGAATTTGAATGTGACGCTCCGAACCCGTCGTTCTCTTGTAATCAATGAATGATAGTAGACGTAAAATATTCAAAGCTTCTTGAAGGAAAATACATTAAATTCGCTCTACTAACCACCAGTGACCTTTGTAGAGCATCAATTTCTGGTCGTTAGAATCGAAGCGGTGGGTAGTGGCCGCTAGAGCTTAAAATGAAAACTGGAGGTTTAAACGCGATGAATCACCTTGGCCAAGTGACCCGGATAACTGCGACAAAATTTTATTTTTTTACATCAGTAACATAGCCTTTGTGTTTTCCCCGCCCGTCCGGCGCCGTTTCAAAAGAGACTTTTAATGGATGGGTTATTAATATTTCTTTTCAAAATAAGTAAAAAATGTTGAAATTTTCTCGCAGAAACACCTCTGCTTACAAAGTTCCCGACTTAGACTCAAAGGCGTAGCTTGCTAATTTTGTTCTCTTTGAAAATAATCAAATTCTTGTTTGAAGTAGTTTGGCTGTAAATATTAGAAATCCTTTGTTAAAGCTTTAAAAAAAATTCGAAAGGTTTTCCTGTGTATTATAACAGAATTTTAGCCACCGGTTGCAATTAAGTTACGGCTTTTTATACGTAAGTAGACACTGAGGCATTCGCTTCGAGAGCAATTTTTACCAAATCCATCGCTTGAAGAAAAAAAACATTACAGCTGTCTAAAAAGGTAGTCATTTCAAAACTTAGTTCGCAAGTACATGGCAAAAAGGAAAAAAATAAAACCTATTCAGGAGTTTCGTTTATGTTGTTATCTGCATACAAAGAGTACCGCTGTCGCCTTCTTGCTGCCTCAATTGACAAACGCTTGTGATTTAGGCGGGAAATTTGTCGCTTTGGCGCCAATTACGTTAACCGCGCAAAGGCAGAAAAAGTGCTCAAATTAGACGTAAAGAGCCTCTCGAATTTGCCAGCTTGAGTATAATTACCAAGATATTCAGATGACGGTTTTTTATACAAACACCAAAAAGGACTAATTGGGCACTTTTTACACCAAGTGAATGTTTTCCTTTTATCTTTTGATAACTTACAACATCCGTTTGGAGCTTAATTATCACAGTTTTGGCCCTTTTAGCATCTTAAAAGCAGCAATTGCGCCTAGTTCGGGCTAAGTTTATTCAAGAAGACTGCGGATTTTACTTATTTTACAGTTTTGAATTTTGTTGGACATCTGATATAACATTTATGAAGTGTTTCGTATTTATTAAAATACGGATGTAGTTCCAAAAACAGATAGTGTTTACTTAGCAAGAAAACATTAACAAGAAATGCTTGTTTTTCTGTCCCTAATTTCTTCCTTGTTTTCAGTTTTTTTTATTTAACCTCATTGAAGACTACTGTCTAAAGACAGTTACCTTGTGAACACATCAAGCAATGAAATATGTGCTCATATCAATTGCTAAAACTTGCGTAAACACCGTCGCCCTGTCAATATTTGGCGGAGTTTCTCGATAAGCAATTCAAAAATAGATCTAAGAAAGTACGGATAGAAATTCTAAAATAGCCAAAAAAAGTTCAAAGAAAGCGGCTATTTAAAATTTAAACATCTTCATTACTATTTTGTCATAACTATTTTCGTCTCATGAAAATTTGAATGAAATTCACATTTTATTGTAAAATTACTGCGAATTAAATTGAGCCTATCTACAGACGTTTTTCCTTGCGCTGGCGGTCAGTTTTTGTTTTCATACAGTCTCTCAAGAGAAAATAGAAGGTCTGTGAACAGGCTTTAAATTAACAGTATCATAGTGGATAAATAAAGATCACAGGCTAAAATAATGTTGCGAGTTGCCTGAAAAACAGTAACTTCTGTTAATTGGAGCGGTCGCACTTCATGCTTTAATTGTGTCAACAACAAAATGCTCAAATCGTATTGGCTCTTAAATCCTATATTTATTCCTTAATTTTGTTATTGCAACACCAAAACTGCCCGATTTGACCTGTCGTATTATACCAGCTTCTAGTAATTTGACACGTCAAATCGGACAGTTAAACAGCCAATGAAAATCAAGTAGAAAATCTTATTAGCCAACCGGAAATTCAAAGAAATAGCCCATGATAACCAATCAAAATCTATGAAAAATAATGAGTTAGCAGGCTTGTAAGCTGAAAGCTGATGATAAACAAGATGTACTATTTCATTACTAGCTTAAGTTTCTCTAACACAGTTTGTTAAAATACCGTAAAATTCCGAAAATAAGCCCCAGCGCTTATATTTTTCAAAGGCCCTGTTTTGGAGGGGCTTATATTCGGAGGGGCTTATATACAGAGGGAAATTAGCCTTATAGTTGGAGGAAAATTTACCGTTTTTGCCTTGTTTTACTTTGTATTTGAGGGCAATTTCCAAGTACAAGCACCCGGGGGAGCTTATATTTGGAGGGGCGATTTAACGGAGGGTTTTTGTGTTACGATTTTAGGGGGGAGTTTTGGAGGGGCTTATTTTCGAAATTTTACGGTATTGCCACATTTTTAAATGTGCAGGGTTCTGTCTAGGGTATTTGAGGGGTAGAAGCTTCCACCCCCCCCCCCCCCCCCCATTATCATTACAGTATATAAGTAACTATATCGAAAAAATCATTAAGACGCGACGAGGTAGGTGCACACACTATAACATTTCTCAAAATTGTGTCTCAAAATGCACCAGATTTCATTCGGGGATGGGGCGGACCCCTTTAGGAGGCTTGTCGCCTTCGGCCACTCAGGACTTCTCCCCCATGCAGTCGCACCTCCGTATTTCGATTTCAACAAAAATTGTAAGCAGTTAAGGAGAAGCGCTAAACATGGCTCTCTTTAATTCCTCTGTACTTGCAATTGATCTGGTAGTTTGTAGGGCAAAATGAGTGTTTCTTCCTTGACAAAGGAATCAAGCATAGATTTGACATGGAATCGCTAGCAAGAGAATAGTTTGCTTGAATTGGTGTGTAGGAAATTCGGCATAACAGGTTTTCTTCACGCTCGAATTTGTCCTTGTCAGTTAGTGATAAAAAGTCTTCTGCAAAACAGTTTTCTTGGTTAATGTCGTCTCTGTCATTCAGTGGTTGTTTTTCGACGTGGCTAACCTCATCTCTTCGTGTTCTGAGCTGGCAACAACCTCCATGAATCAACAAATGTCTTTGAAATGTCCTTAAGTCCCCGAAGTCTTCACTAGGTCTGTTCAAGGCACTGTCCGAAGCAGCTCTCCTGTTAGGACGGCACAGTTTGCAGATGCGTACTTCCTTTAAAAGCACGTTTTCGTCAGGTTTTTGTCTTGATTTCAATGTTGCTTTGTTAGGTTTGGCGTAACGAATATTTGGGGTTCCCGAACAAGTAAAAGGTCCTCCTTTGTTCTCTGATTCCTCCGAATTCATTGCACTACAAGTCTGAACATACTTGTTCTCTTTCATTACGTAGGAACTCCCCATCATGTCGCCCGAAGTCAAGGCTGAGCTTCGTCGGCTCGATCTGAACGTATACCGAGCGGTCAATGCCCGAAAGACCTGCATTTGATTTAAACTAGGTCGAAAAAGGATTATGTAAAGTTTTGGCCCAAATACCAGAGCAAAGATAGCAAAATTGGAAGCTATAATTGCGAAACAGTTTATAATAACATTGTGATAGCCATCTGGAGTTCCATAAAATGCACCAACAAAAGTTAGCCAGATGCAGTTAAATACAAACATAGCAAAACTAATGAACTTTGCCTCGTTGTAATTCTGTGGTAATTTTCTTGACTTAAAGGCTACAAAGGTGCAAAGAAGACTTAGAAAAATGATAAAAGCGTTTGAGGCAATGTGTCCGAAATTCGGCACTACCTCGCACATCGCTAAGTTTTCACTAATCGTGAGCCGGCGAATTGTGACCCGAGGTGGACTTGACAGAAGCCATACGAAACAGAGCAAAAGCTCTAGAACGGTGAAAAACAGTGCTAACATTATTTGAGTCCGGTTATACAGGAACAGACCCAGATACCTCCGCAAGAATTTTGATTTTTTCCGTGGAGTAACTTTGCTATATCTAAAAACTACAACAGTTCGATTAATTCTGGCTAATATCATCGATAAAGAGAATGAAAAACTTGCACCAAATAAAATAGCCTGTATCTTACAATTTATGTCTGTTGGCCTTCCGATGTACGCTAAAGGAATTAAAAAACCCGCCAATAAACCAAACAACAGCAAAAAGCTTATTTCTCGGTTGGCGGCTTTAACAATAGGAGTTTCCTTGTAACGCAGAAATACAACTACTGTAAAGACACAGAGAGACTCGCAGAGGATTATGGTTCCGATTAGAGACCACGCCCAAGCACTCTCCCAGCGAAGGAAAATCACGGGAATGACAACGCATTTAGTTTTGTTTCTGTTTGGGATTTTTCCCCATTGGCACTGCGTACATACACCTGATGCGTTGCTCACACTTCCAGCAGGGCACGGCTTACATATCCAACAACAAACTGGCTTTAAAATTACCTTGTAGGTGCCTGGCGAACATTCTACGCTACAGTGTCCGAACGGGGGTGACTTGAATCCACCCGGCCAATGGATCGTCTCGTTTTGAAAGGTTAACAATCCTGTTTTGCCATTATATTCACCGATCGTCAAAAAGGTCGTGGTTAATCCGTCTTTACGGAAGTTAATTATATCGTAGTGTCCATTTGCGTCACCATCGCTGTCGAATGATACGGTATGGTTCGCCACGCTTTGGAATGTGACGTTAAAAATGTTTAACAGAACCGAAGAAGGAGTGACTCGATTGATGTAAATATCTTTAACAGAAATGCCTTCATTGGATTTTGTTGAAAGATTTCTTTCACATATTTCTTTAATGGAATATGCAACCGAGAATACGGCATCAAACACGTAGGACACTCGAGAGAACAATGCATCAGTGTCTTGAAGCAAAGAAGAAAGTCGTTCTTTACCGGAACAGTTCTTCATCTGGGAGCTCTTCACCTTTGGAAGTCCAAAATTTTTCTTGAGGATGTTACAATGAAATATTTTCTCCCAGAATTCACCAAACCAAGGATTGTGACTGTTCGTAGATGGGCTTAATCTGTAAAAGTATTTCATAAAATTTGGTACAACTGTAGGCTGATTTATAATGCGAAGCATGCCATCGACAATCTCCGCGTGATCCTCGGCAATCTTCGGTGAGTCAGCCCACGAGTCGCTCGCTATCCATAACCTTCGCGAGATGTTTTGCTTGGCAGCTTCGTCAAGTATCATGCTAGCTTCCTTTTCCGAAGTGAAGAGCAAAATAACTCCAATATTTTTGTCTTGATGGATTTTACCAACTATTTCTGCAATTTTGCTTTTGGTTGGATTGTAAGGAATCAAAATATCCATTGCTAAACACACTCCAAACTTTTTCACTTCAGCCTTAAAAGTTTCGGCCAAAGGCCTTCCGTAGATATTATCCAAGGCGAGTAAAGCAACAAAATTCCACTGAAAATGAGAAACAATCTTCGCAATTGCTAGCCCTTGATGGGAATCCGGTGGAACGGTCCTTAGGAATGTCGGATAAAGCTTCTTGTTGCTCAAAACACGAGACGTCGAGGCATAGCCGATTTGCGGTACCTTAAAAATGCTAAAAATGTTGTTAACTGCAGAGGAAATTTCGCTGTTTCCAGCCCCTATCACCGCTACCGGCTTTCGTGTCAGGGAATGGCTTGTAATATTCTCCATTTGACCGCGGCTGGTTTTCTCGTTTACAAAGTCCAGGGACGCCTTTAGAGCCGTAATGACACTATTGCAAGTGTCACGAATGTCGTAACCCAGTGTTATACCATGCGGAAGTAATGTACTGTTGTTGACCACTTCTATGGCGTGTATCATAGCTTCTGTCAGAATGACTCCCTCCTTGAAAGACATACTACAGTTATCTTCTTTGGCGGACTTGTGTATGGGAAAAAGACCTCCTAAATTAACATCTCCTTGCTTTAAGGCTTTCTTTTCTATTGAGCTTGCAGCGCCTTTCAGAAAGAATACCACTATTGCAGTGTACCAAACTGTGCCAAAACTAGCCATTGATCTAACTTCAAAGTTCAGCATTAGGCAAGGCGGAGATCCAGATGTCTTAACTGAATATGATTCGAAGTAAACTCTGAGGATTCTATTAACTAAATCCAAACAAACTTAATTTGAAGTCGACCCATTCTGACAAAATGGCAATCATCTTTTTCAATTCGCCTCATTTTCCAAACATCTGGCATATTACACACGTTATTTGTTATTATTCTGAATTCACTTAACGCGCAACCCCACACTGAAAATGCAATTACAAAGGACGAATCAGGGACATTTTTAAGGAGACTCCAAAGTTCACCGCAGTAAGAAGTCAATACGAGGTTGAGTTCATGTTTAAATCAAAAGTTATAAGATTTGGTAAATTAAATCCACGCGGCTGGGTTTCTCAAATTTATTGAGAAACATTCTTAACAAACATCCATGTCAACGATACTTGTAGTTTTTAATTCTGGATATTATCGCTAATATCAAAGGCAAACATAACTTTAGGTGACGCGGGATTTGACTGACTTTAACGCAAAACGTAACTAGATATTAATGAATGCTTCCAAATATTTATTTTCCCAAATATTCTTGGTTCGTTATTGCTATTTACACGTCTGAACGTTTATGACGATTGCTATTTGGCAGAGAATATCAATGACTGACCCGATGAATAGGTTGGCTAGTCATAACAAAAAATTTAAAGCTTAAACTATTCGGCAACGTCATCCGCTCCTGCATCTAAAAAGTCATTGCGTAGCAAATAAAACAATTCCTTTTGATCTTGATACAGAAGTTGTATTATGTAATCCTTGGCGAATGAAGGCTACAAACTGTTTTCGAGTAATTTTGAATACATTATTACTTGGAAAACACATTTGCTCAGACCAGATGGTTTTGAAAACGCGGTTAAATTAAAAGAAGAAATAAAAAGAATTCTCTTCTTCAAAAGGAACCATGCTACATAGCAGCGGGGTAGCACGTTGGGGTGAAAATTTTTTAAAATGCCATAAGCGCTGGTTAAAGACAAATGAACACAAAAGTTTAGAATAAGAGTAGACAAAAACATTCACACTGCATTCGACGTCTCCCATCTTGAAGTAGAAACCATAACCGGAGCGAGCAACAGCCATGAATTCGAGTGACGGTGTTGTCACAGACCAGTTGAAATTTCAAAACGATGTGTTGCAAACTTAGTTTATTGGATAAAGCTGGCCAAAATAATAATAATAATAATGAAAACGTTCGTATTAATGAGGAACGAGATAAGATGCAGGAGGATAAAGGATCTACTGATTTTCCTGTCTTCAGTTCTTCTACTTCTACTAACTTGAACTTATCGAGCGGAGCTCTGCCAGAGCTGACGAATGAACGGTTCATTTCGTCGAAAAAGTCTAAAACACCAAATAAAACAGGCTAAAACACCATAAAAAGCTGCCTAAAAAACAAAAGTGGGCCTTGTCCAAAAATAATTAGGCTCCCGGAAATAGGAACCTGATTCAAGAAATCAAATCGACCATTCTGGTTGATGTATCGAATTTTCAATGATTTAATAAAAAACGAATTGTTTTTCTATTCAGTTTGCTTACTATCTGATGACCATACATTTTGTATCTCCTATAGCCTCCCTTCAAAGCAGAAGACCCTTTATTTCTCGCCAGCGAACACTATTTTCACATGTAATTTTTTCGTACTTTTATGTTTCCTTTTTCACTTGGAAGTTTCATTGGTATGTTGTTTCCGGCGGTAAATATTAAAACAGCCTCTTGCACACTAATGCGTGTTTGCTATAAAAGATCATAACATATTTGTCCACTGTGTCGAAATTAAAACGATCGAGGGTTTTCGAAGACGTGCTCGAAAGTTGAGTCTTCGGGAAAAGAAGGTGTATTTACGAAAAAACCCTGAACTTTTCGAAAACACTGAAGTCATGCTTGGCCCAGCTAGCTGTCGCCAGATATGGTGTTCCGATGTTGGCCAGCAGCCTCAAGTGTCGATGGGAAACTTTTGATAATGCATAATTTTTTATTTTCAGATAAACAGGGCCTAAGCGTAAGAGGTCAAAAGACGTAAAAGTAACGATCCCACAGTCTCCTCTTGTGCCAGTAACTCAGATTTTCACCCGAAGGTTTGATTTCCAGTGTCGCCTAATTTTTATGTGCATACGTGCGTAAAATTTACGTTTGCAAATAAAATAAAGAGGCAATGTGTGAAAGGTCGCTCGTAAGCGTAAAAGTTGAAGCTTGCTCAACTTCTCGTTTGAGCTCAGCACTTTTTATCTTGCCCGCTCTATTTTATTTATATGATTAAAATTTACGTGCTTTAACGTGCGTAGCCAAAAATGCGTCAGTGGAAATCAAACTTAAGACTGAGCTGACTTAACAAGGATGTTGTGAGAGGTGATAACAGAGGATGGATGGTAAAATGCTATACAAAAGCTATTGAGCAATATGAAAGACCTAGGAAAGTTGAAAAGGATTCGCGTCGTTGTAGCAAAATGACACCATTGTCACTTGCAAATAGAGCTTTGGCACGCGGCGGCCAAGTTGTCTCAGGGGATTTAAAAAGCCTTGTTTAGGCAAGGGTAGCCTCGCAGAGAGAACGACGATATTTCAAGTTACCAAATGTTCAAATGAACGGGAAAACCTCATAACAACTCCTCTGTTAAGACCGTAAGCTAAATCGCTAGATGCCTGCAAGTGTACAGGCAAAATATCGCAGGAGTAACCCCGTGTTCTTATAGAATTCAGATCTATAAACACGAAAACGCGCCTGGGGATTTGTTACAAGAAAATAAGTCCGGTAATCCCCTATTTTTATTGCTTTAACATTTTGTTAGAGTAAAAAGGAAACGTCAAAGAAAAAATTACAAAAAATATACGGAAGGAAATTTGCACTGGGCACAAATTTCACTTTTACAAAAATTCCGCTCCGTATAATATTTTAAAATCACTGTTTTCCTTTTCTTATGCTAAAAGCTATCGTCTAAAAAAAGGTAGGAGTCACTGGTTTAATAAGTACTGGAAGCTGAAAATTAGGTTTAAATAATCCGTAAGATATGTTGCGATGGGTACTACTAATGACTAAATAACAGTTACTTTTTTAATGAGTTCAAGCATTCTTTGTATAACTCAGACTTTAAAAAGTGCTGCTTTAGCTTTGGCTCACTTTTTCTTCCCACCCCGTGTCAAAAAAGTAAAAACTGGTACGAGCCACCTTAAGCTTAAAATTTACGGTTTGAAAAAATACGACAAACGTGATTAATTGCAAACAATATACCTTTATTTTGAACCAAAATATTAGCCTTAAAACATCATGAAAAGAGGAGTTTTACAGTGATTTCAATGTTGTCTGTGGAGAAATAAACTCGGATTGTTACCAAGATACCGAGGCCATAGACAGCTGCATTCCACAGGAACACTGTTGATCTGAGCAATTCGACCTCGCAAGCAACCATTTGTCTCTCGTTTGGCCGGATCAAAAACCATAAAATACTTTCTGGTCATAGTCTCCTGGCAGTCCATAATGTTCAAACAGTGCCCACCCTTGGCGAGGTGAGATGGAACCGTGATGTTGAGGCACTTTACTGTTTTGAAGGTTGAGGGTATGATAACAGCACTTTGTGAGAAACGGTCTTTGAAGAAGTCTTTGGATTGGAGGCGAATCACTTCAACTGGACACAATCTGTCGTGGTCGGGGGCGCGCCGTTTTACGTGGTTCGTGTGAAGTGGGAGTTTTGTCATTCTACTCATATCTAAAAGCAAGGGAGAGGCTATAAGAATTCTCAATTGAATTTTCGATCAGAGACCAACAATCAGTAATATTTAAAGCGCGCCATAAGTTTTCGCTGCGTCTCGGCCTAACATGATATCGTTTTGCTTGAGGAACAAGTACACACTTAGATGAAAAGAAATGGGTGGAAACTCTTCAGTTAAAAGCGTAGCAGTTATTTTTGGTAAAAAAAAACTGCTGAGGAACGAACCTCAAAATTAAGGAACTCAAGCTTATATATCCTAGACTTTTTTTTCTTGGATTATTTGTAAAGAAATTCCTTTAATTTATAAGTCATCCCCGGACAGAAGAGGTTAGGCCGTGCGTGACAACATATTGAAAGAATTTATAATCTCACAGCTGTACAGTCAGGAGCTAGAGAAGCCTTGCTTTTTTCC
The DNA here is from genome assembly GCA_942486025.1 of Porites evermanni. Taxonomy (NCBI): domain Eukaryota; kingdom Metazoa; phylum Cnidaria; class Anthozoa; order Scleractinia; family Poritidae; genus Porites; species Porites evermanni. The sequence continues at coordinate 304,997 of CALNXI010000285.1, forward strand.
ACTGGATCCATCAGAATGGGTGGAACCTTTGTCTTGTACGTTGACCGTTGCTATGTGTTTACAAGATATTTTATTAGCAGAAACCAATAAATTCAGAGGTCCTTTACCTTTAACAGTCCGTCAACAGCAGTCTGCGCCCGACTCCGTCAAGACAACTGACCCACAGATACCTCAAGTTAAGGGCTTACCGTAAGCATTTTCTCAACTCAGGGCCTCAGGTGAGGTACTCCTTGGCCGGAGGACACTTTAGAAATTTTCGGGTTGGTGGGTGGGACCCTGGACTCCCTAGCCTATACCAGACCTATTTCAGATCAATTTTGCTTCCCTTTACTAGACTAAACCGATTAAACGTTTCTGGGAAACTGCCCACCTACCCCTCCCTTAAGCCAACTTAACATTAACACTTACTTCTCATTTAGGGCAAAATGTTGGCTTAGGGGAGGGGTAGGTGGGCAGTTTCCCAGAAACGTATAATGATCAGTCTAAACTCTCTAAATCCATCCCTATCCTAGGGTCGCCATTTTCCAGAAATAATGAGGTCGATGCTCTCTTTGTTATTAGCTGAGTTGGGGGGGTGGGGGGAAGGGGTAAATATAGACATGTCAAGTTCATTATTTTTTGTCGACTCTTCAACCAATTGATCAGTTCCTGGAAAATAATACTGTATTGTGGACCCAGATTCTCTTATTTCTATATCCTATCCCAGATTAAACTACTTGAAAACTATACCTTTCAGAGCGGCAGATACCTATAGAGCCCATATATGGCAGTGCCCACCAAGGCATACCCTGAAGGAAAGACGCCCCTTCCTAGACTTCCCCATGAATGGTTTGTGGATCGTCACTTGAGTGTTAGAGAGATTTATGAAATCCTAAAATGCATGCCACTAATTCATTTTCCCAGTTTCTCTGAAAATTTGTAACGGCAACGAGATCTCTCTCATTGAGGGTGAGCGGACGAAGATCAGTCTTTTATTGCAAGGTCTAATTAAGACCGTCTTCGCTGCTATAGGATGAATTGTTTAGTATCGATATTTGTGGACAAAAATCATTGGTCCTTAGAACGCTAACTAATCAACATAAATTATTAGGTCATATGAAACAAGGGAAATCTGGCAATCCTACGAAGAGAGAAGAAAAACAACGACAACAACTTACCGAAGTCGCTCATATCAACTTCATCAATTATAACATCTTGAAATGGTTGTAATTGTTCAGTCACCGGAACACTAAGAGAGACTGGGTACAAGAGTATAGAAGCCAACCACGCAAGGAGAAATATGGTCATCTGAAAAAGTGCAACAACATAGAGCTTATTACAGTTTGCAAAATTTCTCTTCTTTTTTGGAGGGGAATCACTTCAAGATGGAGACTGCAAAACTGGACATTTAATGGCTTCTGTGCGAAGAATAAATCGCAAAACAGTCTCGAATTCTGGATTTAAGGTACTGGATTCAGGATTCTTTGTCAGTGGAACTTGGATTCCGGACTCTATAATTTGAGGGATTCCGGATTCCTTGAGCTGTATTCCGGAGTTCAAAGCCTAGGATTCCTGATTCTGCAAGCACCAACGAGCAAAGCTGTCCCGAAGTCTGGAATCCCGATTCCCTTACACGACCCACTTGGGAAGATTAGCGGGTAGCGGGTAAGGCTGTCGTTTAAATTTACCCTTCTCACCTTTCAATTTATCTCGAGTATCGTGCTCGCGATGTTCAACTTTAGAACAGATGGAACCAAAGCGGTCTGGCTTACGGGAGGTTGTTTGACACTATCAGGCTCTTCACGAATGTTTCAGGAAGGAAAAATTAACTTCCTCTCTTTTGTTTGTCGCATTTTTTTGACCAATTTGTTAATAACTCCCACAAGAATCTTTCTTAAGAGTACGCCCTCGACTTTGCATCAAGTTTAATATCCGCTTACCGTAAATGACCGAATAAACGCGCGGGACTTCTATTTAATCTTAGGGGTCCAAGAGGAGGCGTTTTATGGTCTTTAATAGATAGGAGGCATTTAAACGAGCGAGGCGTTTATTGTCATAACTGTAACCAGCTCAAAAAAGCTAATGTGCTTTCGGCAAAAATATCAAGAGAGTTTAAAAATAACGGAATATCCAATCCACCAATTGATACGTCTAGGCCGTCTAGAGGTCCATATCGCTATTTCAAATCCCAACATTGATGTCAACATCCTTGCTCAGGGTTATACGCTCTTCTCACATATGGTAATATGCCCGTCTAACCTCGTTTACGGGTAAAAATTCTTTTGAAATTCAAATACGAAAACGTCGTCTGATTAGCATTTCAAAGGATTTTTTACTCAAAAACGAGGTTATGAATGATTTTACTCCTTTTGCTTATTCCTAGTATTTTGGAGTAATTCTCAGAGGGGGCGTCTATTAGACAGGGGGCGTTTATTAGAGGGGGGCGTCTAATACAATTCAAACAGCTTAGAGGGGGCGTTTATTAGGTCATTTACAGCACTTACAATAATAATTGGTGCGAAGATGTCGTTCTGTCATAAAAAAGGTCCAAAACGTTTACACTTTATTAAAAACCAACGCACTCAGTATTATTATTAACATTGTGCGTTAGAATTTCTGTGTTGTTTTTTAATTCTATCACAAATTTAAATTTCTCCGATTTGGAAAACGGATATCCCGTTGATTAATGAAATGCTCACCCTTTAGGCGCTCATCGCAAAGACCACTGGCCTGGAATCCCAATAAACCTTAATTTTTTAACATAGTCTCTCTTGCAACCGCTGGTTGATAGCGTTTACTGATCTTAATAAATGGTTTCCAAAGCATGCAGTTCGTATTTGATTTACTCCATAGTCCGTTTTCATAATCACGCTACATCGTATTATACGGCTCATTATAACTAAGCATGGGCAAGTACAATTTACCATATCGTAAATATACATATTTTTTAACTCAGTGTTCTTTTCGTAACGGTCAGTTCACGGTCTTTCTTCTCACAATAAACGATTTTTAGTTTTTTTTACATTTACTCATCACTACTTTGTCCGTTGTGGTTTTGCCTTTATTTGTGTTTTAGGTTCATTAACATCCGAAAAATGAAAAACCTGGTGACGATTTTGTGAAGATGAGTTAAAACAAAGTTTTAAAGAGACGAGGTTTTACATATTTAGCTGGCTTACGTCATTAGATTTCCAATGTTTAGGTTATAAATATTAAGGAAGCCGATCGCCTTCGGAGAAAAGGCAGCAATCAATAACCACTTCGACAAGTTTTGTGAGGACAAAAGGAATAGCACATGATAAAGAGGTTTCCACAAGAAAGAACTTAACATTTAATTCAATGGTAACAATACAATCAAACCTCGTTAATACGGACACTGACTGAAGGGCCATAGAAAGTGCCCGTATTAAGCGGGTCATGTTGTTAAAGTCAAAAAACACCTTTTATTGGAGCAAAATACTAAAGAAATATACGAGGACGTTAGCATCGTCAAATTAAACATTTCTAATTTTTCTCAAAGCCGTCATTCGACGGAAAAAATCCACGGAAATACTTTAAAATCGCTCAGCTACATACTACTTTATAAAAAGCCATTGTCTTAATAACTCGTTTGATGCTACAATAGTTGACCTAAGCGTCCGCATTAGCAAGGTTGACTTTCTAAGAGAATTTGTTGACAGGGCAAGAAAAAAGTGTCCGTTGTCCGCATTAACGGGTGTCCGTATTAAGCGGGTTGAATAAATTTAGAGAAAATGAAAGGGCTTTCTCTAAGGACAAAGAAAACTGTCCGTAATAAAACGAGGTATCACGGCGTGTTAAGCGGGTGTCCGTAAAGCAGGGTTCGACTGTGAAGGATTTCACCTACAGATTTAAAAGCTAGCACCATGCACCTTGTACAGCAAAACAAACATTAACAATTAATGCTAAGTAGCCCTTCACTTCAGTGGTCACATTTCAGGAGTTTTGTTAACCTGCGGAGCAAGCTTTTCCTTGCGGTTTTAGGAGCAAAGAACGAGAAACGAGAGTCAAAAACCGCGCGACAAATAGCGCTCGCGCGGCCAAAACCGAAAATCCCGTTCCTCGGTCTTGTCTACTTTCTTTGCTCCGAAACCTAAGGGAAACGCTTGCTACGCAGGCTAGAATTTTGTCTACAGACTTGAATCTATGTACAGCAACTTTTTACAGCCCTTATTAAAAAACTTACAGTATCACAAGGGGATGCTTAAATTTAGAAGCTCACTTCACACCGACTTCAGGAACCACAGCCTGAGTATGAAACGTTAGATCCACAAAGTTCGCCGTATAATTCGCTGATCACCACAGAAAATAAGGGAAATAAAACTTGAACGATCATTTACAATCAAGGAAAAAAAAAGTCCAAATAAAAGCTTTAACTAAGTTTGTTTGACAGTTAAGAACATAATGGCCAATGGTCAAACATGTCTTTTTTGTAATAATTATAAACCGTCAACGATAAGATGAAATCATTTTTCTGAAAAGAGAGAAGATTTACTTCCATCTCTCTTTTTTTAATTTAAACATTTTATTGACGGAGTTTGCCCTTAGAGTAAAAAACTCCTCAAGAGGGCTCACTTCAAAAATTTCACACTCGTAATTCATATCTTCAAAAATGAAACCTTTTTCGAAGAAAAACTTTCTTCTTCTTTATTTTCCTTTTTTTCTTTCAAGAAACATGTATATATTCAGTTGTGGTTTACTTTAATTCCATAATCATTATACTCTTTTATCGGAGACTGCCAGACTGACTAAGACTTCTCTGTTAAGATAAGAAAAGAGAGTTTTTAGTACCATTACTACCTACCTTCAGAAAGCAACAGAAGCAAGGGTACTCAGGATTGTTATCTACCACTTTGATTTTCAAGAAAATAGAGCATCGTTAAATAACGCAAACGATCCTTCCGCTGACTATTTTCTTTAGGTGGCTTGCATCACGAAAAATGGCCTTAATTATTTTCCGGCGTCTTTTGTTTTAGTGAGGAAAAACAATGCTCCTTGGTACCTTTTGATAATCAGTGAGTGTAGGAAGCTTTGCTGGAGCCTTTTTCTAAACCGTTACCGCCCTTCGGCAGCTGCACCGCACCTTTTGCGGAGTCAACCTCCGCAAAAGTGCTTTTCAATGATGAAGGTTTGTAAAGTCGGAAAACTGAAACTTTGAAATTTAAAACTTTGTTTTCAAATGCTGAACGTTTTACATTTGGTGCCTAAATCATAGCATTTTGAAAGCAAAAAGGCTAAACAACAGTACCCATGTTGTTGTAACATTATTATCAGTCTCGGTAAAGGTTGGCCGTGCGTGTGATGAGCTTAGTCTTTATATTTGAGACTTTTTATTTAACAACGTCGGGAAAATTAAAACCACCCAAAAATTGTTAACGTGATATAACTATACAAGCAGTTATGCAATTGCCTTTATCTGAACCTTAAATACGAGTCCATTGTCGAACGAGACCTCAATCAGATGCAAAACAGGTTAGAACCTCGACTGGTGATACGCAACTTGATTCGGAGCACATTGTACTTGTTCTAATTGGAGTATTCCCTAATAGATAAAAGAATAAACGGCAAACGTCTGAATAAAATAAACATTTGTAAAACAAATATCCGTTAATGAGTTCATTATTATTTTTTGAACCGCTCTCTTAATTCATGGAACTTACGGTTGAATTGAATGTCGGGCGCAAAACCTAGACTTTCGATTTTGTGATGAAGAGTCTTCGGCTATTGAAATGTTGTTAGCTTTAGAGGTTATTTTCGATCTATTTTGAATCCTTTCTCCGTGATATGTTTTAAAGAATTATTGGATCTTGCCATGGGAGACATTCTTATTGATATTTCAAGATCCCAATTTGTTAACCAAATATTCAGTACAACAGATAGATAAGATCTTTTCCAAAAGAGAAAAATAGTCCTAGTTTTTTGCATACGCACCAAAATAAATTATGGAAAGGTACACTCTCTAGCCTGCGAGCAAGCTCTCCATTCGGGGATATCGTGAAAAGTATATACCCTCGAGAGGCACACGAGAGGAGACGCGAAAGCGGGGGAGGGGGGTAAGAATCTTTCCTCGGCCCCTCGCCCAAGTGATTGCTCGCAGGCTATACACTCTCTTGCAAATTTACAGTTGTGGACTCCTCTGTGAAGGCTGGTTTTGCATCACTAACAAAATAATTCTAATTCATATAAACAGTGTTTCTTCCGTAACACACTAAAAATTGAACGAATAAATTGAGTAAATAGTGGATTAATTTACTTTACAGACCAAACAATGAACGTGGGAGGTTTAAGTTGATTTTTTAAAAAAGTAATCATAATTTACTCGAGATCGTGAGAAGCAGCGGGATCTATGCATTTAATCTTCTTGAGGAAATGTTTTTTCAAATCGTAAGGTTGGAAGAAAACTTGATAAAATATAACCTGGCACCAAGAGCCGTTGTGACTCTTGGCGGCACCTAATCTTTAACGGGTGTTTCAGATAAGAACTTCCCCACGGATTGAAAAGAAATCATAAAAACTGGAATAGGGTACAGATTTGAGGGATATGGGATTGTAAATTATCTTACTGTTTATTGTTTTCGGGAAAGTCGAAGATAACAGATGTAAAATCCTGTTAAAAGAAAATTAGTTTTGGATAGATCTTCTATAATATGGCATGCAAACGTAACCTCTCTTATTTATTTATTTACACCACCCCTTCTAACGTAACTGATAACGTTTTATACAGCATAACATTCAATTTGAGGTAAAATTTATAGTAGCGCAATTACAATACAAGATATCTTAAACTTGGATAATAATACAGTTTAAATTGAACAAGAACACTCTCATAAAATAGGTAACTGTAGAAGGATCAAAACAGTTTGTGGCGAGGGGACTTCAGAACTCCAAAAGCTTGTACAAGTAGGTCCCCCAATGATTTGCTCATTGATTGAAATACTTTAGGACTAGGGGGTGGAAAAATACAATTCAATTCAGTCAGTTTCAAAGGTACGAGAAAGAAAAGTCCCTAAGACGCTTTTTAGAATTAGCAAAAGTGGTGGAACTTGAGACGGCTAATGGAAGGGAATTCCACGTTTTTGGAGCTAAGTCAAGTATAAAAAAGTAAACTGTTTAATATTTGTTCGACAAAAAACAAAGTGTGGCCTGTCGTTTCTTACAAATCTGGTGGTACATGTGTGTACCTAGCTACCAGTTATAAATAGACTACGAGTTCCAGAAACTAACAAGTCAAACTGACATAACTCTATAGTTTGCTTTTTAACGCGCATTTACCGCTCAAACGTATGATTTCCCGAATTCCCTACAAACAAATAAAAATTTCCACATCCCGTGCTTAAATTTGGCGAATCTCGCTTCCCGGGTAGCTGTAGGAAGATATTTTCCGAATTCCGTATCAGACCCTGTTTCGACATTGCCTGAGTCTCCTTTGCCTCGTTGTAAAATATCTGGACTAGTCACTAGTAAACAAGCTGAAGGACGCTAGTAGGTTCCACTCCTAAAACCGAGTCGGCTGAGTCACTTCATTAATGAAGCATCATACTCGACTTTCAATCATCGTATATAGTGTCATGCTAATCCCTCAGAAAATACCACTGTTTCACTGGACATGCTCTTTGTATTGCCTTTTCTTAAGCTAACGCGGTCTTTCAGGGTCAAAAGCCACTGGACGGCCTTAACCACAATTATTTACGAAAGTCGCAAAACTGACATTTACCAAAGGGGTTAATCCTGGCTTTGGTGAAAATTTTGAATGTTCTTGATCCTTTCTTTTTTGGCAAAATAGACTAAAAGACTAAAAGTATTTTGTGCTGTATAGATAGAGAACAAGCCTTTCTAGACTATAAAAACATCAGTTTGAGAAAGTCGAAAATCTGACATTTTCCATCAAAGGGGTTAGTCCATGGCTTTGGTCAAAAATTTGCAAATTTCTTCATCCTTTCTCTTTTGGCCAAATAGGCTTAGAAAAAGTCTTTAGTGCCGTTCTAGATAGAAAACAAACCATTCAAAACTATAAAAACATCAATATAAGAAACTCGAAAATCTGACATTTTTCCAAAGGGGTTAGTCCACGGTTTTGGTCAAAAATGTGAAATTTCTTCATCCTTTCTTTTTTGGCTAAATAGGCTCAGAAAAGGTGCCGTTTTAGATAGAAAACAAGCCATTTTAGACTATAAAAACATCAATTTGAGAAAGTGAAAAATCTGACATTTTTCCAAAGGGGTTAGTCCATGGTTTTGGTCAGAAATTTGTAAATTTTTTCATCCTTTCTTTTTTGGCCAAATAGGCTCAGAAAAGGTGCCGTTCTATATAGAAAACAAGCCATTCTAGACTATTGTAAAAAAAAATTGTAAATTGTAATTTGTTTACCCACGGATCACTAAGGAGTTCATAAGAACTCGTTGAAACGTGTCCGTGCGTTCCAGATCGAATTGGAATTTGAAAGTGTTGTTTTTTTTGAGGAGAGGGGAAAACCGGAGTACCCGGAGAAAAACGTCTCGGAGCAAGGGAGAGAACCAACAACAAACTCAACCCACATATGGCGTCGACGCCGGGATTCGAACCCGGGCCACATTGGTGGGAGGCGAGCGCTCTCACCACTGCGCCACCCTATAAAAAGAAAGTCGGAGATCTGACATTTTTCCAAAGGTTTTAGTCCATAGCCTTCGGGCAGCAGACACTTTTTTCGACTCTTGTTTCATCCCCTGAGTTCTTTTTCGGGGGGAAAGAAGCGACGACCTGAATACGTCTGCGGTCCGAAGGCTAGCTATTACACAGTTACCCAACAAAAAGAGATCCGGCAACAAGTGTACCGGTTGATTTTTACTTTACGGTTTTCAAGAATCTTTTTTACGAATAAGAAGCGATTTCGAAAGACATTTGAATAAAAAGTACTGAGCTAAAATGTTTCTCATATTTTTTAAAAAAAGGTTTAAAACATTTTAGAGCAGTATTTTTTATCAAAAAATCTTTTTAATGGTATATTATGGCCTTTTAAAAAATCATTTTTTGTAATAGGTCGACAATATCGCGTCTCACAATTGGCAATAAATCAAATATTGATGACAAACTAATCCTGTCGTTCTTGAAAAAGGAAATTAACTTGATGAACATGAAAATCACTTGAAGTAAAATCCTAGAGGGATAACGATTGTAAAGTAACAGACTTTTTAGTTGGCATATGTGAATTTATCGTCGGTCGGGTTTTCACTGATGTAGTAAAATTTAAAACAACGCTTATTGTTTTAAAGTTTTCAGAATAGATCCATCTTTTTGAAAAGGGACGAAAAGTGAGAGTTCCTGACATAATTGACATTCTAAAGAAAAAACTAAAAAACCAGAACAAAACAAAACTTTTAACCGACTCCCCTCCTCTCCAATTGACCAATATTCCACCCACATTTAAAGGTCACCCTATTGACCGAGTGTCGACCACTATACTTGTAAAGTATTAACTGATAGTTGGTCGATATGTTGGTTGACATGTCACCTGATATATCAGTCGATATATCCACCTACATATTGGTTAAGAAAAGGGACGAAAAGTGAGAGTTCCTGACATAATTGACATTCTAAAGAAAAAACTAAAAAACCAGAACAAAACAAAACTTTTAACCGACTCCCCTCCTCTCCAATGTCTGCCCAACCCCCCCCCCCCCCCCCGCCGCCCCACGCACCCCCGTCCCCTCCTCCTTGAAGGAAACCTGGGACCAAGGAAAAAAATCAAGATGGCGCCTGAAAATTACCCGCGTGTTCAGAGCCTCATGAACTTTATAGTAATTTCAACGTTTGTATTGAACTTCATCGACATGGCTTAAGCGGCTAAGCATTTGGAATTTATCCGTCGTCGTTTGGCTCATTTACATGTACAGAAATGTGCGTCTTCAGTAGTGGGAAGCAAGCTAGCTTTAATACACATCCTGTCTGTTGGCCCAGACGTTATAAAACTAAATATATCAAAGGTAGGCTTTCCTGAGTTTGTTGAAATTTGGTGGAGACTACGATTCCTGGAGTTAATGTAAGATTGTTTATGCACACATTTCCTAACTAATGTACCAGTCCATTCCAAAACTGGACAGTACAAAATGCAGACTGCAGACATGACAGCAGACCATTGTTTTCAGGGTTTGAAAACAGTCAGTGGGACTATTTTTGTCTCGTTCTGATTGCATGGTGAAAACAATGGTCTGCAGCAGTCTGTAGTCTGCATTTTGTACTGACATATTCTAAAGCCACCCATGCTCCCCCCGCGCAAAACGCCAGGCATTTGACTTTTTAGAAAATTTTTGGTCGAATTGCTGGGTAGTTGAGATGGTTGAATGCCCCACCAGCTAGCTCTTCAAAAAGCGTAGAAAACCCCAACCCACCAACGACTGGTCAAAAATTTTCCCATGCATCAAGCCATTTATTCAAATGTAAACATCCTACTAAACAGAACCCAAAATTATATCTAATCAAGTCTGGGAAAGGTGTCTTCCAGAGGTTTGTTCATTTCAAAAAAATTGTTCATTTCTGACATACCACATTTAACAGACTTTTTCAAAGGCTCTCAAAATAATAAAAAAGGATGCAAAGTGTATTTTTCAGCAACGTTTTTATGGATGTCAATGTTATCAGATAGTAAGGTCTGTAACACTTCCGTACTAGACGTTTGCAGGACACTAGACGCTTATAAAAAGACCCTGAAGCACAACGTTTTATACGATAGTCGATCGATATACCACCAACAATTGACCAATATTCCACCGACATTTAAAGGTCACCCTATTGACCGAGTGTCGACCACTATACTTGTAAAGTATTAACTGATAGTTGGTCGATATGTTGGTTGACATGTCACCTGATATATCAGTCGATATATCCACCTACATATTGGTTA
>CALNXI010000286.1:19678-31025 GCA_942486025.1 Porites evermanni
TCGATGAAAAAAATATATACTTGTTAAAAAATATATTAATAACATTAAAATTTTTGAGTACATATTCAGTATATTTAGTCAGTACCAGTGCTATTTTGCTGTACCAGAGCCATGCAGTCAATATAATGTCATGAAGCTAATTTATGTAATAATATAGCTTAAATTGGATTTATTAAGTGTCATTGTCGGCTTTAAATAATTTATTGTCATGACTTGTCAAGAACTAAGTGTTTGAATGCATTATTAAAGGAACTTTGAAGAATTCCTTCCATATCAGTCATGCCAGAAAATAGCATCCACTTTGTAATAATATGGGCCTCAGTTTCACGATCAATGAAATCTTTGAAAGCATTGTAATCCTTTTCAGTACCCCTTTTAGCATTGCTCTTCCCTGTTCGATTCATTAATGCACAGGAGGTGCCCATCTCAGCAGCTGAACCTTCCTTAAAGAACAGCTGCTTGAAGATCTGAATACACAGTAACAATATTGCTTAAAGAAAACATTAAAATAACATCAAACTCTTTGTAGGTTAATCATACAGGCTCCAATCCCATGATATATGATTGTTTATTTTGTATTATTATACAGCTGCCAAGAAAAGGAATATAAATTAATGATATTCAGAGCAACCTTATTTGTTATGTGTTTAAAATATAACGTATGCCTTGATAACGCAGGAATTGTTCTGTTTTGTTTTCATAAACTTTATTGTTAACATTAATTTTTCGAATACATACATACCCCAAGAAACATCTTTAAGTGCCAGTCAGCAAAGGCTGGTGTTATTCCTTCTAGGCGCTCTGATGGAGATTCAGCCAGTGTATTTGCCCACTGCCAATTCCGAGCTCGTTCCTCTGTTAATTGGTCTCCGTCAAAGATCACCTTTTGCAAGATCTTGCTCCCACCACCATTAGAAGTCACTGTTGGAACATAGTTGGACTGGAGGGCTTCCATTATTTAAGCCATCTCTCCAGCTTTGTTGGGGTTTAGAAATTGCAGACCAAGTGGACACTGATAATTATTTGTAAAATATATATAAACATATAGTCAGTACAGTTTCACCTTAATACATTACATCAAACCTAGTGCCATTTGCATTTCACAGCTGTGTGGGAGGGAGGAGGTAGCTTAGTTGTAGAAGGTAAAAGGTCTCATTTTTTCTAGCCTGAATCAGTTTTCATTTGCAACCCTTTCTTGTTATCCACCAGAGAGCAGCATCTTCAATAAAAAGGTCCTTTTCTACAAGTATTAGTGACTGACAGATAAAGTATAATAAAAGCAGCAATAGAGGAAGGTCTATACCTTAATCATTTATAAGGGATTGTAGTGTGAAGCATGGCTCAAAGGGTAGGAAAAAAATTTCGGTGAAAGAAGAAGTGACTAATTTGACTTCTGACATTATTATTGTTATTTTTTGACCTCACAATAATTGTCCAAAACATACCACTTCTGATTTTTCCTGCATCTCTCTAGAGTACTGGTGTGGAATGTGGTATATAGAAGCCCCCTTGAATTTGTTTTAAGGTTTTAGGTACTTAAAAATGATTCTTGTGATTATGCTTGTTGAATCAGATGCTATCGCCTCCTGCACTTCAGGTGTTGTTAGGAACTCCTGCATTTCGATCTCATCTATGCTTTTTTGTTGTTCTTCGTTTTCAATGCCATTACCAACAACCCTGTCTTTAACAGCATATGCATGGAAATAATGCAATGACTTGTTTGTCTGGGACTTGGTCTGGTAGCTTGCCTTCACTTCTAGATCTCAGTGATCAACCACAACCCTGCAGGAGAACATGAAGATGTGAGAAAGAAATATCAGAAAAAAAAATGTATTGAAAACATTGTAACAAAATAAGTGCCCAGCAAAATGAATTTGTTTGCTAATAATAAAATTCATTCTCAGTTAAAACAGTTATGTTTAATTTTAGAACTCTCTAACATTGTAGGGCAGGAGGGTTGTGTCAACCAAAGAGAAGCAGAGCATGTAAGGTGTCAACATAAGGAGTGTACTATTCAGTTCACTGACGCAGCATAATCAAGTCTAGTAGGGGTCATTCCTGCCTTGCATTCAAGCCCTCTCTGCCAGTTATCTGCTTTCCTACAGAATAGCCAGCAGAAAGAGAAATACAAAAGTGTAAAAATGTGAGAATAAATTTATCCCCTAACTTATGTTGTTCATGGTGAATGAAAATGTCGGTCTGTTTCACTGTGCCCAGAAGATGTTTCATTTGCCATCGCCCGACCAAGCTATTTTTTTGGAAATAGGAAAAAATCATGTGAAAATACCGGTAACTCAGGAGAATAAGATTACATCCTTTGGTTTTCCTTATTTAAAGTGAACACTGTTTTCCTGCAATGCTTTTTAAAGCAGTTACGTTTTATGAATTATTTCCCTCTTAAAACGAGCTTTCCTAAAGTCTAAACAGATTCATCCCGCGAATATTTATGCGGACATTTTATATCTTTCTTTCTCTGTTTGCCCAACCGACCGACGCACTTTTTTGTTTGAGACGGATGGCTGAATAACAAAACATTGTTTGGGCGTGGCCTAAAATACCAAAAAATCAATGAAACCATACGAACTATCGCTATGTTCGAAAAGTTACCTGAACTTTGGCAACGGTTTTCCTTTAAGAGTATTTACGGCAGACGCTATATCTGTGTCTTCAAACTGATCAACGGCACATTCTGGCAGCATTTCTTTACAAGATGTATACACGGCGTCGGAGAAATTCACACAACAAGAAAAAGCCTTCCTAGAAAAATCAATCGTGCACACTTCCATGCCATCGTCAGTTTGAGAGGTTGTTTCTGAGTGTCTGTTGAGAACTTGTTTTAGGAAAAGAATCTTCTTCTCGCGTGTTACTATCTCTTTCTTTCCAGTTCGTCGCAGCTTTGTCGAAAGCAAAGCATGCTTTCTTCTGCATGTTTCGCACGGTGTTAGGATGGCTTGCGAGGCCTAGCTTGTTAAAACAGCCCATCTCCTCCTTCTTACAACCTCCAAGCACTAGAATGGTGTTAATTTTAAATGTAAAATAAGAGTTTGGAATCCATGGATTCAGAATGCTTGCAAAGATCAATGCCTCCTTGTTTTTCGCGTTCTGTACTTTTTTGTTCCTTGGAAATGACGAAGAAACAAGGCAATGCAAGTTGGCTGCTTTTTGTTGGATTTCTCTAATCAAATGGTCATTTTGGAAATCAGCAGGCTTCTGTAACTCTCCTCGGTACTTGTACGTGTTCGTCGGATCTTTTGAGTAGTTCTTTAGTTCTCTCTTTATTTCTTTTCCAATCTCTTCTAACACTTTATCGTGCAGTGGAGAAAATTTAGTGACGCCAACTCCGGCGGCTTTGTAGTTTTTGATTCCTAAGTTTTTTTACAAGAAGCTCTTCGTCACCAGTACACTCGTGTTCTATCACCCGACCACTGAAATATGCAATAAATATCTGAAAGATGAAGATAAAGACAAAAATTGATACACAAAAATAAGTAGAACACGTGCGGGTAATTCTTAGTAAGAGCTTATGTACATATCGATAAAAAGGTTGTCAATATCAGTTCAATTTTCGTTGAATATTTCTTTACCCGTATCAGAAGGAAAGAAATAATTAGGGGTACTATCTAAAATTAGACAATATGTAAACGGAAACATATTACTTCAATTATATTATTCACTTATTTACCCCTTCCTCACCAATGGTTTATCAATTTGGGGCAATACTTGTAGTTCTACTCTCAGACCTTTGATAATTCTTCAAAAGAAAGCAACGCGTATTATAACTTTTTCGGAACCTGGTGATCACTCTGAGCCTCTTTTTAAGAAATTAAACATTCTTAAATTAGCTGATTTTGTTACCCTTCATAATGCACTCCTCATGTATAACTATCACCATAATCTTCTTCCATCTTGCTTTGAAATTTTTTTTAAAACGGTAGCACCCATACACTCATATAATACCAGGCTTGCTTCTAAATCAACCTATTACCTCAATACTATCAAAACAAACTATGGTAAATTCAACTTTCACTTTGCGGCTGTAAAAGTTTGGAATAACCTTGATGAAAGCATCAAACACCTCCCCCTTAAATTTTTTAAAAACAAAGTCATGTTAAACATCTTACAGTCTTACTGTTCGTGAGTCTTGAATTGGTATTTATATATTTTTTTTTCTCCTCTTTCTTTTTTTTTTTTTTTTTCTTTTTTTTTCCTTTTATCTATTTACTAATTCCTTGTTTGTTCTAGCTTTAGTGCCAACCTACCTCCTATGCTTTAACATTATTCAGCTTTACCCAGCTCGATTAGCTTTTCAGTTATTTTGAGTAAATGTTACCTTTTTTGTATTAATATATTATATTGTAAATTAAGTTAACTTTNCCTTGACTGCTGTCTGAATATATTTAGAAATATATTTGTTGATAAGGTTTTCAGGGAAGAGATTCCTCCGCAGAATGACAGACAATTTTTGAAGGTCAGTCTGGAAAATTAAAGAAAGTTGTAATGTTTATACGACTATCTATATTGTTGCTGCTATCTAGACCTTCTTTAGTTCTCTCTTTATTTCTTTTCCAATCTCTTCTAACACTTTTTCGTGCAGTGGAGAAAATTTAGTGACGCCAAATGCGGCGGCTTTGTAGTTTTTGATTCCTAAGTTTTTTTTTTTACAAGAAGCTCTTCGTCACCTGTACACTCGTGTTCTAACACCCGACCACTGAAATATGCAATAAATATCTGAAAGATGAAGATAAAGACAAAAATTGATAAACAAAAATATGTAGAACACGTGCGGGTAATTCTTAGTAAGAGCTTATGTACATATCGATAAAAAGGTTGTCAATATCAGTTCAATTTTCGTTGAATATTTCTTTACCTGTATCAGAAGGAAAGAAATTATTGGGGTACTATCTAAAACTAGACATTATGTAAAGGGAAACATATTACTTCAATTATATTATTCACTTATTTACCACTTCGTCACCTACGGTTTATCAATTTGGGGCAATACTTATAGTTCTACTCTCAGACCTTTGATAATTCTTCAAAAGAAAGCAACACGTATTATAACTTTTTCGGAACCTGGTGATCACTCTGAGCCTCTTTTTAAGAAATTAAACATTCTTAAATTAACAGATCTTGTTACCCTTCATAATGCACTCCTCATGTATAACTATCACCATAATCTTCTTAAATCTTGCTTTGAAAATTTTTTTAAAACGGTAGCATCCATACACTCATACAATACCAGGCTTGCTTCTAAATCAACCTATTGCCTCAATACTATCAAAACAAACTATGGTTAATTCAACTTTCGCTTTGCGGCTGTAAAAGTTTGGAATAACCTTGATGAAAGCATTAAACACCTCCCCCTTAAATCCTTTAAAAACAAAGTCATGTTAAACATCTTACAGTCTTACTGTTCGTGAGTCTTTAATTGGTATTTATATTTTTTTCTCCTCTTTCTTTTTTTTTTTTCTTTTTCATTTTTTTCCTTTTATCTATTTACTAATTCCTTGCTTGTTCTAGCTTTAGTGCCAACCTACCTCCTATGCCTGAAAATTATTTAGCTTAACTCAGCTCGATTAGCTTTTCAGTTATTCTGAGTAAATGTTACCTTTTTTTGTATTAATATATTATATTGTAAATTAAGTTAACTTTTATTTGGTAATAAAGCTTATGTTGTTGTTGTTGTTGTTGTTGTTTTAAAGGCAATTCCACAAAAACATTCATCTTCGGTTAGTTCATCATAGCATTCAAAACTGAGAAAAGAAATTGGTTTGGTTCAAGCCATATATATTGATAATACAACAAAAATGTAATCTTGATGGTTCCTAAACAGGTCGATCCAAAACACGCGGCTGGAAAACTTGACAAAGGGTGTCTTTCTTGGACCCCAAAACTTAAAGATTTTTTTGAGTATTAAGAATTGTGGAATGAAGGAAACAATGACTTGGGTGTTTTAGTTTAAAATCATCACACCGTAGTAGGCATAACTTGTCTCCTTTCCAGTTAAGAAACTTATTACGGTGGCAGTTTTTACTTACAATATAGGAAGACCTAGAAGTTCCTACTTCTGTCCTCGGACAAGAAACCGTAGGGTTCCTTTTGAAAACAAACTCATAGATATAATAATGCATCGTAAAAATATTCAGTTTTGGTATTTATTTCATGAATGTTAGGTTTGTAACCCTAAATTACATTTTAAAGCTAATTTTAGTTATAGCTAATCATAGATCTAGAGTATGGCAGGCTTGTTACTTCATGGTTACTAATTTTTCATGAATAGTTCTTCTTATCCCTTTAGACCCTCTTACATCTGATTAATCTGGGATTGTTCAAAAGAATAGCTTCTAAGATACATGATATTCCAACTCTAACTCAACTTAGACTACGAGCAGTCTCTCTATTTTCTTGATCCTTCGAGCAAAACGCGAGAGACACGCAAATGACCACGCGCGTTATTAAAGGTGCGAGACGGGCCCTCGTTACTCGCGTCTCTCGACGCTCGAGCGCGCGTGCTCTCCCCTCACCTAATCTGAAGAAAAAGAGAGACTGCTCGCAGTCTTAACTCAACTCGTCTTGGTTTACAAAATTACATGGTTTTCTCGAGCTGTTTTGTGTGACACACATTTTTCAAAAGACATGCACAGTGTAACGAGACAGGTTTTAGAAGGACATTAAGTTAATAATCAGTAAATGGACAACATTATTTTATTCCAGGGAAGTACGGAATAATTACCCCTCCGGAGGATTTAAAATCAAGAACCGTGCATTTAATAATCTCTCATTGGAATATCTGTAAATGATTGAATATCAGCACCACTTGAAATATATGAATGTTCTCGGCCGAATAGGTTTTGGGTTGTCTAGCATTTCAATAAGTTTAGCCAGACCAATGGGGCTGGACACAAACGAGGCTAATAACTCGTATGCAAGGTGCCCTCACCTACCCAATGTCACAGCCAACAACAGATGGAAGCAAGAGGTTGGCTCTACTAGAAATTGTTACGTCTTACAACAGTCAGATCAGTGAAGTTTGTGTTGTGGGACTGGGTTGACAAATTTTTTGTTCTTATGCGAAAAGGCTAGGAACCCTAATCATCTGCCAATTTGAGAACAAATATCGATTTCTCCTCTACTATAGGACCGTGGAGTGTTCCGAACTGGGGCTTGCCGCTACGCCAGAGATTTTAAATTCAATAGCCCAATACTGGCACGTGCAGAATAGCTGAACCTTATAGATACGTAAAATATTATTTAGGACTACTTGAGAGTCAACATACAACTTCTCAAAGTCACGACACTTACAAAAACTGGCCTATGTCCCGATGCCATATTCTACTTACGAGAGCCGTCTCGTGTAGGTTGCAATTTCGTTTGTAAATACCCCGGCGATGCTTTCCCAGCAACTCCCTTTGGTGACGAAGTAGCGGCTAATTTTTCTAGCATTTTTTGTGACCAAGAAATATTGACGACGCTTGTTGATGAAGCATATGCCAACGCACCAGTTTTAGTAACCTTCCTTTATAGGAATCACTAGTATATCACTAGTATATATACTAGTATATATACATATATATTAAAAGACTAACTCAGTACATACACCAACCTTTCAAAACTTCAGTTACTCGTGATCAAAAAATCGTAAGGAGATCTGTTTGCTGACTAGTTGTAACTATTTGTTTTTAGGGATATTTCGTACAACAACATAAATTCATTACCTTATGGTATCTTCCGATGGCTCTTTCAACTGTAGTTCCTGTGAGTAAATTTGATTTAAATCTTGCAATAAACATTTCATGGTGATAAGCAGGTTACAATCTTTGAAGAGATATCAGTAGCTGAAACACAGTTCTTTAGTGTTGGCTGTGTTCACTCAGTTAGCTATAATGGAATCGATTTTTGTGCTTCATAGAATTAGCCAACCTTCCTTGCAAAGACGATTTATATTTGGATGGGAATTTTAAAAAATAGTTTTCATATCAACGGCTGCGCATTTGGGCCTTGCTTTTTTCAGCAGAGACCAGAGGCAACTCGGAAAGGACCTATTGATTGTATATGCTAAATGCCTCTTTCTTGTAGGTGTAATGTATTTCATTTCCTTACTAGTTTCAGATTGTCACTGCACGAGAAAACCCCTTTACTCTCATTCTCTTCAGTACAATGGGAAGGCCGTTTGCTCTTGGCTATACCGGATCAAGTTTTGCACCGCACAGAAACTGATCCGGTATAGTGGAGCTTGCACAACCTTTTTTCTGTGGGACGGGAGGAGGATGGGTGACTAGTGACATATGGTAGGAAGCTGAAAAGCCATTTCCAAAAGCTGAATTGAATATTATCTACTTGCTTTGTTGTTCATTCAGTCTCTTGTTTCAGTCTCTTTTGTTATCTATTGGAGATATATGAAATGTTGTCGTCGCCAGTGCTGTAGGCAGCTGAATTAGTGTCAGGGAATCGATGGGATGGACTTATTTGTTTGATGCTAAAATGAGTAAAGATAATCAGAGCTGTTTTCCTTGAATTAACATAAAGAGGGAAGATATTGATTTAAGTTGACGTGCATGGTCCGAACCTATGTATTTGCGCGTTGGTTATGTTTTTCAATCGGGTTTTTCGGCAGGAATGATTTAACCGATTTCTTTATTTACGGGATCCTTAATAAAGAATGGTCGAACGTTAAGAAAATGCTATTTATTTTCTTCTTGGTAAAAAAACGTTTGCGATATTGGCATATGTTTAAAACCGCATTTTTTAAAAAATGGTAATAATTTCAAAACCCTAAGACAGATTTTTCTCTAACTTCGGCAAATAAGCCTCAGAGCTCTCTAGTTTTGTATCTGCAAGTTTGAAGAGGACTACGGTCACGATTGACTTCAAAGTTGCAGATATAAGACCAGAGAGTTCTGAGGCTTATTGCCGAATTTAGAGAAACATCTGTCTTAGGGTTTCGAAATTATTGACATTTTTTGTAAAAATGCAGTTTTAAACATATGCCGATATCTCAGACGCTTTTAAACATACAAGAAAATAATGCTTTATTTGTTGTTAAGACATCCTCCCTTATTACCTTTAGACTGCCGGTTTTGTTAGGTACAAGTACAATTACAATGCACATGAACAGTAGTGTATACTTTGACTATCAGAGGTTTTCCATTAGATTTTGTCGAAAAAGAGAGTCTGACATTCAGCACGTTACTGCGCATGTTTATGGCATGACAAAATCCCCAAAGGATGAAACTTGTACGTTTTCTCTACTACATCAATTAAATTGATTTACACTACTACACCTGACATTAAAGACAATCTCCACGCTATGTTCATTTTGTAGATCAAGAATGTGACAAATCCAACATACTTTAAAGCAAAAGCGTTTTGAAATTATGCATTAACATCAGTGAAATTCTGAAGAAATATTACCGCTTTATGAATAAGTCTCTTTCATCATGATCTGGAATATTTTTATACGAATAATTTAAAGTCAACTGTTAAATATCAAATGTTGCCTTAAAATCAACCGTTTCTCGACCCACGGCTTATAGGCAGAACCCATCAACTGTTTAAATCAGTTTAACTATTTTCACTCGATCGTCTAACAGAGCAGATGACATTGAGATTACTTAAAAGTGAGCCTGATTCAAATATTATCAGACCAAGCATGGCGAATTATTTTTCTACTATCAGGCCCTTGCATTAATTGCTACTGTTTTAATTATAAACCTTAAGGTATTATGTGAAACTGTATAACCGCAATCAAGCACTTTTTCCAATTTTCAGATAAAGTTTTGGATTAACATGGTAATAACCAATTGTAAAAATCTTATTTGCGCATGATTTCCACGCCACGGACAGTGTTAATATACAGGCGGATAATAGCCGGATAAATTTTAACTTTGCAAAAACATTCATGCTACTTTTTTTTTCAAACAGCAGTAAAGCGAGTAAAAATCTCAAGTGTGGTTGTATAAATCGGTGACATGACGGTTAAGTGGTCGTCATATTGATCGGCACTGAAATTTAATATTGAAAATTAAGCTCTAAATTCTCAGTATCTAACACTTGTTTTGCAAATGCAATGATGACTTTAAGGTCCATTCAATTTTAATTGTCATCGGACGATGAACGCGCATGCAGGCGGTGGACGCGTTAATAGCTCACTGAATCAATATTTGCGGTCTTTATATGTTAATATACTTTTTCCCATCACCAGTTTTCAAATGCTTTATGAACAGAGAAGGCTTTCTTTTACGGTGGCTAATGAAATGATAAAGAGAACATCGCTTGCAGAAGTACTCAAAAATGTCGCGCGTATCAAACGCTTTATAAGATTAGACATCGTTATAACTGAAAGCATTAAATAACAAAAAATAATAATAATAATAAATTCGTTGCTATGTTGAAGCGTAACTCTATTAAAGTTCATTCAAACACTCGGACACACTGACAGCTCACACTAGAAATAAGAACCGGCTGGCCGTATGGGTGATTTTGGAAATTTTTTGAACGGTTTCGCTAAAAGCCCACGATTGATGATCCTGAACATTGACTGAGTACAATTTGTCTTGTGAAAATTGTGAAATACCGCTTTCTGTCCGAGGTCTGTATGATAAATAGTACTGTTTCACCTCAGATGAGATGTATAAAAAGTATAAAAGGTTGATTTACACACCCCCAGATTTGTTGGCAAGAATTTGTTAGGTAAACCTGTCGAACGAAAAAAAATTCGGCCTGATTTGTTTTCAATAATTTGTTTTCGAGGCCTAATCTACGGTGATCAAGAGCCATTATGGCTCCACGCTGGGAAAAAAAGTGGTAAAAATCGGCCAAAAGATTGAGTGGGGGCGTGATAGGCACAAAACATTTTTGGAGTTCTTGGGGCTATAACTTTCTTTCCTTTAAGGGCATGACACTGAAATTAACACAGGCAACAATACTTCACTCCAGGAAAATTTTGGAATAGGCGTTTTGTTGGTAGAGAGTCACGTGACCCTCTAGTGGCCAATTAAAAAATCAAAACTCCCAAAGACTTCTCCTCCAAGAGAATTAAACCTGAAAGTGTGATACTTTGCACAAATATAGTGCACATAAAATTAAAGAACTTGTCCGATTTGGAATCTCAAATTTCATTTTTGTGACGTCACAACTGATGACGTCACAAAATTGACTTTTTGGTCATGCGCAGTACTAACCCAAAAAATGTAGAATTTGAAAGAAAAACTTAAGACAAATAGAAAGTGAAAGTCTCAACTCATTATCTTCTATAGTTTAAGAGATATTTGTGACATTCCACGCATATTTTTAAACAAACTTTGGACACATTTTGTGGCCGATTTTTAGCACTTTTTTTCCCAGCGTG
>CALNXI010000286.1:35349-53755 GCA_942486025.1 Porites evermanni
TGGAGGGGGGGGGGGGGGGGGGGGCTAGGTGCAGCTGTAATTGACGGATGCATTATTGCCAGGAAAGTTCTTACTTGAGAGTAAATATGGCATTGCTACTCACGTTGAGACTGGTTTTGTTACGCATAAGCATAATTACAATAAACATGAACAGTGGTGTATACTTTGACTACAGAGGTTTTTCATTAGATTTTGTGAGTCGGAGTAAGAGTCTCTAACAGTCAGCACGTTACTACGCATGTTTATGGCATGAACCCCCCCAAAGGATGAAAATTGATATTCGTGCACGTTTTCTCTACCACATCAATTAAAATAACTTCAGTACAATGGCGATCTATGGTTCTCCATTAGCCCCGACATTAAAACAACCTGCATCCTATTTTTATTTTGTAAATTTAGAATGTGACAAGTCCAACAAATTAAACCTTACAACAAAAGCGTCTTTGAAAGGATTATGCATTAACATCGGTGAAAATCTTCTTATATAGAAATATTACCGCCTTATGACTAGGGTTATTTCATCATGATGTGGCATATTTTTTATGCGAGGAAATTAAAGTCAACTGTTAAATATTGAGTGTTGCCTTACAATCAAGCGCCTCTTAAGGAACGGCTTATGGGCAGAACCCATCAACTGTTTAAGTTAATTTAACTATTTTCACTCGATCGCCTAACAAAGCAGATGACATTGAGGTTACTCAAAAGCGACTATTGAAATATTAAAACTGTGAAAGGTTTGAACCAGGAGTAATTTCAAAAGTAGGTTGAGTTCGATCGTCCGGGTGAACGTAGTCCTGAATAGGACTGTTGTTGTTGACAGTGACTGACGTTTCGACAACCTGTGCGGTAGTAACACCAAGCATGGCAAATTTTATTGCAAATTTAAATTTCTTCCAATTATAATCCTTAATTATAATCCTTCTTTACGGTGGCAAGTGAAATGATAAAGAGACATGAATAATACCAGCGCAGTTTACAGTCCAGACCAAACACGCTGCTCCTCTAGTGTGTCCGAAACAGTAACGGTTGTTCTTTCAACGGTCAGTTTGCTGGCGTTAATGGGGAATTCTCTTGTCATCCTAACATTTATTAAGTCTGTCAGCCTTAAAAACAGTTCTAACTACTACATCGTTAACATGGCGACTTCTGATCTGGTTTGTGTTCTCCTTAACTGGCCGCTCTATGCTACTGAAGGGATGTTAAAACCTGGCGGAAGTCTAATTACAAACTCAGCTTTCGCTACAATTTGCTGCAAAATGGGAATTTATTCACGATCAGTGTCGTATGTGGTTTCCATTCTAAGCTTAATGCTCGTCGCTGTGGACAGATTTATTGTAACCGCGTTTCCACTAAAGGCTTTAAACATATCTCAAAAGCCTCGCATATTCTTTCTGCTTATAAGTTGGCTGTTCCCAGCGATTTCCCTTGTACCGTACCTGTTCTATACGAAAATCGTTGAAATAGAGAACCAAACGTGTTGTAGAAACCTGACGAGTGGCTATTTGCTGAGGATATATTACGCCGTGGGTTTTGTCTTATTCTACTGTGCTCCGCTTATTTCAATTCTCATCTTGTATCCTCGTATCATGAAGCACTTACGGATATCTAGAGTAAAGGTTGACAACGGAGGAGGGAGAACTGCTCTTGCTTCAAAAAGACTGAAACAAAGCCGAAACATCATGAAAATCTTTGGATCAATCGTTCTGACATTTTTTATTTGCTGGACACCATATTATGTTTATTTGTTCCTGAAATCCTTTTATCCTTCGATATTTCTGAAGGATAAATGTCTCTTTCTTGTTGGTTTATTTTATTATTTATTTCCGATTCTTAGTACAGTAACAAACACCTTTATTCTTATGCTTTTTAGTAAAAGCTATCGTGAGGCCATAAAAAGCTTATGTATATCTTCCTGTTTGCTTCCAAAACGCCCTTCTCGGCGTATCGCTCCTATAACAGTTTCACAGCAGGCCCGAACTTTAAGGCCACGAACACACGTATCCGGATATCGTTGAAAATGGAGATTTTTTTCTCCTTTTTCAAAAACATACGCATCTTCAAGTAGCGTTATCAAGTAGTTTCTGTTGATCCACACGAAAACGCTAAAGCGATGCAAATACGACACGTTGTCCTGTACAGAGCGTGCGCTCTATGATGTATGACATCATCGTAATTAAAAACCTCCGTTTCCGTCCATCCACACAAAAACGATAATCCGGCGTCTGCAAAAATCTTCACTTTAAGATTCTTCTTCAAAAATCTGCGTTTTTTGTGCCCGAAAACGCCGTTTACGGGTGGATGGAAGACTAAAACAGAGGAAAATCTCCGTTTTCGAAAATGATCCGGATACATGTTAACCTTGAACTTTGAAAATCTACGGAACTTAAGTTGTCCTTATGAGTGGAAAAAGATGTCACTTCCTTAAATGGGCTAAGACTCTCTGCGCGTGGTCACGTGGAAATCAACATGAATCAGAACTACTTCGTGAGGAGAATAATAATGATGAATTCTCTTTTTAAAGATTAAAAAGCCTACTAAGGAAATAATATCCCAGATTCTTTTCTGGCTTGCAATAGGCTATGCCATGAGCCTTACGGCACGCGCAAAATAAAATTTCTGAAACAGGCCCCTGGTGCGCCAGTCATAAGTTTGTGTTTATAAATTAAATGAAAAGTTTACCGATTCAATAGAACGCGTGGAGAAACAATAAAACAAGTTTTGTTTAATGCTTTCTGTATTGCAGTTAATGTCGCAAACCAAAAGTTTCACAAACTTCCCGTCAAGACATTTAACTGCCATTCGTCACGTATCTTTATATAAACCTGCGACAACTAATCTTAGCAAACGTTGTCAAATAAATTCCCTGGTTAGTTGTATCTACATTTATTCAGTAAAAAGGTCGGGTAGTATTCTATTGTAAATCCAGTATTCCAGTCGGCCGATGACTATGTCCACCTGTGAAACTGCACCTCAGAGACCTCAGACAGCGAGTAGACAGAAGACGATGGAGGTTTATGCCAATGATAAAAACTTAAAAGAAGTCAGCCGAAAATGCTATTATATATTTGAAATCTGGGCTTCGATATCTTGTTAATCTTTGTCCCCTATTATTTAAATAAAAACGCATTCAAAACGTTTTTATGATAAGTGGAGAAGGAGGAAAAACCAGCTAGTTACATATTTTTTAAAATCTGCATGATATGATCCACCTTGTACAGAAAAGATGTTAATTAGTTCGATGGAAAGCAGGCAACTTGACCTTTATGAAAGTTTTTGTTCTACTTATTTCTTGGAGCTTACTAAATTTTCCAACCTCTAGGTGCGGCCCTTATGTAAAACTTCGTATTTACGAATAACACATCAGATTACTTCAACTTATTTTGACTGTTTGTTTACTTTGTGTTAGTAACCTAAAAAGAATTCAATAAAACATTGTTTTTAAAATTTTACGGCACCATGACAATGACACCAATAAATCATCAGCCACAATATTTCAAAATAAATAAAAAAAAAGTCAAATCATCTCAGTCACGTTAGCGTCTAGGCCTTTTGTCACAAATAACAATGTCGGTCCATTAAAACATTTCCCTTCTAGAGTAAATTAGTTGTCGCCACGGTGAAATGACATTAATAGCCCACCTCCCCCCCTCCCACCACCACCACCACCACCACCACTACCACCAAGGTGATAGTAGGCACCATTGTAAGTCGTATTTGGAGAATAAACAACCGGACTTTCTCAAACAGCTTACGTCAAAAGTTGTATTAATAATCACGAATAACTCGGAAATGATTTAAGATTACTAATTGCTTCTCCTTTTATCTTTGGTTATTTTTCTGTTAATTTGGTATTGTTTCCCTGTTTTCAGCGACCTCAGAGACAACAGACTCTTTCAGTTATCTGGCACTGTTTTCAAGGGGTTAGAAGAGTTGAAAACTCTGTAAGTTGTATAAGTTCATGTTCAGCTTCAAGCGTAACAGTGAAATTTATATTTTCCGGTGAACCTGGGACGGGAGACTTTGTAGCATGAATTATAAGGAAACTTGAAGACATCTCTTGAGTGTATTTACTTTTTCTTTTGCCACTAGGCTTTAGGAAAATGTTGTTAACACGCTAGCTACTGCCATTTTTGTCAATGATCTCATATTGCGTGTCTGTGACTCACCGTGTGACGCATGATTATAGCTCTGCTCTGCTTGGATATTACTAGAAAGCATGAAAAATATTCCGGTAAAGCTGTTTCTACAAATAAATTAAAACTCCAAGGGCTTATACGAGAGGCTCCTAGTAATCGGCTTTTGAATAAGGCGAATAAAGTAAATGAGGAAGAACGTTTTCCAGAATCCACACTGAAGGAAGGGTTGGAGATAGACAAAAACAAAGTCACTGTGCGTAAAATTCCACCATGTTCTGGTCAGTGTTTTAAAAAAGCTTCATAAAAATATATGACAGCTTAGGCAGCGCTCATATGATGGACTAAAATGAACTGGTGACTCTTTAGACTAGATACTACACTGTATACTCCATAACTAAGTTATCGAGTACCATTCAGCACCTACAGTTGTAGTCTCCCATTATTTAGTTGAGCCATTTTTTTTTTAGTGTAGAGTGCTCTCAAGAAATGGAATCTCCAACTTACAGGAATCCACCTTTGCTGATTTAAGAAACCTACAAACTCTGTAAGTTGTACGATAAGTTGATTTTTTTTTTTTACCATTTTTTATGTTTGTATAATTCATTTCTAACTGATGATCCAGCACGCATTTTATGTTCGGCTAAGCAAAGCCTGGTTAAAGCTCCAGTGAGAAAAATGGCAGTAATAATTTCTGCTTTACTGCTCTCCTGCTATGACGCTCTTTATCACAACTTGCCTAATGATGCAACATATAAATAGAGGATACTACACGGTGGCGCGAAGATATGAATTTTATTTTCGAGTGGCAAAACAATATTTTACGAACGAGGGCAGCGAGTTAGTTAAATATTGTTTTTGCCACGAGAAAATACAATTCACATCTTCAAGCCGCCATGTAATGTTCTTTTTATTATATAGACAAAAAGACATCGATAAGATAATAGAGGGAAATTACCGAAATTACGTCATCGATAAACTCATGTGTGAGATTATGGAAAATAAACCACCCGGGTCCCGGATGAAGTTTTTATGAATTTCACGAGTGCTCTATTTTCCAGTAAAAGACTCGTGTCTATATAATAATTCGGTATAATTTTTAACAATACTTTCAATCAGAGTGTCAAAGTTTTAGAAATTGGAATCGTGCTTTGATTGGAACCTTTTGTTAACAAACAAGAGGCAAAGGAAAGAATAGAATGATGTTTCTAAAAGTATCTGAATTAGTTCAGATACTGGTGGACAAGGAAAGTCATATAGAGTCAAGAGCAAAAACAGGTCTGCGCGCATTAGTTACGTTGCTGCACTGCGGTTGGGGAGGCACACAAAACTAAGCCTAATGAGCCCCGAGAGGCAGGATCAAGTTGGTGCCTATAGCTGAAGAATCAGAAGGAATTACCTTGATCAAATTTCGTATTACTCTTCCATCATTGTGTTTTAGTAACTTTCAAAGTAACAAGCTCTTGAAGCTACAACAACCCATCTTCAAGGACTTAAAAAACCTAAAAAGACTGTAAGTATGGACTGGATAATATTTGTTACAGTGAAACCTCAATTTAACGAACCGCTATTTAACGCAGTCGTCGGTATA
Organism: Porites evermanni; assembly: GCA_942486025.1. Classification (NCBI taxonomy): domain Eukaryota; kingdom Metazoa; phylum Cnidaria; class Anthozoa; order Scleractinia; family Poritidae; genus Porites; species Porites evermanni. The sequence continues at coordinate 41,074 of CALNXI010000286.1, forward strand.
ACGAACGATTTTCTTTACCCCAATAATGAATGAATACTTTGTTCTTGCAGCTTTCACACAAACGAAAGGAAAGTCAATTTTTCTTGCGGCGATATCTATGTTGCTTTCTGTTAAGGGGCAATTAAAGTCACCAAGATGTAGTGTTACATTTAAATACATTGGCTTTGTTGGTATCATGGAAAATCACCTTAGCTATTCATTCAATTTGTAGGGACCTCTCATATAATCAAATCTCTGAGTTACCGAGGAACATTTTTGCTGACTTAAAAGGCCTGGAACATCTGTACGATGTAATTCTTTTGTTTTTTCCTTACATTGGCTTGTCTTTTCTCAAAATCTAAATCAGATTATTTTTATTTTCTTTAGCTAGGATTGGACTAATAATTTAACTTTAAATAACCCCCCGGTTCAGGTTACCATTATCATCTACAGAGTCACTAAGATGTTTAAATTTGTGTAGAACTGATAGCCAGGGTTATCCCTGGATAAATAAAGAACTCTAGTTCAACTTCACGGCTGTACCGGCACTGGAATGAATACTATAAAACAGGCAGCTCTATGTTTCCGTTGAGTTTTCAAATTTTGGAAACACTTCGTTTTGTCCCTTGTTCATAATCGATTCTTACTGTTATAACGTGTTGTTTAGAGACCTTTCTCACAACCGGATAACAATGCCTCATTCAGAAGTTTTCAGAGAATTGGAGAGTCTCAAATACTTGTAAGTTTCAATTTGATATTTGTTTTTATCGTATACTAAAACAGTAGTGTTTTTCGCGCACTCTGATTGGCTACTCAAAGGTAGGATAGCCAGTGCAGTTCACTGATTCACCTCCAGCTCCTCTGAGCGAGCGACGCGAATGCAAACTCGCGTAAGTTACCACCAAAATGGTTTCCCGGTTTGCTGCTCTAACAAACAAAGAAGTATCACAAATAATCATCACAAGCTGTTCCCAGAATACACAACGAAGATGTCTAAATTCGGTTTGGAAGCTTCAACAGGTAAACGTTTGCCTGTTTGACTTGAATTTGTCACCAAGAAAACGCGACGGCCGTTCGATCATTTGCGCGCCAAAATTGTCTGAATTGTTGGCAACATTAAGTGAGTAAAAAACTATCTTTTTTGTGCTCAATTATCTCAATGTTTTAGAGTATACTAAAACAATTATTCACCTCAGTGTCGGTGGCTAGTGGTGTGTATATACCTTGCCGCTTATCGGCTCGCAAATCACACCACTATCCACCACCACCTCAGTAAATAATTGTTATTTATTTCAATGATACGTTTTTTTTCGCTTTAACAAAGGTGCATGTTACAATTACCACAAAGTTAAACAACAAGCCTCGAACATACATTAAAATACACTATCACGTACATACGCAGAAGTTATGACTAGAATAACCAGTGCAGTTTTTCGCGGTAAGGAAGCGCAGTCACTCAGGGTAAAATGAAATAAAAAAAAACCCTTGCATGGAAATGTTTTAATCTCAGCCGTCACTGATAACTCGCAGGGTGTCAACTAATATACCTACATTTTTAATGCATGGGCGGATTCAGGATTTGGCTGAGGGGGGGGGGGGGCATTTTTCTGTTAGATTTCGTATAATTTTTAGATAATTCTTAGTAATTTAAGCAGTATCCGTACAGCTGTCAAATTCCCCTGCCCCCGCCCCCCGCCGCATTTTTGAATTGCAATTAGCCTACCAGTATCGTAGCTTCAAGCGCTGAATGTGTTGGTTAGTGTTTGTAATATCCAAACAGAACATGCAATTCCTTAATACGCACCGACAAGGTGATAGCACTCAGAACGCCAGACATTTAACTGCCATTCGTCACGTATCTTTATATAAACCTGCGACAACTAATCTTAGCAAACGTTGTCAAATAAATTCCCTGGTTAGTTGTATCTACATTTATTCAGTAAAAAGGTCGGGTAGTATTCTATTGTAAATCCAGTATTCCAGTCGGCCGATGACTATGTCCACCTGTGAAACTGCACCTCAGAGACCTCAGACAGCGAGTAGACAGAAGACGATGGAGGTTTATGCCAATGATAAAAACTTAAAAGAAGTCAGCCGAAAATGCTATTATATATTTGAAATCTGGGCTTCGATATCTTGTTAATCTTTGTCCCCTATTATTTAAATAAAAACGCATTCAAAACGTTTTTATGATAAGTGGAGAAGGAGGAAAAACCAGCTAGTTACATATTTTTTAAAATCTGCATGATATGATCCACCTTGTACAGAAAAGATGTTAATTAGTTCGATGGAAAGCAGGCAACTTGACCTTTATGAAAGTTTTTGTTCTACTTATTTCTTGGAGCTTACTAAATTTTCCAACCTCTAGGTGCGGCCCTTATGTAAAACTTTGTATTTACGAATAACACATCAGATTACTTCAACTTATTTTGACTGTTTGTTTACTTTGTGTTAGTAACCTAAAAAGAATTCAATAAAACATTGTTTTTAAAATTTTACGGCACCATGACAATGACACCAATAAATCATCAGCCACAATATTTCAAAATAAATAAAAAAAAAGTCAAATCATCTCAGTCACGTTAGCGTCTAGGCCTTTTGTCACAAATAACAATGTCGGTCCATTAAAACATTTCCCTTCTAGAGTAAATTAGTTGTCGCCACGGTGAAATGACATTAATAGCCCACCTCCCCCCCTCCCACCACCACCACCACCACCACCACTACCACCAAGGTGATAGTAGGCACCATTGTAAGTCGTATTTGGAGAATAAACAACCGGACTTTCTCAAACAGCTTACGTCAAAAGTTGTATTAATAATCACGAATAACTCGGAAATGATTTAAGATTACTAATTGCTTCTCCTTTTATCTTTGGTTATTTTTCTGTTAATTTGGTATTGTTTCCCTGTTTTCAGCGACCTCAGAGACAACAGACTCTTTCAGTTATCTGGCACTGTTTTCAAGGGGTTAGAAGAGTTGAAAACTCTGTAAGTTGTATAAGTTCATGTTCAGCTTCAAGCGTAACAGTGAAATTTATATTTTCCGGTGAACCTGGGACGGGAGACTTTGTAGCATGAATTATAAGGAAACTTGAAGACATCTCTTGAGTGTATTTACTTTTTCTTTTGCCACTAGGCTTTAGGAAAATGTTGTTAACACGCTAGCTACTGCCATTTTTGTCAATGATCTCATATTGCGTGTCTGTGACTCACCGTGTGACGCATGATTATAGCTCTGCTCTGCTTGGATATTACTAGAAAGCATGAAAAATATTCCGGTAAAGCTGTTTCTACAAATAAATTAAAACTCCAAGGGCTTATACGAGAGGCTCCTAGTAATCGGCTTTTGAATAAGGCGAATAAAGTAAATGAGGAAGAACGTTTTCCAGAATCCACACTGAAGGAAGGGTTGGAGATAGACAAAAACAAAGTCACTGTGCGTAAAATTCCACCATGTTCTGGTCAGTGTTTTAAAAAAGCTTCATAAAAATATATGACAGCTTAGGCAGCGCTCATATGATGGACTAAAATGAACTGGTGACTCTTTAGACTAGATACTACACTGTATACTCCATAACTAAGTTATCGAGTACCATTCAGCACCTACAGTTGTAGTCTCCCATTATTTAGTTGAGCCATTTTTTTTTTAGTGTAGAGTGCTCTCAAGAAATGGAATCTCCAACTTACAGGAATCCACCTTTGCTGATTTAAGAAACCTACAAACTCTGTAAGTTGTACGATAAGTTGATTTTTTTTTTTTACCATTTTTTATGTTTGTATAATTCATTTCTAACTGATGATCCAGCACGCATTTTATGTTCGGCTAAGCAAAGCCTGGTTAAAGCTCCAGTGAGAAAAATGGCAGTAATAATTTCTGCTTTACTGCTCTCCTGCTATGACGCTCTTTATCACAACTTGCCTAATGATGCAACATATAAATAGAGGATACTACACGGTGGCGCGAAGATATGAATTTTATTTTCGAGTGGCAAAACAATATTTTACGAACGAGGGCAGCGAGTTAGTTAAATATTGTTTTTGCCACGAGAAAATACAATTCACATCTTCAAGCCGCCATGTAATGTTCTTTTTATTATATAGACAAAAAGACATCGATAAGATAATAGAGGGAAATTACCGAAATTACGTCATCGATAAACTCATGTGTGAGATTATGGAAAATAAACCACCCGGGTCCCGGATGAAGTTTTTATGAATTTCACGAGTGCTCTATTTTCCAGTAAAAGACTCGTGTCTATATAATAATTCGGTATAATTTTTAACAATACTTTCAATCAGAGTGTCAAAGTTTTAGAAATTGGAATCGTGCTTTGATTGGAACCTTTTGTTAACAAACAAGAGGCAAAGGAAAGAATAGAATGATGTTTCTAAAAGTATCTGAATTAGTTCAGATACTGGTGGACAAGGAAAGTCATATAGAGTCAAGAGCAAAAACAGGTCTGCGCGCATTAGTTACGTTGCTGCACTGCGGTTGGGGAGGCACACAAAACTAAGCCTAATGAGCCCCGAGAGGCAGGATCAAGTTGGTGCCTATAGCTGAAGAATCAGAAGGAATTACCTTGATCAAATTTCGTATTACTCTTCCATCATTGTGTTTTAGTAACTTTCAAAGTAACAAGCTCTTGAAGCTACAACAACCCATCTTCAAGGACTTAAAAAACCTAAAAAGACTGTAAGTATGGACTGGATAATATTTGTTACAGTGAAACCTCAATTTAACGAACCGCTATTTAACGCAGTCGTCGGTATAACGAACGATTTTCTTTACCCCAATAATGAATGAATACTTTGTTCTTGCAGCTTTCACACAAACGAAAGGAAAGTCAATTTTTCTTGCGGCGATATCTATGTTGCTTTCTGTTAAGGGGCAATTAAAGTCACCAAGATGTAGTGTTACATTTAAATACATTGGCTTTGTTGGTATCATGGAAAATCACCTTAGCTATTCATTCAATTTGTAGGGACCTCTCATATAATCAAATCTCTGAGTTACCGAGGAACATTTTTGCTGACTTAAAAGGCCTGGAACATCTGTACGATGTAATTCTTTTGTTTTTTCCTTACATTGGCTTGTCTTTTCTCAAAATCTAAATCAGATTATTTTTATTTTCTTTAGCTAGGATTGGACTAATAATTTAACTTTAAATAACCCCCCGGTTCAGGTTACCATTATCATCTACAGAGTCACTAAGATGTTTAAATTTGTGTAGAACTGATAGCCAGGGTTATCCCTGGATAAATAAAGAACTCTAGTTCAACTTCACGGCTGTACCGGCACTGGAATGAATACTATAAAACAGGCAGCTCTATGTTTCCGTTGAGTTTTCAAATTTTGGAAACACTTCGTTTTGTCCCTTGTTCATAATCGATTCTTACTGTTATAACGTGTTGTTTAGAGACCTTTCTCACAACCGGATAACAATGCCTCATTCAGAAGTTTTCAGAGAATTGGAGAGTCTCAAATACTTGTAAGTTTCAATTTGATATTTGTTTTTATCGTATACTAAAACAGTAGATAGTGTTTTTCGCGCACTCTGATTGGCTACTCAAAGGTAGGATATCCAGTGCAGTTCACTGATTCACCTCCAGCTCCTCCGAGCCAGCGACGCGAATGCAAACTCGCGTAAGTTACGACCAAAATGGTTTCCCGGTTTGCTGCCCTAACAAACAAAGAAATATCACAAATAATCATCACAAGCTGTTCCCGGAATACACAACGAAGATGACTAAATTCGGTTTGGAAGCTTCAACAGGTAAACGTTTGTCTGTTTGACTTGAATTTACCGATAAAACCGTGAAAAAGTTTTTTGTTTCATTACAAATACAAACTAGGTCTTGCGTAAAATAAATAAGCTTAAAACTACATTAAATAGTTTTTTTTACAGAATGGCCTCAAATACAAAACGAATTCATAACTTTTGAAGAGATTTCCCCACATTAGCTAAAAGAATGCCTTCAAAAGTTTTATTTGTCAGCAAGAAAACGCGACGGCCATTCGATCATTTGCGCGCCAAAATTGTCTGAATTGTTGGCAACATTAAGTGAGTAAAAAACTATCTTTTTTGTGCTCAATTATCTCAATGTTTTAGAGTTTACTAAAACAATTATTCACCTCAGTGTCGGTGGCTAGTGGTGTGTATATACCTTGCCGCTTATCGGCTCGCAAATCACACCACTAGCCACCTCCACCTCAGTAAATAATTGTTATTTATTTCAATGATACGTTTTTTTTCGCTTTAACAAAGGTGCATGTTACAATGACCTCAAAGTTAAACAACAAGCCTCGAACATACATTAAAATACACTATCACGGAGGATGTTTCCTCATGTACATACGCAAAAGTTATGACTAGAATAACCAGTGCAGTTTTTCGCGGTAAGGAAGCGCAGTCACTCGGGGTAAAATGAAATAAAAAAACCCCTTGCATGGAATATTTTAATCTCAGCCGTCACTGATAACTCGCAAGGTGTCAACTAATATACCTACATTTTTAATGCATGGGCGGATTAAGGATTTGGCTGAGGGGGGACGAAATTTTTCTGTGAGATTTCGTATAATTTTTAGATAATTCTTAGTAATTTAAGCAGTATCCGTACAGCTGTCAAATTCCCCCGCCCCCGCCCCCCGCCGCATGTTTGAATTGCAATTAGCCTACCAGTATCGTAGCTTCAAGCGCTGAATGTGTTGGTTAGTGTTTGTAATATCCAAACAGAACATGCAATTCCTTAATACGCACCGACAAGGTGATAGCACTCAGAACGCCAGCTTTTGAATTCTTTCATTATCCCTATACATTTTTTATAAGGTTTCTAAACAATAACAAGGTCAACCAGCTTCATGCTGATATATTTCATGGGCTCCAAAACCTGGAAAGATTGTAAGTACAATTTAGCTTTATGAGGCATTGACATAGAATGGAAATGTAGTAATGTAGTTTTAATACGGTAATATACAAGCTGTCTCTAAGGAACCAAGCACTAAAAAAAGTAAATCTCAACATTCGTGGGAAAAACTGCACGTTTCCCCTTTGACGCAATGTTCCCCACTAAGTACAACTTTTTGCAGGAAACAGTTTTATTGTAAATTGTCATGTGATCCCAAGGTAACCAATGAGAGTGCTTCCGTTGGGACAAAATTTCAGCAATACAAAAATAGCGTGTAATTTTAATTTTTATTAAAACGGAATTAATGGATAATGCAATTCTATGAGCCATTAAACCATGCTCTCCAAATATGTCAACTGTACCCGTTGCTTTTACAAATAAAGTTGGGAAGAATTCTCGATATTTTGTGGGCGTTTTTAATGAAACAATTATTCCACTCGCACTTGTTGGATACGAGATGGTTGTAGCCAACTCGGCGCTATGCTCCTCGTTGACCCCCTACCATCTCATTTCCAACGCCCACTAGTGGAATAATTGTTAAATAGCCTGCGTCAGTAGCAGGCGCTTCGAAGTAATATGCGAAAAAGAACGAGGCGCGCAAGGGAGACAAGTCAAGATCGTCTTCTGATAACTTATATTGCCACTCAAGTGTTGTTTTATAAGTATATATTTCTTGTAGGCATCTGCAGGGAAACTTGCTTAAAGCGCTGCCTTTAGAGGTATTCGCAGGCCTCCGGAATCTTAAGTATTTGTGAGTATTTTCTTCTACCTTGCATAAAAGATGCGTTACAGATTAAATTCCCCCGAAAATTTTGCCGAAAAAATCCGCAAAGGCGTCAGGTTGGTATGAGATCTAGCAACAATGATAAATTTCTTTTGCAACTGTTTATTATTACTATTATTATTATTATTATTATTATTATTTTACGAACTTTTTAAAGAAATAGGAATTTAGGAATACGAGATTTTATTCTTTTTTTAACTTGTTTTCTTTTTAATATCAGAGATGGACAATTCTCTTTTGTAATGACTTAATTTAAAAACTCTAGACTGCCTTCAAGAGTTATTAACCGCATCTGAGCCGCAAGGAATGTATTTGGGAAATCGTTATTGACACAGGACATTTTTTCTTTTATAGGATTTATATAATGCTTAATATTATATAGTGCTTAATTGTTACCTCAAATATTCTGTAAATTATGTACATATTTTTAAAGTTGAATAAAATTATTATTAAAATAATATTTATTATTATTATTATCAATATTTTTATTTTTTATAACTTGCAGAGTACTTTATAACGAAAAAAAACCCTTATTTTCTTCTCGTACGTCATGTTTTTGCCATATTAGTAAGCTATTTGACTATTACTACGTTTGCAAACATTTTACAGTTTTGTATTCATTCTTATTTTAGGAAGTTAGACAGCTTCTCCTTGTGCTGTTATGCTACTAGGGTTCTCAAGCACGTAGACTGCGAACCCATTGTCGGCGCAAGACTCATGTTCAAGTTGCAATCGCATGATTGAGGACTCAGGTCCTAGAAAGATAATTTGGTTGCTCGGTGTTCTTGCTGTGCTTGGTAACCTGGCTGTAATAGCCTGGCGTCTAATTAGGCGCGACGACCATCCAGTTCAAACCTGTCTTCTGACGAATCTCGCGGTGTCCGACTTTCTCATGGGAGTGTACCTTATGATTGTTGCCATTCAAGACCAAATATGGGCAGGTATGGGTTTCGAGCACCAGTGTTTCGGTGGGAGAAATACAAGTTTTTTTTTTTCTATTTTACTGACAGAGAATTTATCATAAGCTTGGCTAGTTTTATAAGTAAGAGAGTTCGAATAAAAATGATGAAACAGTACGTAACCCTTTTAACGGCTTTTAATTTCATTTAAAAATGACCTCAAAAATTGATTTGACGAGATCACACTGAATCGAGCCTTTTAAATTTGAGGTCACATTAAACTAAAGATTGCACACAGGCTCGGTACAAGACATATACCTTCCAATAGCCAGTTCGATTCCAGGCAGGTGAAAGGCATGCGCAAATATGAGCTGATGATCCGGAAAAAGGGGGCTGTCGCAGTCTTTTCCCTTTTTATTTTCGTGTTCGTTTTCCCAATTTCGCGGGCCTTACTATCCCGGAGCTTCGAACACTCAGGCTAAACTTCGACCAGGTGTCAATTTAATTAAACTGTTACTAGAATTTTGACATCAATCCTGTGACGTCATTTCCCGCCAAAAACCGTTAAAATAAAAAAAGTAAAACCAACAAAACATGCGCAATAAAAATTTGTACCATCCTGCAAAATTTCAGATCAAACGGATAAAAATTGTGAGAGAATTCTTTCCTGGTCATTTTTGATTTTTTTTTTTTCAAGAGTGCAAAGTGCAAGTTTAGCTATTTATTTCAGACTCTAAACATTTACACTGGTAAATTTTTCATTAAATTGACCCCAGCCTTAGCTACTATAATACACATCGTGACCTCGATCGAATTCTTTTAAATAATAATGTGATCTGGAAGTTATTTTCCGAGTAGAGCATACAATAGGGTGCACAGACAAGTGAGTGTTATCATAATACTGAAACAGTGCTTCATTTCCAGGTGCTTACTTTAACTTCGACCTCACTTGGCGATCAGGAACACTTTGTAAACTTGCTGGTGCTTTATCAGTGCTGTAGAGAGAAGTCTCGGTACTAATGCTGACTGTTATAACCGCTGATCGATTGATCAGCATCGTCTTTACATTCAGCTGTCGCTGACTGACGCTAAGGGGAACTTACGCTATTTGCGCAGCCGTCTGGGTCATCGGAACCATAATTGCCGTCGTTCCAACAAATGATCTCCCATATTTTTTCAACGAGGACAGACAATATGGATTTTACGGTTTATATTCGCTTTTCAAGTGAAACTCCGCCCCCTTAATTTAATTTTCCCTTACTGTCTGGCTCTTTTAATCTAACGGATTAAAACGTCTTGATCAGTCTACCGAAGTATAGTGATGTCGAGCAAAGTTCCGGTTATTTTTTAGAGAATCTTAGTAAAATGCTTGACAGAAGATTGTCATGGCAACAGAATACTACGCTCTGTGACTTTTTGGGTGAGAAACTGTCATTGCCATCTTCATCATCATTATTATCATCATTATCATCGTCATCATCATCATCATCATCATCATCATCATCATCATCGTTATTTACTTCTTGTTCTTCCTCTCTCCTTATCATAATTAGCCTGTCACATTATCTGATATTAAGGACCAACTAAAATACGAAATTCGTATTTTTTTTAAGGGCGTTCGTCAGTTTGTCTCCCTCTCTAACTGTCCTCAGAAAGGCTGGCCGGCTGGGAGTATTCAGTTGCCATATTTATCCCTTTGAATCTCATAGCTTTCCTTTTCATCATGACAGCCTACATAGCCATTATCTTTAAGGTGTTTAAGTCACAGCAGAGAATCAAGGCACATGGAGAATCAAAAACCAATAACAGCCTCAACAGAGAGTCGGCCCTCGCTCGGAGAGTGTTCGCCATCATCTTAACTGACTTCAGTTGCTGGATTCCTGTGATAATTTTGAGTATTCTTGCCCTCGTTGGGAAGTTCAATGATCCCGACGGAACGGCTTACGTTTGGTTTGCTGCGTTTGTCCTGCCGGTTAATTCATCAGTTAATCCAGTGCTCTACACGTTTTCTACACCGAAGGTAAGAGCGCAAGTGGGGAAACCTGAACGAAGGTGTAAAAATGACTACAGTTTTCGATATCTATATCCTTTAGCTCTTGAAAGGAGCTGTAGCTACAGGCCATAAAAAAAACGATCTACAATCCTGGTCATAATTTCTTGAAACACTGTCGGAAAACACATGAAAAACTAAGTTGTTCCACGAATACTTGTACATGTATCGCTTCCCTCCCCTTCCGTCAATGTTAAGGGGTTAGGAGGCGGAGAAATCAGCAAGCGTTTCAACAGTTAAGAAAAAGAGAGAGAAAGGAGCCGATTCCCTGATTGTAACTGAGTCTTCCCACCCTTTCCCTATGGAATTTTCTGGACCATTTAGAGCTAGAGTAGCACACACTTAACACAGATGTCTTAACCGGGGAACGTTACCGGGAATGGAAGTTAAATGGAAAAATTTTCGATGTCTGAAAACTGTCGGGAGTGATCGTCGGCGCCATTGGCCATCATAATTTTATTCGACCGCGAAGCCTTTTTAACGGAAACATTCTCAATATTCTAAGAAAAAGATACTTACTTTAACTGATTATCTTCTCCACCCTTGCCCATATATACATTTTTCCACTTAACGTTAAAAGAAATCCCATTGAATAATCTTAATGTGGAACGTTTGACTGCAGTGGGCGGTGACTAGTACATGGTTATACTATCTACAATTGCGCTCTTACGCACCACCCTCCTCGTCCAATATTTACCGGAATTTAGGACATAAACTAATCGATTCAATGCAGGGGGGAGGGGGTGTCTCCAAGGAAATCTTTGGCACAGTCCACCTGCCAGTATGACGTCACGTCTCGCGTCAGTAACTTTTAAAATGGCGAGCAAAGTGTTCATCGATGAGACGGATTTCCGATTTCTTGGATTTGGAGATTTTAAGGTTTCTATTGTAATAGAAAACTGGACTTAAGTACTTTCTTGGAATGAAATGACCTTGATGACCTTGCCGGTCCCGTGAAATAGATCGCGATCCAGCAACACGGCCCGCAAAACAAATTAACAAAATTATATAATCACGGACACAAAATATCAATACGGTTTACAGACGCAGATTATAGCAACACCAAAGCTCACACACATTCGATCAAATAAGCGACATGTAGCGATATTTGCTAGCCTCTGAGCTTTTCCTATACCTCGCTCGTCGAAATAACTGTCGTTTCCCTTGCTAATTTGCACAAGCGACCCGAGGTTCTTGCCCGTTACTATGTGACGTCATACTGCCAGGCGGAGTGGGTCAAGAAACTTAGTTGGAAAACAATAGAGTTACCTTCCCTCCCTCCTCCCTGATTCGATGTTAAAAATTGGCTGTTGCATATTCTGGTCAAATACCGATCACAAGGGACTCTATTTCCACTTGTATTTGTATCACCAATTTTCATTTGCTTTACAAACTGAGTCATGACTAAAGAGAGACTGCGTCCAGAATAGAATAAAATTCACAAAATGTCCTGCATGCATTTACAATTTATTTGAAATAGTTGTCATTACAGTTGAACATGCAGTCGAATAATATCAGGTTTTTTAAAACGCACGCAAACGAGGGTAAACAGATTTATAGGTCTTTTGCCTGAACCCCGTGTGAAAACCACTGACAACTGTTGTAACAGTTACTTATTTACAACAGCTTCAGCTGCTTATTTTCTAGGTTTCTAGGTAAGAAGAATGTTAAAAGGTTGGCTGAGTCGCATTTTTTATGCTGTGATCTGCAACGCCGGGTCTACAGGTGTTACAATCTCCGGTAAAGACAACCTAGGCACGTGGTTTATTGAAACAATATCGCGAATGATTTTAATAAAAAGGAACCAAAAACGTTTTGAAAGAGATCAGGTCGGGGGAGGAATGCATATGTTTTGGCGAAAAGTCTCGCGCCAATCATGCATGCATGCATGTATTCCTTACTACCAATAGTTTCATTATCGATTGACAGCTGATTATCAGTTCAGGGCTTTTGTTTAGTAATGAATCCCAATTGCAAGTGCTGTTCAATCAATCCCAGTATTCAGGGCCCGGGGGGGCGGGGGGGGGGGGTTTTTCTCTTTTGAAGCAGATTCTGCAAAAAA
>CALNXI010000286.1:53908-81593 GCA_942486025.1 Porites evermanni
GAGTCCACACACCGTGGTAGGGGCGGGGGGGGGGGAGGGGGGGGTCCTTTACCCTTACTGAAGCAGTTACTGAAACAATAAGATGGCGACGATGACGACTCAGTTTCCCCAAGACTGGGGTAGATCTCCTTTTCCAAAAACACTGGCTGTTTCATTGTACAAGTTCTCCATGGATGTCCTATTTATTATCTTGTTTTTTTTTTTTCTATTGAATATCGTGAAGTTCTTTTAAACTATCGTTGAATTCTGCAAAAGACTGGATGACGCGAATTATTATCGTAATTAGAGTAATTAATGACGTAAGTTTCTAAAATTTTGTGTGTTGGTCTATGCAGGAGGTGAAGACATCAGTGACCAGGATGGCAAAACAATTACTATGACTGTGGCCGTTACACCCCCTCTTCCTCAATAATACCACAATGAAATACAACAAACCAGGCTAAATGGACCGTCTAAAACTGCAAGTGGAATGATTGATGTCTAAGAGCGAGGAGTAAAGTGCAGTCGGATCCTGTCTAAGACGCACAACATTAGGACAAGTATACCAAGTGTCCGTTTTAGGGCCGGAGGCGTCCGCCTTAAACAAAGTGGATCATTATACGTTTATGGGAAACCGCCCACCTACCCCTCTCCTAAGCCAACATCGACACTTACTTCTTTCTTAGGGAAAAATGTTGGCTTAAGGGAGGGGTAGGTGGGCAGTTTCCCAGAAACAATTAAAAGATCTTCGCAAAGAGGTGGCCGCCTTTATAGAGAGTTAGCGAAGAGTTTAAGCTTAACAAATATATTCATTATTCTTAGTTTTAAACTAGTGACTGTAGTCATAGAAGTTTAATATCAGAAGATTTGCCACTCTTTTAGTATTTCAATCTATCTGACGTTTTAACATTTTAAACTTGTAGCTTTTACTAGTTAAGTTCTTAGTTATTAACGTTTTATTTATTACTTGTATTAGCGGATCTCTGGCGCGCGAAGCGCGCCTGCGAAGCACCATGGGTAAGTAAATCTACCCATCTAAGAAAATTTGGTAATTACGTGAACGTACACCGCCCGCCCGCTGCCCGTCCGTCCGCAGCACAGGGAAACCAATATTCAATCCCACACTTTCTAGCTAGTTTGGGAGCACAGGAAGACTGATATTACACACATTTTGCACATCAATGTTGTGATCAATTTGACAGCTGTCAAAACAGGGTCCCGCTGACCAGTATCACCTGACCGTATCGCGGGCTCAGGTGTCGACCCACCAAGGTCGAGTATTTTTTGAAGTTATCCGCTGACAAGTTACTAGTTTTCAAATGAGTGCAGGCTCAAGTTTAATTTTTTCAATTCATATGAAATATGTTGTATTTATATGTGCCGCACAATTAAAATGTGGATTTTAAACTGACCTCGGAAGCTAAAATTCAGCCAGTTTTTACAGGCAGGGAAGACATGCCAGTTGCTTTTGACTTTTCTCACCAAGGTCACGCGTTGGTCACGCTCTACGTCCAGTTTTTATGCTCTGATTGGTCAAAATTTGACAAGTGAGTTCATGCGGAAAATTTACGCAACATCTTGAAACTTGTTAACTTTGACAGCTGAAGTCGACAGAGTTTTGTGTCAGCTTGTGATATTTTTTACTGTCTTTTTCCACTGAACATTGTACAAAATGAAATTCAGCTGCTATCAAGAGTCTTTGTTTGTTTATCGGGTTTTTGGTTGAGAAATACGTCGCTTCTCAAAGTCGGAAATCCAATTTCGGATGGCATCGTTTTCGTTAATTTCACCTTGCTTGATGCGTAAGATGGTTGAAAAGTCTGAAGCGATTTTGGCCTTACTTGATAGTTTTCAGTGCATCTCGAATGGTAAGCCTGAGTAATTATTTTATTTGATGTTTGTNCGGAAGCTAAAATTCAGCCAGTTTTTACAGGCAGGGAAGACATGCCAGTTGCTTTTGACTTTTCTCACCAAGGTCACGCGTTGGTCACGCTCTACGTCCAGTTTTTATGCTCTGATTGGTCAAAATTTGACAAGTGAGTTCATGCGGAAAATTTACGCAACATCTTGAAACTTGTTAACTTTGACAGCTGAAGTCGACAGAGTTTTGTGTCAGCTTGTGATATTTTTTACTGTCTTTTTCCACTGAACATTGTACAAAATGAAATTCAGCTGCTATCAAGAGTCTTTGTTTGTTTATCGGGTTTTTGGTTGAGAAATACGTCGCTTCTCAAAGTCGGAAATCCAATTTCGGATGGCATCGTTTTCGTTAATTTCACCTTGCTTGATGCGTAAGATGGTTGAAAAGTCTGAAGCGATTTTGGCCTTACTTGATAGTTTTCAGTGCATCTCGAATGGTAAGCCTGAGTAATTATTTTATTTGATGTTTGTTTTTTATATCCAATTCAATAAAGTCGAGTGTAGTTTATGGGGCTATTTAGTTTATGCACGTTTGTAAGACAATGATCTGACCGAGTATCAGGTTTGATTATAAGCTTATAGAACTTTAAAAAGCCTTCAGACATTTTCTCACCGCAAATAGAAAGAAAACGTTCCAAAGAATATTTAGTTATAACTCTGGCTGTAAAAGAAAGCTTTGAGCGATTTTCTTGCCTCGAGTTTATCCTTGAAAAGCGTAAACACCGGGAAGCCGGCTTAAAACATAAACAAGGATTTTCAGAGACACTTTAAAACTTGTCTTCGTGAATGAAAATTGTTGTCTCTGTATATGTTTCACCGAATTATTTTCCTTTTAATTATTGATTGTTAGTAGTCTCTTTTGCAATTTTCGTCGCTGTTGTGCCGTTTGTTTTTAGTCGCTCATGAACATAGCTTGCAGGAGTAGTCAAAATGCCGCGCGTATCAAACGCTTTTGAAGATTACACATCGTTATAAAGCCATTATGTTGAAGCGTATAAATAACTGTGTTAATCTTAATTTAAACGGTCGACTTTGGCGCTTGTCAAAAGTGAGAACCGGCTCGCCGTATAGGTGATTTTGAAAATTTTTAAACGGTTTCGCTAACGCGTGCTTCGATGGTCCTGAATATTGAATGATTTGTATTGCAAAATTGTGAAATACTGCATTCTGTCCGAGGTCTGTATGATAAAAACAGCGCCTCATGGTACTATTTCTCCTCAGATGTGATGTATAAAAAGTATAAAAGGTTGGTTTACACGTCCCCAGCCTTGTTGGCAAGATTTTGCAAAGTAAACTTGTCGAAAGCAAAAAATTCGGCCTGATTTGTTTTCCTAATGTACTGTGATCAGGAACCATTATGGCTATGCTATTTTTTAGGTGTACATATAACCCTTACCAAATCTAACACTGTTTTGAATGTATTTTTAAGCTATTTTTGAAAACCGTTTTTAATCTGTTTTGTGAAACAGGTTTTAAATAGGGTGAAAAGTGTATTTTTAATGTATTTTTAGACTGCTTTTAAAGGTGTTTTAACCTGTTAAATACGCTATTAAAAAGAATTTTTAAAGTATTTTAAAATTCTTTTAAAATATATAAAAAAATTCCAGGGCTTTTGCAAGGCTCAAAACAGGTCTAAAACAGTTGTTAAATACCTTATAAATCGAAGTAAAAACAGGATAAAAACAGTTTCAAAAACATATTTTAATTTACTATACTATTTTAAAACTATTTTTAATGGCATTTTTTAACGTATTTTGAAAAAACAGGTTTAAAGTACGTTCAAAAATAGATTTTTGATATATTTTTCGACTGATTTTAAAGGTGTTTTAACCTGTTTAAATCGTTTTAAAAATGCTATGCTTCAAAATATATTTTAATAGCTGTTGAATCGGTTTCGAAATTTAGTAAAATACTCGTATTTGCAAATACAATAAAAATACTTTGAAAACAGTATTAAAATTCCACAGAAGAAGAAAAGCAATAGCACGCATATAATTATTATGAAAATACATCAAAAATAGGATCCAAAATCCAAAAACAGTATAAAATTGTAAGAAAATAGCCTTAGAGTTGTCAGAAAACAGTACAAAAATCGGTCGAAAGAGCATAAAAATAGTACAAAAAACATGATGCAAATACCATTTAAATTCATGAAATAAAATGAATACAAAACTGTCGAAAATTACCCTGAAAAAGCAAGATTTACCTCGGCGAAATTTCTCCACACAGTCCTAGGCTAGGATTTCACGGGAATTATCTCTTAGCCGATTACTTTACGTTGATTTCCCCAAGAATTCTCGGGAAATTTTTCAGAAATGCTTAAATCAATCTTTAGCCTCTGTACAGACCCCCTCCCTCAATAAAACTCGGAGGGGAGGGGGGGCGGGGTATGTACACAGGCTATCAACCTTCGGCTTCAAAAGGGTATAACGTTACTGACGTTACCGGTAAATAATAATCTACATACATGTAACTTACATTGTTTATTATATTCACGGCTTTACTCAAATATCATCAGAAGCTTGCAGGCTACGCCTGAACATTAATTATTGGCTGATAAAGAACAACATAAGAATAACACCATCAATTTTACGCGAGAATGAAAGAGGCCGGTGACGTGACATCAAGGGACTGAGATCATTTATACAAAACAGCGAGGCTCTGCAAGGAATCCTGTAAAAACTAAAATTGCCGTACAGGCGCGAGTATATAAATGTTTACTACCCTTCATTTGTTTTTCATATGGCGTATATTTAAGCGTCTTAGTAACATGTTATGCATATAGAGCGAACATTGTATATAATACTCACAAGACTCTTGGACTGTTCTCCTTAACCAGAACCTTTCAAAGTACATGGCAGTCGCTGAGGAGTCATAACCATTTTTGATTCGTGATAAAAGCAACTTCTACGTGTTCCGACAATCCGCAGAGTTGAAGTGTACTTTTGTAAGATCGAAACAAACAGTAAAATCAAGCGCATTTAAGCTCACAGCAACCGCCGGTTCAATAATTTGAAATGAGCAAAGGACAAAGGACGGTTTGCTTATCACGTGCATTTGTCACATCACCGTGGCGCGAAGTCGTGATTTTAGTCGCGCGTGACATCTCAAAAATAATATGCAATGCATGTGTGGGATAGTCTATGAGAGAAAGATAACCATATGTCGGAGTTTATTCAGATCTGAGCGTTGTTTCTTGGTGCAATATATACGAGGTGAGATCTTAGCTTGGATAGTTTGTTTATTATGTAATTTCAAGGGCTTATTTTAGACAAATCTCAGTTGACCGCGTGCATCCGGTTCTCGGCCCGCGGCTTCGGCTGTTTTTGAAAAATTCCTACATGAAAACTAAAATGTGACTTAAAGAAGTTTCTTTTAAAAAAACTTATGGAGTGTCCCGTAGCTGCATTAATTGAATCACGGCTAAAGTCTACGCTGAGATTTTCGCAGAGAGCTTGCGGGTAATGAACATTGAGGAACGGATTGATCCTTTATCGGCACACTGTCACAGTTACGTGTTGTCAATCAAAGCTAAAATCTGTCCTTAATTTTCTTCTCTTTTTTCAACTTCTTTCTGATTTTCTGGGAGATTTAATTTTTCGTTCCGCTTCGAGCTTTATTGAGAGAAGAATCTGGTCCACAATATGACAGCTTGTTTTGAGTCATTTATGAGTTCATGACACGATGAAGGCTTAAAAATTAACTTTGTGCAATTGTTACTTTTATAGTCTGAGTATAAGTATCCCAAAATACATTACAATATTGCACCTCAATAATAATAAGTAATAAGTACCCTATTTTAAAGTATTTAAAATAAGGTCAGTATTTGATGTCTTTCAGCAGACTTTAAATATTTTATGTACAATCTGTTTTTATAGTCAGAGTGTTGTGTGCCCAAAATACAATTCAAATAGACCTCAAAACAGTATTAAGTACCCTATTTAAAAGTATTTGAAATGCGGTCAGTAGTTAGGGTCTTAAAACATATTTCACTATTAGCTTGGACTGTTTGCAAATTATTTATCTCTAAAATTACTTAGCCTTTCTGTCAAAAGTCACATGAATGTGCTCTAAAGTTAACTGATTTGTGGAATACAAGTTTACAATTGTTTGATTTAAATTATAAATTCGAGTTAGTAGGAGCTTCGCTTTTAGCCCTGGCTAAATCTATATATTACGTGTTCATTTAAGTAGTTATTTAAAAAGAATTTCTTTTATTGTACAGGGCCCCACTGAATATCACTCTTTCTGAAGTGAGCTCCCTGTACAAAGATTGTTGTGGTTATTATTAATACCATTATTATTATTATTACTATTATTATTATCATCATTATTATTATTATTATTATTAATACCATTATTATTATTATTATTATTATTATTATTAAAATTTCGCACAGCTTTTGTTTGATTTCCTCTCCTCTACTTCTCGAGCACCCTTCTTAAAACTCGTGCATGAGCCCAACAGTGAATATTTCTGGGTCACTTTCATAGAGATGCCAGCATCAAAAGCCTTCAAGTTGCTTTTCAATTCATTGGTACTGATGCTAATGCCCCCATTACCACCTGCATCACCTTTGTCCTTGCATCCCACATTTGCCGAACCTCTCTCGCAAGATCTTGATATTTTTCAACTTTCTCACCTTCCTTTTCTCTCACCCGTCCATCCTCTGGAATTAACGCTCTATAATTTGACAGCTCCTGTCTCTCTTGTTAACGATTATGATTATTATGATTATGATTATTATTATGATTATGATTATGATTATGATTATGATTATTATTATTATTATTATTATTATTATTATTATTATAAACCAATTAGCAAACTTGCGTGACCTATTTTGTGCATCAACCAAAAAGTGGCAAAAGTAAGGGATCGTAATATACATAATACTTTGGTGTTTCCTGGGGTTAGACGCCCAAAAGAGGTTGTGTTTTACTACCCTCAACTGAATTTAAAACCAATTAGTAATAATACATTCTCAGGAAAGAGGTTCTACATTGAATGACAGCGATAATTCTCGTAGATTACTACGGAAACCCATCCAAGTGCTGTTAAATAAAAAGTCCTTTCAATCAGGGACCACTTGCATACAAATTGTAACGACGAATAGGGATTTCCACAAGTTGCTAGAGATTTCTTAAAAAGTCTCCCTTAAAAGTTAAAAGTTGCTTTTTGTGCCCAAAGTTGCTCAAAAGTTCCTCCAAAAAACAAAAAAAATTTTTGTTACCGTCTTCCTTTATTCTATCCGAAGCATAAATATGCAAATTGTAAAACAAAATAAAGAATTTCTTTGCATTTTTGTACAATTAAAACCTCATAGTCATGGGCTCCTGTCAATATCAAAATTAATCTTGTAAAGATTCTACTATGAGCCAATAAAATTGTTGAATGGCCTTCTTCACCTGATACATGCTTCGCCCGCCATTTTGAATTTTCTTCTAGAAACCGCAGACCTAGCAGCCCGGCTGCATGCACCTTAACTTACGCCCATGATTTTTGCCCCAGAGTGGAGGATCTGTTTCCTTTTGCACAGGAAGTTCATAATTGTCTCCTAAGGCCAATTTAAGCACTAAAGGCCGTTCCGATATGTCAGAATTGCTAGAAAACTAGAGAAATTGCTTAAAAGGCAAAAAAGTTGCTCCAAATACGAGAAGTTGCTAAAAAGTTGCCAAGAGAGATCATTTATCGTGTTAATCTCACTAAGCAACTTCTAGAAAGCCCTAACGACGAATACGGATAACGTCTGGCGTTAAAAGAGAGAGTGACTGGGCTGTATGACGGTCGCGTTGTTTGTAACTCACCCAAGGGGTTTGAACAATCCTATATTTTGTAGGTCAGTGTGTTCTTTTTATTTCCTTTTTCTTTCTGTCTTAGGGGATGCCCTTGACTTCTCCCACTATTTCCAGGAGGCGTGTGTATCTCCTTGGGGACCGCGTTAATTGGATTAAATAAGTACTTTTTAATCCCTTGGGATCTACTGAAACCACGTTTCCGTGAAACTAAAACAAAGATATGGGAAACTATGAAAACAGGTTTACTTCACTAAACCAGCGAGACTAGCTTTCGCACTTAAGCTTGTTTAGCAATTCACAAATTCTTCCTGTACGTGACCTCAACTAAAGAGAATGTATGAACGCTCCCAAAATTCGTCCCGATCTGAGGTTCACATACATGGTCAAGTGAGTAAATATTTAGTCCTTTTTTTCCGCAAGTGTCGTTGTCTTTGGGCTGGTTAATGAGTTAGATGACTAAGATGTATTTTTCCTTTAGTACGAAGACAACCATAAGCGTAGTTTTCCTTCTGTTTATACTGTTGATCTATTGAAATTTGACTGATCACCACTAATTATAAGCTGAAATTCTCCTGGCTACTGGCAACTCAGTCTTGCGGCTGACTGTTGGTTTGACCTTGTCATATTCTAAAGTTAGCTTAAAAGAATATCAGTTGTAGAAATTTGTTCCTGAATGTGCTGCCAGACAAGACGTTTGTGAGTTTTAAGTCTGATAATTTTTTGACTTAGCCTAAACCTTCGAAAAGTTGCGAAAATTGAAAAAAAATCGTAGGAAAGTAGCATGTGCAGAAAAAGTGGTCTGGAACGACTATTTTTAGTGCATTCCTTTTCACTCGCTGTTACCACTTTGTAGTGAATACATGGAAGCCTTTAATTGCAACCATTCAAGTGCATGTATGTTTTAATTAGTCTCCCTCCCTCCCCAAATAAACCTCAAGTTACGTTACACATAACGCACATTACCCACTCGATTATTACTACACTCCATGTGGAGAAAATTTATTTACGCTTTATTTAAATTCAAACATACAGAAGCTTTTACTTCTCACGGAGATTATTTGCTAAGTGACGCCACACTTTAAGTTCCTGGTGTCGGAATTTCAATTGCAGGTCTAGATCGCGTAAAATTCGGCTTTATCGATTTCTAATTTTTTGTTTATTTTTGCCATATTGATATCGATTTTACTTAAAACTACATTTTGATAAACTTCAATCCAAAGTGATCAGTCAGGGGTGAAAATTTCATACCGATCGGACAAGGATAAAATCACTTTTAAGATATTTGAAAAATGTCGGTATAGTCTCCGAAAAACGGTGAAGACAACAAGAACGGTAAAAAACAACAAAAATAGGTCTATTTAGCGGCAAATAAACAACTTTCCACTTGCAGCACACTTTTTTGTACTTTTCTTTGCCGTTGTTTTACACCACTCAAACGTGAAACTTCCAAAAACGTGTTTTATGGAGGAAATGTTGTATGTGTTCCTGTTCACCTTTTTTTTCACTGCCACTCATTTTCACCTTAGTGGCCGCTAGCATTTCTCTTTTTCTCACCGCCGCTATAAAATTTTGATGTTTCTCTTCCAACGAAATTAGTATCCGTTGTTTTTTTTTTGTTTCCCGTTCTAGCTCTTTCTCTGTTTTCCACGTTAAGGTAGACATTAAAGCTTACTCTAAAGAAAGGCTCGGCTTTGTTGTTGTTTTTTTCTCTCGTCCGGGTGGCCATGCGATTTACCGCCGAAACGCGCGGAGTGCTTGAAATGCAAAATTTCACCGCATCTTAAATGAAGGGATGGACGTACGTTGGGGCGATTTTGTCAGAACCAAAATTTCTTTCAGGCATGGCTCATTGCCTCTTGTGAATAGATAACCAGCTTATCTAACCCATGGTGCTCCGCTGCGCGTCCTTGGCGCAAGCGAAAGCTCCGGGGAAAGCAAACGTGCAAATATATGTTGATCCCTAGCAACAAGGCCCGAAAAACAAAACATGGTAGACTATTAATAGCTCGCATAGTTTGTAGAGCCGAATCTTGCGAGGATCATTGAAAACTTTGCAGAACAAGGGTATTTTGTATAATTACAATTTTTACTGAAGATCTTGAAAGTATTTAGTTCGATCCTAAGGTGGCTCTCTAACATGCGAGAAAAATTACCATGCCTACTTCAGAACAAGAACGTCTTACTGCAAGAAAAAAAGAATTGAACATAACAAAAATAATCCACGGCAACCATTAATACTTTTTACATCAATGAAATAATCCCAGTTTTAGCAAGTGCGACAAAAACAACGAGCACCACGAAAAAAATTTATTTGCTCTTCCTTAACAAAACAGCGGTGATGAAAGGAAGAAAAGGTCAACCGTCGTTACAGGACCTGTGCGATTATTACAAGAGACAACAGTACTCGGAACATTTTGAAGAACTGTGTCTTTCTAAAAGAAAAAAAAAACAGTCGACGGCATATGGATCGCAAAGGGAGGGCGAACGACCTCTGATCGTTTAGGTCCTACTTTTGTAATAGAAATTACGACCAACCACCCCAACGAGCCGGATCTAAGATCCGTTCATTATAGAGTGATCCCTTTAACTTAATCAACGTTTACGTCCGTCAAGTCCCAACCTACCACGAATTAGAACAACAGTAATGAATCACGAGATAACAAGCATCCTTGACAGCCAACTCCGAAGTTAAAAAATACACCCAGGTCTGACAAACTGGTTGTAAGGCAAATCCATAAGCAAGCACTCGTTAGCCTAAGCGCAGCTCGTCATCTGTATTCAATTGCAAGCAGTTTCGTTCCCCATCTATAGCTGATGGACTCTAGCCTTCTACTGAAGTCGGCCGTGATTTGGGACGTCGCCATGTTCGAACAGTATCACGAAACGGTAGCAACCTTTACCGCGAAGGAAGGGCAAATGACTTATATACACATGATTCTGAGAGGACGGGCTATATGAGTGCCAACTCTAAGCACAGCACACCCACGCCAGACATTTCAATGGACAGCGAAAACAACGAGACTTCATCATTGCCTGAAACGAGACACTGGGCAGCTGACGGACACCAGTAGCAGAAAAGAGGAAAAATCAGGAACAGCTGAGGGTAGAGAACACATTTTGTGACCCGCTTTTAACACCAAATTAATCATCCGTCTTTTCTTCAGGTGTAAACCAGCAGTCTGGCATGAGATGTCGGCGCATTGCTCGCCAAGAGACTAATGATTATCATGGAATAGCAGCAGTGGTCTGTCCTGGCAGTTTACATAGGGATGCATCACATCGGTGGCATCTATTGACCAGCAGCAGCCCCGCTTATGATCAGAAACAGAGTATGATACTTTTCTATTCAATCCAGCAGGCCCTAGTGGAAGATGACGAATTTGGTCAGAATGACTACTAGTGACCAGAAGGTTAATAGCCAATAGAGAGAGGGAAACTGTACACCAGCAAAAAACGAATAATCGTCCGGTGTATGAGAAAATGCTATTAACTCAGTTTCCAAAAATGTATAGCGGAGGAAATCTTCAGTGTAGGCTACTACTGATTGGCTAAGAAATAGAAGTAGTTGATGGGCCAATCACTGCGCAGAGAAAAGCAACTCAGTCAGAGATGATGTTCGCTGAGAATATAGCTAGAATATAGCTATAACCGCCGCCTGGTTAGCTCAGTTAGCGGGTTCAAACCCCGGCCGGACCAACACTCAGGTTCTTTAAATAACTGAGAAGAAAGTGCTGCCTTTGCAATGACATCTGCAAATGGTTAGACTTTCTAGTCTAAAAACCGAAAAACCGTAGGTCCCGTCTCACAGCACTTTCACTGATTTGTTCCTTTGGGACGTAAAAGAACCCACATCACTATTCGAAAAGACTAGGGGTCGTAGACCCCCGTGGTGTGGCCAACCCTTACGGGTTGTGGGATTGGGTAGGGATGGCACCTCGCATGGGCATGTAACTCCAAAACTAAAAGTCAGCGAAGTGAGCCAAAGTGGCTTTTGAAATATCTGATCACACCCAAGATCTGTGCCAAGTTTCAGCCAAATCAGTTGACCACAATTGCAACTTTTGGCCCCTGGAACACTTTCTCACACAATGACACTCAATCCAACTGTTACTCCTCTGATACGCGCTTCAATAAGAACCACTAGATACACTAGCAATCCGGATATCAGTTTATTTTTAATCAGGTCCTGTAAATCAACAACCTTTCAAAGCTCGTTTTTTTTAACAGAATCAGTAGAATATGGAATGCTCTTTAAGTTCTTTTCAAGCTGTCCTTCACGGTTATTACAAACTAGCTCTTGTCGCTTCCTACATCCCTGATGACCCTCGCTCTTTCAAATCTTTATACTTGACCTGTAACGCTGCCCATAATTTGGGACGGGACATCACCTGTTGTTTTTAGATAGTATTACAGTTTTTACATTTTTTTAAGCGATTTGTGTCACAGTAATTGGTGCTCGCTGTTACGGTGTCCCCTCCTGTACTCCCGTCAATATATGTACACTTTTTTTGGTAGTGTCGCTTATCTTAAATGGCGAAGTTAATAGAATAAAATAATACGATTTCACCTCAGTTATGGTGCAACTCCCTGTTGCTCAGAGATGTGCAACCTCAGTGTTGTGATTCTGATTTTTTTTCATAGATACCCAACCCCAGCCAGCAGGGTCCAGACAGGGTGCAGTGCCCTAGTTCTGCGACTGATAAAATTTCAACGATATCCCACCCAGGGCTATTAAATTGCATGTTTCCATTTTTGACTAGATTCTATAAAATCATGAAAGACCAAAACTCTAGAAATAGCATCTATTAAATGTATCTGAGGCCTTTACTTATTTAGGGGTGTAGGCAGAATATTGAAAAATGTTGGCTCTTGACTCCAACATGCCCCTATACTTCTAAAGAATTAGATGCCCAAAAGAGAAAATTACAACTATGCACACAACAGTGAAAATACTTAAAACTAGGACTATTTGAGCGCACAGTTTAAAAGGCAAAAGGTAGTTCTTTAAAATGACAAGAGATCCTTGCAACAGAAATTCTAATGAAAGAACTAAACAAGAGGTCAAAAAGGCTCCCATGTTTATTATTTTTGCGTCAAATGTCCAGGTTCTTTGCCACATTAAAATTTTTCTGAAACTTATTAACGCATTGAAAATGAAGAACGTCTTTATATTAACCGAACTACTGACAAAACATATGTTTGCATATACCGTACAGAGGGAACAAGACAAAAATGAAGTTTTCTCCGGTTTCTTGAAAGAAGCTAAAATTCAGTCTAGATCTGGCCTCTAGATCTAGATCCATGGTATAAGATTTGCGGAAATTTACAAAATGTCTTCTAGTCTTATCAATTAAACGATTTTACCAGGTGGCTCTGAGTATAAGATTTTTTTTTCTTTTCAGTACCAGGTATTTGGCATAATATCTTAAGTTCTCACATTCATTGCAGCCATTTGAACTGATAAAAAAGGAAACGCTTTCAAGAAAGGAAATTTAACCCTCGGACGAACATACAAAGTCATACCCCCACTGTGGTACAAGTGGGGGTAAGGGGGGGGGGAGTTGATGGAACCCCTCCCTGGAGTTATTTATATGTTGTAGTATTTCGAACAGATTTTACCTTCAGTGGAAAGCCTATGATCTTGACAAGATGAAGTATATTTTATGCGCCGTTCCGCTGCTGGAGGCCTGCTAATTCACCAAACATGCTCGCCATCTTGGCCTACCAAGAATTAGAGATCAGTTAAAAAAAACGGCGAGCATTGCCAACTGTTTGTGATTGACATGCAGAATAACTCATAAATATGTACTTCGCTTCATTTTATCCACAATATTTACTTAAATCATTGCAAGAAAAAGTTGAAGTTGAAAAAACCCGCATTTTTACTCATAAATGGCTTGACCACTAGCTACTTATTACATAATTTCTCGTAACCATAGTAACTGATCATCACTAAACTTGTCTCAAAATGTGTGTGAGGGATGAACAAACAGCTATTGAAAACATCAGGAGCTGATGTTTAATGGTCTAGGAAAGAAACTCAGAAAACCCTCAGAATGGGGGTGACATCCACCTCTTCCTTGCTTGGGTTAATATATTTTTTATTCTCTACATCATTATTTTTTTTGAGCGACAGTTTCTGCTTTTATTGTTTAACAATTTTTATAGCAGCCTGATTAAAACTCCAGCGATGGCTTTAATTAGTTTTTTTTTTTCATCCATAAAACCGAGGTAATGAATAAGGGCCTGTTTTCATGGAGGTGGGGGACCCCAGGTAGGTGAGGAAACCAGCTAAGGTGGGGTAACCCGCCTGTCCATATAATCTCTCATTTTAATTTGGTCACGTTTGCATGATAGGTGGGGTGACCCGCCAAGGCGGGTAACCCGGTCTGCCAGGACGGGTAGCCCTCTAGGTCGGGATCAAGTTTTGCCATGTTAACGTTTCAAGGTGGGGTAACCCTCCTAGCCGGGGAGGGATTCGCGATATTGAATTCCCGCAAAATTCACTTTGGCGGTAGCTTTGCATCATTATTAAAGGTAACAACAGAAAGCCACAGCACTGGAGCTTGCAGCACGAGAAGCAAGCGAGTGTAGAAGAGCATCAATCACAAAAACACGTGGTTTGCCAGCATTTTTCTTGTTGACGTGCTTAGCGACCATTCAGAAATCTTGAGAAAGTGCACCCGGCCCCGGGCTGGCGGGGTTGCCGGTAAGATTGCATGTAAGGGAGGGTTATATTTTTTACCCCACGTAAGGAGGTTACCTCACCTATCTGGGGTCCCCCACCTTCATGTGAGCAGGCCCTAAAGGAAAAAGCTTCCCTCGGGCTCTAGTTTCCGAAACAATACATCTATTAAAATTTGTTTATCTGTTTTAGCTTTTTAAACATTGTTCGGTGACAGCTAGAGCGCTTTTAGCGATTATACGACCAAAAATACGGTTATTGTTGTCACTATTAGCCACTTCAAGTTGCGAAAACAGTGTGGGCGGCACAAGTTATATCATGACTAGCTGAGAAGTTTATAAATTACATGTAAGTTCGCTTACGTATTTTCTGTACAACATTTTTCACTGTTTCTGAAAAACTCGTCTTGTGACGGATCCCTCGGTAATATCATTAGTTGTGCCTTTGTCGCTGATTTAGTCAAATGACCCAGAGTGGGCAAGATGTTAGGGTTATTAAGGAACTGAAATTTTTTTTAGTAGGGTTAAAAATTGTGAGAGGATTAGTAAAAAAAAAAACGTTTTGATAATTATTTCGGTTTTAAGTGTTTCTAAAAAGAAAACATCATGTCAATAGGTAATATTTTCCTTAAATAACGTTGAGATACCTCAGAGTGTAGTTTTTTTTGGAAAGCTGATACATGTATGCGGTACAAACTGAAAAGATAGTTTCCACACGCTACCTTGGACTTTGAAGTATAAATTCATTCATGGTAGGCTGTGTTGGAGAAAAAATGTTTACATTTAATGAGCCCCAAGTATACCCGTCCCATGAAATAACCGTTCACTGGAGTCCTAATAAAAGATTTATATTCTTAAGTAATTTCACAATGCGTTATTCTTTTTGGGATTAAAATTTTCCGGGGCTAATTTTCGCCTCTGCATTTTGTGATCATGAATACATTAACTAAAAATGACACTTTGCAGTGGCTTATGTCGCACATTGTGTCATATCAATGCAAATATGTCAAAAGTTTGAAAAAACAAATTGCACAAGGGTATCTTTCTTTGTTTCATTAGTGCGTGTTGAAGAGAAAAAAATATCTTGCTCCTAACAAAGGCATTTAGGTTTCCTTTCCATACTTGTTTGGGACAAAGATCTCACCTAAGTAACAAAAATCATCTTATTTGTTACTTAGCTGTTAGGCAAGTAGCTGAGCAAAATATTAATTATCCAATAATTTACTGATAAAGTGCAAATAACAATAGCAGCCGCCATCTTTCTTGCGACTGTTTAATTTAAAGTTAAACTATATGTCAATTTGGAATGAGTTGGCAGGACCTCGCTATCTGTTTGTAGCAACCAACTTGCTTCAAAATAAATAGGGACTTGCCAATCTCCATGATCATGATTATATTAACTTTCGATTAACTTAAAAGTATTGTAGCCTCATCGGTTTTTCAATTTCGCCTACGATTAAAGAATATTTTCTCTACTTATTTATTCTGAATGGCAGTCAGTTCAATTTTTGGGTTTGGCTGCAGGTGTTTAAAAAAAAGACATTGTTAGATTTCGTTTATTGTTGTGAAAGTTTCTCCTGCAAGCAATTCTGTGATCGCGCTTTGTATAAGGTTAGTAACCTGGTATCAACACTTTTTTAGCTTAATCAAATGTTTTCCTCAAGCACAAAGTCATGGATAAAGAACCTGAAAGTATCTAAAAACGTATAGAATTGTTTTCTTCTTGTGCTAAAGGGAAAGAATAACAGTGGAATAATTTCAATGTAATAATGGAATATTCAGTATTTTTATCAGAACTTTTTTTTAAAAGTAATCTGAACTCGGTACCGTGCATATCATTGTGAACCATTTCAGCGCCTTTTTCATTGTCTCAGCAATGTTGTTTGACATTTATCTGTTGATTCAAACAGCGGAACTTTTTATTTCGCCCAACTCTTAATTAGTAGATGGAAACTAATCGAGGACAATTGCAACGCACAACTTAAAAGGCAAAAGGTAGTTGTTTAAAATGGCTAGAGATCCTTACAATGTATTTCGACAATTCTTTTTTATTTTAAAGAACTGACCAAGAGGTCAAAAAAGCTTCCATGTTTATATTTTGTGCGTCGACTTTCCAGGTTCTTTGCAGCATTTTAACTATAAGCAAATTTAAAACACATCAAAAATGATATTCCCTACCGAGAGGACAAGACAGAAATGAAGTTTTCTCCGGTTTCTTGAAAACAGCTGAAATGCAAGGTCCCGCATAACTTTTGTCTTTTGTTTGTTGGTGAGTAAAAGCTCTCACTTAAGGTTGGCAAAATTTACAAAATTTCTTCTATCTTTAACTACGGCGCCTGTACCGCCCCAAATTCACACCCAGGCTGAAATTGGGATTCTTGCTGATGTCAGCATTTTGGTAACCGGTTTTTGGGCGGTTTAGGACAGTTTTTGTATATTTTGCTGATATATGCACTTTCTTTGGTGGTTTAGGACAGTTTTTATATATTTTGCCGATATATGCACTTTTTGGACTTAACCTTGGGAATCCGGTTTGAACCGCCGGTTTTGGGCGGTTTGACTTTAATTATATCTAAGTCCAACCATATCACCATACTGAAATAGTTTGCGATTATATATTATTTTGGTTCTTGAGTCAGGATGTGGCTGATAGTTTTGATATTTATCCTCATTTGTGAATACAAGATGAGAATGATTATTGGTTATTTTTTTGAGTCCAAAATTTAACTTGTCTATATTTGCTTTTGCAATCCTATCCAATACTTTGTCGACTATTGGATTTTCAATTATTTTCTTTTTATAAGTATCTAAAATAGGGTCTAAATAAAAGCTCTTACTGCATTTATAATCAGCTTTTTCTATTGCTTGCTCAGACTCAATGAGTACTGATCCTTTGTATCCTTCACAAGTATGTTTTATGATGCCAGATAGTAGTAACAACCCACGGCATGAAATTCTTGGTTCTTTTAGTTGGTTTAGTTGCTAAAATGCTGATTTTAGAGCGGTTTTGTGTGCTTTTGTACGACTTTTGACTTAATATTTGAGACAAGGCCCAATTCACCGGTTAATTTTTGTTTACTAAGGTTTACTCTACCATTTGGAGGAATATACATAGATATCAAACTAGTGCCTCCTGATAGAGATTGTTGTTTGGCTAAGAGACGGATATAATCTTCCATAAATATATTTTGTATATAATTATGGAATATAAAAAAGGTGTATTAAATACATACTGACTTGTTTTTAGTTTGAGATAATTTTATTTTTCAATTCGATGGATTATTTTATAATGCATTTTTAGTGTGTCCTTATTAAGGTATTGTTTGATACAATATTTACACGATACTCTTATGCCTTTCATATACTCATGAATATTTTTGCTAATCTTATCATAATCATTACTGAGTATAAATGCATAGCCATTATTAACGTACTTTTTCTTCATCTCCTTTTGTGCTTCTGAAACATGATAATTATTAGTTGGTGATTTGAATTCAATACAGAGGCCTTTATAATCTTTGTGATAATCCAGTACCATTAGATCAGGCTGTCCTCTCATATATCCTTTCTTATACGAATCCAGTCTCTTATCCTCAGTATCCTGATTTTCACCCAGACCGACCACTAATATGGAATCTGGATAATATCTTCTTATGAGGTCCACTACTTTATAATGGAGATCAGTCTCATTGCCAATCATGATCATCTTATTCCAGGGACTATCAAAAAGTTTGTATTGGCCATATTTACTGATGATGGGAGTACAGTGGTGAATACCCATTGACGGAATCTTTTAGTAACCTCTAATTTGGAGTTAAATACTAGTTCATAAAAGCCGGGCTCATTGATGAATGTATGATATTTCCCTCTGGTGTCATTTTGTTGAGGTCGCGTTTCACGACTCCAACAATTTGGTCGCATAAAATGTATCATTTTGTTTTCTTCTGATACGTGACGCTTTAATGCTTCTTTTGTATTACTATAACCGAGAATAGTAGCAACATCCTCTCCTCGGAACCAAACCTTTTTCTTATCATCAATAAATGATGTCAGCTCAATTTCCAAATCTTCGTTAGCAAACTTTTTTTCAATCATGCTTATCATATATATAGATTACATAAATATTATCATGCAGACCAAAAATATGATAAGCATGATAGATTAAAAAGTTTGGTGGGTTTGAGGTGCCCTTTCAGTACATTAGACCTGGGGCGTCGTTTTTACTACCCCAGCAAAGCTGTCTTATTTTGTTTCTCTCCAGTGTCATTTGTTGAGGGGACGAAACGTCCACGCCAGCTTTTGAGGTATTTTATTGACGCCCCGTTTCAGGGCCCCAACACTTTGGACCCACCGGACCCATTTTGGATCCGCTGGCAATTTACTCTTTCTCTTCCTCCTCTTCCTCCGTTTTAAAGATTACTTTCGTTCAGTATATACATATAATGTTTGTGGTCCATAAAACCATCCAATCTTCCGTTATTATCATAATGTAAATATTCGACAAAATAATTGTTGCGGATTACATATTGCTCAATAACGTACTCAATCTTCATATCTTCTGATAGCATAATTACGTGATTCTCTATTGTCGATAGTGTTGGTTTGTGAGATTTACTATCTTCTTGTTTGACGATAATAGCATCACCATTGTCGATAAGTTGTTGGTACTTGATATAGTTACTTGATCGATTTGACCATTTGAGTTCTGACATGTAGCGCCATAGATTGTCAGCACCACCTTGATTAGCTTTTGTTGCGATCTGTTTGAGGTGGTTATCTTGAATGGGATATAGATGATGGTCCTTAATATAGAATACTAATGCGATTATATGTTGGTGAAGTGGATTATGCTTCATAAATTTCCTCCATGTTGAATCATAAGCGTGGATTGATACATTTGGATGACATGCTTTAGCCCAATCAATTAACTCTTGTGTTGACATCATTGGAAAACTGGCTGTCCCATAAACTTCCATCTCATCATATAATTATTGATACGTATATTTCTGGAAACCCTTCTTACCCTTGCAGTTATGCCAAAAAAAATCCACCATACAAGTATTTTCACCCCGTTGTTTAATCTGAAACTGCTTGTCTAAGAAGAATGTATTTAATTTTAGCGCACCAACTTTGTGATCTTTGAAGAACTGGTCATTGTGTGTAGTTATAGTAGCTCCAATTTCAGCTATAGTCTCAGTCGACAAAACTGTAAAGTTATTTTGGAGCAGCGTATACATTACATGTCAGGTTTACTTAATTTTGGAACTTCCATTTTAAACGGACCATACGTCTTATCAGTGTACTCAGTTCTATTACCAATTATATGTTCAATATCAGCGTGTATTGTAATTTGCCCGCTGTCGTTTACCAGGTACCTGTTTTAGTCTTTCGTAAAACAAGTTTTGAAATGATGATTGTTTTTTTATATTTCGATACTCTTGCATGCTTTAATTCCTCATCCCGTATATCTTGCAGCGAAACAGAAGTTTTATCTAATCTAATAGTAGGAGCTTGTTTATCGGACAGTTCCTCAAAA
This sequence comes from Porites evermanni, assembly GCA_942486025.1. Taxonomy (NCBI): domain Eukaryota; kingdom Metazoa; phylum Cnidaria; class Anthozoa; order Scleractinia; family Poritidae; genus Porites; species Porites evermanni. The sequence goes on from CALNXI010000286.1 coordinate 73,827, forward strand.
TACTTGATTCGGTCCTTAACCAGTCCTTGTGCTGCTAATTGTGTAAGAAATGGCATTCTGCTTGGCTGTTTGGCCGGTCGCTTTATTGATTGTTCCATTCTTTCGGCGGCCAACTGTGTAAGCGATTTTGGATTAAAGACTGGTCCCGCCCTTTTGGCGCTCGCAGTCTGAACCGGTCCTGCCTTATTGGCGCTCACGGTTTGATTACCTATTAGCATATTTATTAATTCGTCCTTAGACATTTTCGATAGATCTTCTCTATTCATACTATTAGGGTAGATTATTTTATTACCCGCAAACCAAAACCGGTCACCAAAATGCTGACATCAGCAAGAATCCCAATTTCAGCCTGGGTGTGAATTTGGGGCGGTACAGGCGCCGTAGTTCTTTATCAGTTAAACCATTTTTGCAGGTGGGTCTGAGTATTAGATAATTTTTTTCAGTACCAGTTATCTTGTTTAATATTCTAAGTTCACACATTTATTGCACTCATTTGAATTCGTAAAAAAAAAACTTTCAAGAAAAGAAATTTAATATATTTTTTATTCTCTATGTGTGATAGTTTCTGTTTTTGTTTGTTAATAAATTAATTATAGCGGCCTGATTAAAGCTTAAGCGGAAGCTTAAATTGATTATTTTTAATCCACAAAACCGAGGTAATGAATAAAGGAAAAAGCTTCCTTTGTGTTCTGGTTTCCGAACAATGCGTCTATTAAAATATGTTTTACATGTTTTAGCCTTTTAAACAATTTTTTGGTGACAGCTAGAGCGCTTTTAGTGACTATATTACCAATTACACGGTTATTGCTGTCATTATAGCCAGGTCCAGTTGCTAACCAGTGTGGGTGGAAGAAGTTATATCATAACCAGCACAATACAGGAACTTTGTTTAAAATTTTAAAAAAATTATTTAGTTTGCTCAGGTATTTTTTGTACAACAATTTTTACCGTTTCGGACATATTCGTTTTGTTGAGTAGAGAGTTCGCAGAATGTTAGAGCTATTAACTTTACAAAAATTAAAACGCTGGCTGGTTCAGTAGGGGAAAAAAATATGAGAGGATTTGGAAAAAAAAAGGAAACGATTTTGCTTAATTAACGTTGAGATACCGCAATGTGTAATATATTAATCTTTGGTAGTTTTTGGAAAGCTGGTATGCTGTGCAAATTGCAAAGATAGTGTTCACCCGCTACATTGAACTTTGAAGTGTAAATTAATTTACATTAGGCTATGTTGGAGGAACATTTTTTTTTTAATTATCATGAGCGATAAGTTTCCCCGTTTCATTAAGTTACTCGGTGATGCCTGAGAGTCTTAGAAAAGAGTTTGTTTAAACGGTAACCATTACATTGGATTATGTGTGTTCTCTTTGTGCTTATCACATTACCGTTCACCGGAGCCCGAAAAAAGGTTTATATTCTTAAGAAATTTCATAATCCGTTATTCTTCTTGGGCTGAAAATTTTCCGGGGCTAATTTTCACCTCTGCATTTTGTGATCATTAATACATTAATTAGAGATGTCACTTTGCTGTAGCTGTTGTCGCACATTGTGTCATATCAATGGAAATGGCACAAGTTTGAAAACACAACAAATTGCACAAGAGGATACTTCCTTGCTTCATTACTGCGTTGTTTAGGAGAAAAATTAATACAGGGACCCATGGCAAATTTAGTTCAATAATATCAGCGACTGTACTAACTTTCAACTGACTTAAATTGTAGCCTCACCGGCTCGACAATGTCGCTCACAATTAAAGAAATATTATCCATGCATTTTTATTATTGATAGCAGTCAGCGTCATCTAAGCTAAATTTTGGGGTTTGCCTGCAGGTGTTTAATAAAAACACTGTTAAAGCGAGACTTGGTTGGTTTATTATCGTGTAAGTTCCTCCTGCAAGAAATGCTTTAATCACGCTTTGTTCAAGGTTAGTAACCTGGCTTTCTCAAGAAAAAAAGTCATGGATAAAGTACTTGAAAGTATCTCAAAGTGTATAGAACAAGACAAGTAGAATTATTTCCCCCTTGTACCAATGCGAAAACATTACAATGAAATAATTTAGGTTTAGTAGAACATTCAGTTTTTGTTTCTAAGAACTCGGTAACATACACAATTTCGTGAACAATTTTGTTTGTCATTTAACTGTTGATTAAAACAGCGGAACTTTTCACTGCGCACAGCCCTCAATTGGGAGATGCAAACTAAGACAATTTCAACTCACCGTTTAAAAGGCAAAAGGAAGAGTGTTTGAAATGGCGAGAGATCCTTATAAAAATTGTGAGACGATTAGTAAAAAGAAAACGTTTTGATAATTATTTCGGTTTTAAGTGTTTCTGAAAAGAAAACATCATGTCAATAAGTAACATTTTCCTTATATAACGTTGAGATACCGCAGTGTGTAATTTAATCTTCAGTATTTTTTTTGGAAAGCTGATACATGTATGCTGTACAAACTGCAAAGATAGTTTCCACACGCTACCTTGGACTTTGAAGTGTAAATTCATTCAGGGTAGGCTGTGTTGGAGAAAAAATGTTTTCATTTAACGAGCCCTAAGTATACCTGTCCCATGAAATAACCGTTCACAAGAGTCCTAATAAAAGGCTTATATTCTTAAGTAATTTCACAATGCATTATTCTTTTTGGGATTAAAATTTTCCGGGGCTAATTTTCGCCTCTGCATTTTGTGATCATGAATACATTAGCTAAAGATGACACTTTGCAGTGGCCTATGTCGCATATTGTGTCTTATCAATGCAAATATGTCAAAAGTTTGAAAAAACAAATTGCACAAGAGGATCTTTCTTTGTTTCATTAGTGCGTGTTGAAGAGAAAAAATAATATCTTGCTCCTAACAAAGGCATTTAGGTTTCCTTTCCATACTTGTTTGGGACAAAGATCCCACCTAAATAACAAAAATCATCTTATTTGTTACTTAGCTGTTAGGCAAGTAGCTAAGCAAAATATTAATTACCCAATAATTTACTGATAAAGTGCAAATAACAATAGCAACCGCCATCTTTCGTTCGACTATTTAAAGTTAAACTATATGTCAAATTGGAATGAGTCGGCAGGACCTCGCTATCTGTTTGTAGCAACCAACTTGCTTCAAAATAAATGGGGACTTGGCAATCTCCATGATCATAAACAAAGGGAACCACGGGAAGTTTGAACCAATAACATTGGCAATTAAGGAAAAAGACTCATATTAACTTTCGATTAACTTAAAAATATTGTAGCCTCACCGGTTTTTCAATTTCGCCTACGATTAAAGAATGTTTTCTCTACTTATTTATTCTGAATAGCAGTCAGCGTCATCTGAGTTCAATTTTTGGGTTTGGTTGCAGGTGTTAAAAAAAACATTGTTAGATTTCGTTTACTGTCGTGAAAGTTTCTCCTGCAAGCAATTCTGTGATCGCGCTTTGTATAAGGTTAGTTACCTGGTATCAACACTTTTTTAGCTTAATCAAATGTTTTCCTCAAGCAAAAAGTCATAAATAAAGAACCTGAAAGTATCTAAAAACGTATAGAATTATTTTCTTCTTGTGCCAAAGGGAAAACATAACAGTGGAATAATTTCTATGTAATGGAATATTCAGTATTTTTATCAGAACTTTTTTTAAAAGTAATCTGAACTCGGTACCATGCATATCTTTGTGAACAATTCAGCGTCTTTTTCATTGTCTTAGCAATGTTGTTTGACATTTATCTGTTGATTTAAACAGCGGAACTTTTATTTCGCCCAGCTCTTAATTAGTAGATGGACACTAATCAAGGACAATTCCAACGCACAATTTAAAAAGCAAAAGGTAGTTGTTTAAAATGGCTAGAGATCCTTATAATGTATTTTGAATGCAACAGCAATTCCTTTTATTTTAAAGAACTAACGGAGAGGTCAAAAAAGCTCCCATGTTTATTTTTTTGCGTCGACTTTTCAGGTACTTTGCAACATTTTGTACAAATTTTTTTTACCGTTTTGGACATATTCGTTCTGTTGAGTAGAACGTTCGCAGAATGTTAGAGCTATTAACTGTACAAAAATTAGAAAGCTGTCTGGTTCAGTAGGGGAAAAAATATGAGAGGATTTGGAAAAAAAGGAAACGATTTTGATAATTGTTTCGGTTTTGAGAGTATCTGAAAAGAAAACATTATGTCAATAAGTAACATTTTGCTTAATAAACGTTGAGATACCGCAATGTGTAATATACATTTAGGCTACAGGCTAAGTATGTTGGAGAAACATTTTTTTTTATTATTATCATGAGCGATAAGTTTCCCCGTTTCATTAAGTTACTCGGTGATGCCTGAGAGTCTTAGAAAAGAGTTTGTTTAACCGGTAACCATTACATTGGAAAATGTGTGTTCTCTCGGTGCTTAACACATAACCGTTCACCGGAGCCCGAAAAAAGGTTTATATTCTTAAGAAATTTCAAAATCCGTTACTCTTCTTGGGCTAAAAATTTTCCGGGGCTAATTTTCACCTCTGCATGTTGTGATCATGAATACATTAATTAGAGATGTCACTTTGTTGTAGCTGTTCTCGCACACTGTGTCATATCAATGCAAATGGCAAAAGTTTGAAAACACAACAAAATTGCACAAGAGGATCCTTCGTTGCTTCATTACTGCGTTGTTTAGGAGAAAAATTAATACAGGGACCCACGGCAAATTTGGTGCAATAATATCAGCAATAATAATAAAAAAAAAACTTGTATTAACTTTCAACTAACTTAAAATGTTGTAGCCTCAACGGCTCGACAACATCGTTCACAATTAAAGAAATATTATCCATGCATTTTTATTCTTGATAGCAGTCAGGTCATCTGAGCTCAATTTTGGGGTTTGCCTGCAGGTGTTTAATAAAAACACTGTTAAAGCGAGACTTGTTTGGTTTATTATCGTGAAAGTTCCTCCTGCAAGAAATGCTCTAATCACGCTTTGTTCAAGGTTAGTAGGTTTTTGTTTCTAAGAACTCGGTAACATGCACAATTTCGTGAACAATTCTGCGTGAACAATTTTGTTTGTCATTTGACTGTTGATTCAAACAGTGGAACTTTTCACTGCGCACAGCCCTCAATTGGGAGATGCAAACTAAGACAATTTCAACTCACCGTTTAAAAGGCAAAAGGAAGTTGTTTTGAAATGGCGAGAGATCCTTATAATATATTTCGAATGCAACAGAAATTCCTATTTAAGAACTAACCAAGAGGTTAAAAAGGGTCCCATTTGTGCGGTGTTTTGGGCAAATTTTCCGGTTCTTGATAACACATTAAAATTTTGCTGAAACTTGTTAATGCATNTTTTGAAGGAGAAGACGGGATTAGAATTCGGGATTTGACTGGGGTTTAGGTGTGTTCTTTTTCGATTTTAAAAATTTTTTTTTTTTTTTTTTGTTTTTATTTAAAACGTTTTGGATATGGTTTTTTGATTAAAATTTTTTTTTTTTTTTTTTGGCGAAAATGTAAATAACTTCAAAATCCTTCGACAGATTTTTCCCTAACAACTTTAAAGTCAACCTTGACCATACAACTCGCTGCACAAAATGCTGGTCAAATTTAACCTTAAAATGCTACGCTTACACATTTGTGAAAGCACAACTAGAGGACGAGTGCTGACAGACTATCTTCTTTTCTAAAGGGCATTCGTACCCAAAGCTTTATTACAACACTGTGAATGAATACTAATCAGAACCCAACGGCGAATACAGTTAGCAGTACAAAAAGAACAACTTTGTACCGAATGCGGAGATTAAAAAACTTCTGTTTATCAAAGTTACTGTGTATTTGCCCTTTCTTTTCGAAAAACATCTCAATTAAAAAACAAAGTATAGCATCTACGGAGATTTCTCTGCAATTTTTAGCGCCGAAGGTTCCCGTTTTCGGGAAAAATAAAGCCGCCATCTCTAGTACGTCTAGCTATCCATTTTTCAGCTGCAATGCAAAACCTTGTACTTGGTAATTTATTCAAGCTTTTTAGACTTGCCGTCACTTTGGCAAGTTTGCGATACGTCCCAACTAATTTGAATTGTGCAGATGGTGCGAATAAAGGGCGGCAAGCGAAGGTGCTGGCAAGTGAGCATCGTTGGTGTAGCAGACCTGAGTTCTTGCCACTTGAAACCTCATACTCCCATTGTGATGAACTAGGCATATAACGAGACAGCAGGAGGCTAAACAGAGCAGAACTACCTTATGATGCAGCACATGGGTCACCCCATGATCTTCCCAATTGTTTTATGCCCGTGTCAACAACCGTTGCCAACATGCGGGAGTAGCAAATCGATACTAGGTCACAGATTGTCGGCAGGAGGAGAAGAACTGGGACAAAGAATGCGATGTGTGTGACAGAAAACTTGCTGGTTACGTGCTTTGCAACTAGAGCAGTGCATTTAGACTTGACATTTTTATTAAGCACCACATATTTCATGAATTCCTTTAGCTACTATCTACCAGTGGGAGACCGGAAGAAGTCACAAGCCATAATAGGACAAACCTTGAGAGGGGCAAAGAGAGAGATCAGAGAACTAGTTCAAGCAATAAATCTAGAGCGAATCGCAGAAAATGCTGCCAGCAAGGGGATTAGATAGAATTGGGTTCACTGTGGGGTTTCTGAGTCACTGATTCAAGTAGCTAAGAAATTTCTGGAGGTAACAGTTGGAAATGCAGGACCTACCAATTACGGAGTGCAGACTTCTATCAAAGTAGAAGCCTTGATGAACTCGAGACCATTGACGTATGGAGGAGCTGACCATCGAGACGAAACAGTCTTGAAACCTAACCATTTCTTATTTGGGCAGCCGGGATGACAACTAGCACTCAAGTTACTGATGACATCGTTTTGTATTCCTGGAACCGTTGAAGACTGAATTAGAACGTGGTGAAGTTGGTCTACAGGCCCTGGAGAGAAGAGTTTCTGGCAACGCTTAAGACCCGAAGGAACTGACGAGAGGCGAAGGACAATCTGAAAGTTGGAGAGTTAGTACTCACTTCCACACAGTCAGTGGCATCTGGTACGAATGGAAGAAGTTTTTCCATGTCAGGATGGACCGGTTCGTGTTATCCAAGTGAGCAGAAGAGACCAGAATCGCATCCGCCCAATAACACGACTGTGCCCGTTGAACTTCGCTGGCCAGCAATAGAACGTGACCTAGAGAGAAGAGCTGACACGCATCAACCTGAACTTATTTGTTCTTTGTAAGCACAGGCAACAAAGAGTTTTGTGAGCACATGGAATAGTGCTTTAAGCGTTCTGTTGCTTGAAGCGAGTTTAGAATAGAATTTCTCAAGCCTGAGAATATCCACTGCTTTGGTCCATGGTATTGGGAACGAAAGTTTCTATAAACTTGTAGGTATGGGACGGTAGACTGGCTAATCACTTTTAGGTCTAGCTTCTTCTATTTGTTAAGTTTAAAGTCTTTGATCTATAATCAATAACGCTGTTGTCTAAGCCAAATGTCTTTTACGGTTTCAAACTTCGAGATATATGGGCTTCCAAAACCTCCGTAGTAAAAGGCCTACTGAAACCAATTTAAAAGGAGTAAATTAAAAGGTCCAAAAAATGTTATTGACTGACGTTAAGTGTCTAGACGATTTTTTCTAGCACGTTGACTTCCGTGTCCTCCCCCCCCCCCCCCCCCCCCCCTTTTTTTTTTTTCTTCCCCCCCATCCCCCCCTCTTTCTCTTTCCTACCAAAACCAACCCCCTCCCCCCTAGCAGTGTTTAAATTTTTAAAGAAAGCGGAGGGGGGGACTAGCCATCACCCGTCATGTGGCGT
>CALNXI010000286.1:91440-118940 GCA_942486025.1 Porites evermanni
GCCGGAATGACCGGGTCCGGAAAAACGGCCTGGGTTCGATCGCTATTGCAACAAGCTTCAGAGACCATTTACCCTCCCCCGGAGAGGATCGTTTGGTGTTATTCACAATGGCAGCCTGCGTATACACAAATGTTAGTCGTCATGCCAAACATTGAATTCGTCAAGGGAATTCCTACGGCTTTGGAGCAGGATTCCTATTTTGATGTGAACAAACGGAATTTGATCGTGTTTGATGATCAGATGATTGACGCCAGTAAAGACAAGCGAATTGTGAACCTCTTTACTCGTGGTTCTCATCATCGCAATCTGAGTGTGATTTATATCGTGCAGAATCTATTTCATCAGGGGAAAGGTAGCCGCAGCATAAGCCTAAACAGCCATTATCTGGTGTTATTCAAGAATCCACGAGACAAATTGCAAATCTTGACTCTGGCGAAGCAAATGTATCCCGGGCAGACGGATTTCTTTTTAAATCAGTACGAAGAGGCTGTAAAAAGACCTTTTGGTTATTATTTGATTGATCTGAGAACTACTACCCAAGATAATTGTCGGTTGCGAACAAACGTCCTGCCCAGTGAAGAAGGCTTTAACCAAGCAGGGTTTCAAGAAAATATTCCTCAAGAGCTTCTAAAATATCTGAAGCAGCAAACTCTTTCGCCTGTCCCGCTTTTTCCAGCTATGCAAGAAATACAAGGAAACATGGATGACGTGCTTTCTCGAAACGATCTTCGGGACGATGAAAAAGCTAAACGATACCTTCAGCTGCAAAACAGATACCTGGCTTTTAAAGAACAATTAAATACAAGAACACCACCGGAAGAAATAATCAGCACTGTTCCAGACTTAACATCAAGGACACAAGATTCTTCGACAGCAACGACAGCATTCTCCACTCCCCTCAACCCCTTTAATGTAACACCTGAATTAACAGAAACACTAACTTTTGCTGATTATTGGAAAAAAAACCTGACAAAGAAAGCCTCACCCCTCCACCACCCTTAAATCCTGCTTTCCTGACCCCTCCTCCCACAGTAGAAACCCCATCACAACAAGGCCCGAAGCGCAAAAGGCGTCGTCGGATTCAATTTCTAAATTATTTGGATGATCATAAATCTCATGGCAAACAGCTGAAGAAACGTCGGCATAAGAAATTCAAACCTTACAAGTACTCCATGGGCGAAGATGAAGATTAATTAATTTCCATTCCTGTGTATTTGACTCTTTTTGTCCTTGTTTTTTAATAAAGTTTTTTAAAACGGTATCTATCTTGTGTTTTTATTGCTAGCAATTATGAGTCGCGTGTTTTAATTGATCCTTGTTAAGTTATTTGTTTTATAATAATACGTCAAGATTCTCTCCCTTGGGTCTTTCCTGTAGAGCTAATTTGTATTCAACTTTGGGCTTGCGAACTCGCATAATTAACTGATTAACCGTGCGTGAAAATGACAAGACTTCAATAGTTTTTCATTTCCTCGAGATAGAAAGGAGAAAACAGTTCTGTAATAGTCAGAAGCGGTGTAGCGCTCGATTCGACTTGTATGTTTGGAGCAATGTTTTAAAAAATATTGGTGATAGTAATACTTTTTCCTTAGCAAAGCGATTGCGAGAAGGAAAGACTGAAGGGAAAGCGCGCTTTTATGTTAAACACATAATAGATTGTTTACTATCCAATCAGGGTTAAAAGAGCCCGGGCAAGTCTAGGCAAGCCTATTGTTCCTATTGTAGTAGAGTGACGCTCATTAGTAAACCTATACCGAATTAGTATGCAGGAAGACACTGACTAGGCACTTAATTAGTATGGGGGAACCCATTTTTTCCCTAGGTTATCACAATAGATGACGTCATTGACTCGACCGTTATGCATATTAATAAAGGGAACCCACTTTTTGCGAGGGAACGCACCAACGAGGTTAATTTTGACCATAGTATACTACTCCCTTTAGTTTGAAGTGAAGTGAAGTGAAGCCTCTTGCAAGAAAAGTGACTGAGGAGTTTGATGAAACTATAGCAAAGGGCAGTGACTTATCGTATAAGTTCGCTGGGAAAGATTCAAGATTGTTCTGTCATAAATTTATACCACTTATTAAGTTTTTGAGTTGTGAGGGTGACCCCAGAGAGAAAGGACTCGCTGCTCTAGTGTATACATTCATTGGTCTTAATTCAATCTTTCACAAATGAACAGATTCAAGAACTTACCAAAAAGTCACACAAATATTTCAGGGTAAATGACTTGTTTCTACCCACCTCAGTTAATCCAACGGTGTGGACGTCGGGTAACAATGCCCTTGCTTATTGCAAAGAGGTTTTTCAGAAATATGGCCAAGGTTGTTACAAAAAAAAATGTTACAGCCTTGAAATAACTTAGAGACTTGGACACGAGCCTTCTTAATAAAGCGTAAATTGTCTGGTGGTTACAAAAACAGTTTATTAATAAAGTTTTTGTTATAATATCAAATAAAGTTACAAAAAGTCGTAAAGCAGGTGATAGAGTTACAAGTCATGTATAACCTTCGAAAAGTAGTATGGACAGTAACAACAACGCTAACCTATTACATAGCGTATGGAAAATATCCTAAGCTAAGGTAAAGAATATGAATAGAAATGTGAACAAAGGAGCGCTTGTAATAACACCGTAGGAAACACGCACCAGTCAGCAATTAAAATGCAAGTTAAAAGTAAAAGTTAAGAAAGAAAATCTTTCAAAACAAACTTTCCAACGTAGTCAATGCAACAGGAAAGTCATTTCTAAGCGGACTTCTGGTAATGTGAGAAATTTCATACCAACCTAGTCCTGCTGACCTGAAACTTTACCATACCAACGCACATTTTTAACACTGCTGATTATCTCACGCGGTCGGATGACTGTTCCGCTCTACGTTCGTTTTATAGCCATGATTTTCTTAAGTTAACTTTCTTTATATCGGCCACTTTACTTAGTTCTGGAAAGTACACTCTTGGCAGTGGTTGTCTGTTAACGGTGTACTTGAAAAGACAAGAAACAGCCCTTAAGGTATGGCCCATATAAGGATACATCGCGAGAGTCAACATAATGATCTTTTCCTGGACATCTATATTTAATGCGCCTTCTTCTGTTGATACAACTTAATAACGATAAGTCTGAGGAGTAAAGTTATACTAAAACTGAGAAATTAAAACTAGCGTTTTATCATTGGCTGCACCACTCTTCCGAGGTCATGTGACTTGTACTGCACATGCCTGTTTCAGGATTTAGTTACTATTATCGAAAAACATTTTGCAATTTTATTTGATATTATAAGGGGAGGGGGGTGGATACCACCCACCCCCCTCCCCTCCATAAGGTTTTTCTGAGTTTTTTCCTAGAGGATAAAAGATCAGCACCTGATGTTTTCAGTAGCTGTTCTTTCATCCCTAACGCGCATTTTGATTTAAATTCAGTAATGGTCAGTTTCTATGGTTCCCAGATATGATGTCATAAGTATCAGGTGGTCAGGCCATTTTTGAGTGAAAGTACATGTTGTTTTAGCTTTTTTCAACGATAAAAGTAAATCTTGTCGCTAAAATCATGCAAAGTGCTTTTTTTTGTGTCAAGCACAAAAATATCACCATATCTCGCGGTTTTAACCTGATTTATAATTCTTCGCGAAATCCAAGATGGCAGCCAAGGTGGCGACCATTGGTGAAGTCACAGGAGGACTTGAAATAATGAATACACGATAATCATTCAACAATAAACAAATACCAACCTAAATCACTGTTTTCCAGCCGTTGAGATAGTGTATCACAGTCTACCTGTACTCTATGAACCTAAAAAAAAATAAAAATAATAAAAAATAATAAAAAATAATAATAATAATAATAATAATAATAATAATAACAACAGTGTGCCCCACACCTGGATCGTCTAGAGCCTCGAACTGTACAAAATATGACCCACTATCACCCGATTCATGCGGGAGAACATGAAGTCGTGGAAGATGATCCTCCACCTAAACCAAGACAAGGGCATGATGGCATCCAGACCTATCGAAATCAAAAGTGGCATCCATTAGGGAGACCCTCTGTCACCTCCAGTCTTTTGGCTTACTCTTGCTCCTCTAAGCTCCCTTCTGAACAAGAGTGGCTACGGGTACAACAACCCCAATGAAAAGATCAGCCACCTCTCCTACATCTATGACTTGAAGACCGCTAGGAGAAAAATTACGACAAGCAAACGAGCCTGCTGAGAAGCATCAAATCGACGATATTATTTATTTCGGACTGGATAAGTGTGCCAAAGCCACCTTCAAGAGAGGGTGACTAGTCGACTCCAGTAACATTGAGCTCGACGTCAACACCGTCATCCAGGACCCAGAACAGGAAGGTACCTGTAGGTACCTCGGAATCAGCGAGGGAGACGGAATCAAGCACTCTCAGATGAAAGAGTAGATCCGGAAAGAATAATACCGAGGATCCTGATGGCTTTCAAGTCTTAGCTGAACTCCGCAAACAAACCAGAAGCCATCAACACCTTGGCAGTACTAGTGGTAACTTACAGTTTTAATGTCATAAACTCGACGTCACAAAAGCTGACCAAACTTAATACAAAGACTAGAAAGTTCCTGACAATGTACAAGATGTACCACCCCAACTCTGACGCGGACAGGATGTATCTTCCCAGAACCGAAGGAGGTAGAGGGCTTATACAACTAGACCTTTCCTACAAGACGGCCACTATCGGTCTTGATAAATACCTCAAGGAGACGCAGGAAACCCTCCTCCCCTTTGTGAAAGAACATGACGACAGGAAATCCTTTTAATCCATCAGCAGACAGTCAATGAAGTTCAGTCGGAAACCAGGACTGCCTTCAATACCACTTTTGAGGATGAGGCGAACACCTCCTATGCCTGCAGAACAAAGGCCAAGGCCAAACATCAGGGTCGCCAACAGCTCAGGTCCAAGTGGGAATCAAAAGCTCTCCACGCCAAATAGCCACAGTGGCTGAAAGAGGTTGACGTGAACCAAGACTAGCCCCACTGTTGGCTTAGAGCAGCCGTCCTCAAGACATAAACGGAGGGCTTTATCATTGCAGCCCAAAATCAAAGCCTCCCAAAACGCTGATATCAATCCAAAATCATGAAGACTGACGTGGACCCAAATTGCAGACTGTGTGGCCGTTTCGATGGGACCATTCGCCATCTGGTCACTGGCTTTCCTGAACTGCTTAAAACTGTACACATACACCGCCACAAAAAGGCAGCTGCGCACATGCATTGGACGATCTCTAAAGAGTTTGGTATTGAGGTTAAAGAATGATGGGATGAGTATGAACCCACGACTGCCACCGCGAAGGACTGCGTCACCATTCTGTGGAACGTGACCCTCCACACTGACACCACCATCGCAGCTAATAGGCCGGACATTGTGCTAGAGAACAAGAAGGACAAAAGCTGCCTTCTCATTGACCTGACTATACCCCTCGACACCAACATTTCAGTCAAATTATAAAAGTGAATCATAATTATCATAAGAAATCTCCCAGAATCCTTTGACGCAATTTTTTAAAAAGCTTTTTAAATTTGGCAATTTTTTACGTAGAAGACTGTCAGACCACAACAAGATAAAATTTGCCATAAAATATCTTCCCATGTCACGTCTAAGGTGATGACGTCATCAGTCACGTGACTATTTCCGAATTAGGTTTTTGCTGCTTTGACAAGATTTCATTAACGAGTTAAAAACAAATGGCATATTTGAGGTTTTAGTTGGGTGGGGCATTTAAAAATAACCAGTTGACGTCCGGCATTTAAAATTTGAGGGGGTAATGAACATGAGCGAAAAAGTCGGAAGACTAGACCGAGGGCTGTAGCGAGTCAACCTTTTATCACACGGCAGAGAAAATTTGCGGGAAATTAATGTTCACCTGATATTTTTTCATGTCTAAAAGAGGGATATGACGTCATCAGTCAGGTGATCAAAGGGTTTTGAATGTTTTAGTTCGTTTTTAAAGTACCCTTTTGCCATAAATTGGCAAGTTTTTGCTGTTTTTTCTCGACAATTCTTTACAGTGTACTGTCTCTGAGTAATTCTTATTCCAGTTTTTAAAGCAGAACCAAACGAAAACTGAGCCAGAAGTGTAAAAGTTGCGTAAATTTACCGATATTGCAAGTTAAAATCGAAAAGGAGACCTACTCTTGAGACTTTTGTAAAATACTTTTTCAACTCAACTGTTTAAATGCCGAAATAAATGTTCAACGTTTGTTAATAAAGAAGAACTTTAAAAACTATTGTAAACATTTGACTACAAAAAGGATTACATGTAACAAAGTGGAAACCGACGCATAGTTAAACATCGATTCATTACCCATATATAATGTGGCTTCGTTTTTCAGCTTTCTTTTCTTAAAAGTGTTTAGAGTTTCTTTCAACCACAGTCCTTGAGTGCATAAAATTAAGTCTGAAGCAACCAGTTTTGGATTAACCGAAATTCAGGATCATAGTTTAGTGTGTTTTCGTCTGTTTGCTTGATCTGTGAGCCGCCGCTGGCAGTGAGGGAGGGTGGAACCTTTAATCTCCAGATTCGAAGAATTCTTCACGGGGGAGTTACAGTAATGTTTAATAAACTCGTGGGAGGGTTTAATCGTGGTATAAATATAAAGCCACTCGGCTTTGCCTCGTGGCTTTATACCCCGATAAAACCCGACCCGCGAGTTTATGGAACGACTTCAAAAACATTCCTGGAAAAGCGTGTCTCAATGGAGTTGATAACAATGACGCTTTTGTGAACCTTGAAAATTAGCATACGAAAAAAACATCACGTATGAAATTATTATGTAAGAAAATCAAATTTCACACGTGTTAAGAAATGTTCCAGAATTTTTCGCACGACACTAACCGAAGAGGGCATAGCGTCTTGTTCCAGAGCTTTTCGGAAGCCTAAAAATGCCGAGGCAGAGAGGAAGTTAATTGAAAATGGTACCCCAAAGTCAACTTTTCCACTGAAAAAGTATTCTTTGAAAAAAAAAAATTCTGGAATGACCAAAGAGTAGGTAAACAAAAATACAGTACTCGAGTGTTGCTTATTCACAGCTGGCAAGTCTTGAGTGCAACGCTTGGACACTGCTAAAGCCAATATTACTGCTGTGTCACTGAACTTTTGGCTGATTAAATTGGTGAAAGAACAAAGTTTATTTTTTTGCAATAGTAAATTCACTGCGTGTGTTAATTTGAAAAAACATAAAATATTCGCCCATTTTTTGTTGTCAGTTGCTGTGCTGATAATTAATATTCATAGGTCACGTACAATGAAATAAAATGTCATCCTTATTAGTATTTTTTTATATAAAGAATACTAATGAGGATGAAATTTTTAAAGTTTGACAGTGTTTTACCGGGGTTTAAAACAGGAGCACGTGACGGGTTTTAGCGGACGGAAGAGGTTGTTGAGCTCATGAATTATTAATGACTTTTTGAATGAAACATATGAACGCTTCAAGTTTAACCAGGGCAATCAAAAAGTCGGTGAAAGCTTCGAGGCTGATCTCACCGCCTTGAGAAACATGGCGGAAACTTGTAACTTCTGTAGCAAGCAATGAGCGACTCGTTACTTCGAGACGGTATCGTTCTCGAGATCCAGAACCGAGATGCCAGGAAACGGTTACTTCAGGACTGGAAGCTTGACCTGAAGAGATGTATTGACATCTGCTGAACTTCGGAGCGCGCGACAACTCACCTCCAGGCGCTTGTTGGGAAACACGAAGTGGTCAACCGGGTCGACCGAAGGGCCAATGATCCTGCTAAGAAGATCCGTAAACGGGGCGATCGAACTGAACCCTCGTGTGAAGAAAAAAAACACCGAGCAACGAAAGCTTAAGTGAAAGTTCTGCCCACAGTCTCATGTTCTGAAGAGAAAGTTATGTCTGGCGTGGGGTGAAAGATGCAATGTTTGCCGGAAAATGAATCACTGGAAGGGTTCAGAAGTTTGGCCATGGAAGAGAAAATACGATCAGTAAATCAAAATTCTGATTGTTCTGACTGGGACTCGGATGCGGCCTCGGTGCGGACTCTCAACGCCTTTGTTAATGGTGTCGCCTTAAAGAAAGACAAACGCATGTGAGGTCTAACCCAGTCAGACTAAAAGTAGACTGACTGTGGAGCCACTGTTAGCTTCATTCCCAGAAGTCATATCGGTGACACCCAACTTGAACCATCTAACAGTTCCCTAGAAATGTGGAACGAGGGAGAAATGAAGGCACCTGGAACCTGTAAACTCTCCCTAGAGAACCCCAAGACCCCCCCGGAGTAAATGGTGAAGTTCATTGTGGTCGAGGAAGATTTAACCCCCTGCTGAGTCACCAGGCAGCTGAGAAGATGAAAGTTGTCAAACTTAATTACGATAAGTTTGAAAAGTGTCAGTGGAGTGGTTGAATACAAGCACGATAGCCTACAAGATTTTCCTGGTATGTCCAGTGGAGATATTGGCACTTTGCCTGGCTCTGTGCAACTAACCTTAAAGGCTGATTAAAAAAAATTCGTTGCTCACCAAAAATATTACCCATTGAATTACGAAGAGCGTGACAGGCTTGTTGACACAGGTGTCCTTGCCCAAGTAGATGAACCACTCACTGGGTAAATAAGATGACAGCTGCTACCAAAAAGGATGGAAGTCTACGGATCTGTATAGATCCACGGTCCTTAAACCTAGCATTAAAGCGAGGACACTACCACCTTTCAGTGCTCGAGGACATCCTTCCAGACCTCGCCAGAGCAAAAGTCTTCATCTGGTGGCATCTCTTCATCAGATGGCACTGCATCTTGCAGGAAGATTCTAGCCTACTCACCACCTTCCCTACCCCATTTGGACGATATGGGTGGACACGCCTTCTCTTTGGACTCTCTGTGAGTTCGGAGACCTTTCAAAACCGACTTCTACAGGTAATGCATAGCTGATGACATCTTAATTCATGGAGTTGGAGACACTCCTGATGAGGCTACCAGAGATCATGACAAGAACCTTACGTCACTGTTGAAACATTGCAAAGAAAAGTCCATGCGGCTCAACAAGGAGAAAGTTGTTCTGAGAGCACAACAACTGAACTTAATGGGACATCAACTGACTACGCGAGGTTTGAGGTGAAAGCAATCCTCAAGCTGCAAACTGTAAAGACCAAGGAAGACATTAACAGACTCAATGGGACTGTAAACTATCTGTCGAAATTCCTGCCAAAGCTTTCTCGTGTCTTGGAGTCACTCAGAAGGCTTACTCAGAAAGGCGTCAAATTTTGCTAAGGCAAGGTTGAAGACAAAGCATTCGCTAAGGTGAAACAATTAATCGAAAAACAGTGATAACAGTGCTATATTTATACTAACCGATCAACTTATTACAACATCACAAAACAAATGGAAAGAAGGCTGAATAAAATCAGCTGAAGAGCGAAAACAAAACTGGATAAATTCAGTTTTAAAGTTCATATGTTAAACTAAATAACTCAAAATTAAATGTCAGTCAAGCAAGTAAATTTAGCAAACCTACAAAGAAAGCTGTGTAAAAGAATTCGAGTTTGCTTTGCTCAGGATTCCCTAAAATGTCAAAACTAAAAAACTACGAATGGTAGGTATCTGAACAGGCGAAAGATCCAATTATTCAGTGACTAAGCTGTATAATTATCCAGAAACAAATTATCCTTTTAAAAGTAAACATTGAAGTAAAATGTGTATAATTTAAGGGAGCTAAAAAAACTCAATGCAAATTCAATGTTAATTAAGGCTAACATAACTTCAAAGGGAATATTTAAAAGCTAGATATGAAACTCGAATCAAATAAACAATACATGGGAAATATCTCCTTACAGTCGTTAAGGCATATGAGAGACTTACCTTCTTCAAGATGCCAAGGAAGAGATCTGACATTTCGGTGACAAACTCTAAGATGACCCTGAGAAAACAGACGACATTTCCCGACGCCGCGAGTGGTTTCCCAGCGAAATAACGTCTAAGAAATGAGCGCAGAAATTCCATACTGATAACGCGTCACTACCTAGATCTAGGTAGTGCCTTCGATTGGTCGGGCTGCGTGGGAAATCTGCTTCAAACGATCAGAAGCACTATCCAAATATGTGACGCGTCGTCAGTATGGAATTTCTGGCTCATTTCTCAGGCGTCGCAAAATGTCGTCTGTTTTCTCAAGCTAGCTCTGAGACCCTTCGATTTCATCAAGAAGGGCTGCAGGCTGTTTGTGATCGTAGAATTTTCATTTGCAAAGACACTACCCTCCAGGAGACAAGGGCCTTAAGAAAAATAAGTTCGATATTAAATGCTGCACAATTATTGCCGTATTAGTTAACTGCGGCTCAACGTACCTTATCCCGCCATGGCGGCGTCCATGAAATGGACGTGCAAAAGTATAAAAGATAACCGTTTTCATATTTCACTCCATAGTTGCATAGAAATTTCACTCCATCGCTATTAAAGCTAAGCGCGTCAACTGGCAATTTACGGTAGGCAAACCGCTGTCTACTATAACTATGAACCACGGCTAGGACGTTTGCTTGGCTGCGGACAACAATACATTTAAGTAAATGAACGTTAAGACCCGCAGAATAACAGGCCTACCTCGGTCTTACCTGCTTTATCAAAAGTACCAAGAAAATCGTGTACGATCATCTTTACGAACATGATCTTCTAACAAAATATAGCTCTGGTTTTCGCATTCTTCATTCCACAGTAACAGCTTCGCTAGATGTTGCAAATAAGACGACTGGTATGTAAATATTGAAAAAGGCGCGACTACTTCGAGAGTATTTGAAGATATCACTAAAGCCTTTAAAACCGTCTCCCACGCAATATTACCAAGAAAGCTGTAACTTTATGGCATTACAGGAGTGCCTCTCAACCGGTTTAAATAATGCCGTATTTATGGCAATTGGCAGCAACAGTAGATTGTGGAAAACAACGGTTTTTTACCATTTACAGGGGCAAACTGGTCGGTTGACGGTTTGGATAAATGGTATGCAAAATGCAGGCCTGGTTAATTTTTCCCGGAATCGTGCCTACTATTTGCGCAAATCAGTTTCATTAATTTACCGAAAAACGACCTTGAAATCCTGAAACTGGTATCAAAGATTGCCTTGATTTCGAGTGCAATTTGGAATAAATAAGCACGAGTAAATTTTTCAAAGACCAACAAAAGTGCACGAGCCCGTAGGGCGAGTGCACTTTGTGGTCTTTGAAAAATTTACAAGTGCTTGATCATTCCAAATTGCACGAGAAAAATCATGTGATTACTTATTAATAATATACACAAAAAAATAACTACAACAAAAAAATTTGACAGGGCGCGCTTTTTTTAGTTCATTCAACTGATTGGCTGAAACAGATTACAACGTTTGTCAAATGCAAAGTTTTACAAGACTGACACGTTCAAAATCATTCAAATTAGAACTTGGAAATGTGTGAGGATTGATTTAACACCTTTCAAGCGTTTTACATTTATGTAAAGAAAACTCGCTTTACAATAATCAAGAAAAGTAAACGTTCAATCAGAATCATCCTCAATAATGAACGCTCGGGGTTTACAAGAACTGAGCTGTCCTTTTGAAATCTCAGGAGCTCGCTTCGAGCGGCTAATGATGAAAGACACTTGACAGTTGTTGAACGTGTTCATCATCGTCTGTTCCTGGGACCTCATCATGGTTGGATTCACGGAGAAATTCTGAGCTTGAAAACCTGAAAGTGATGGAGGGAATTGGTTTTCTTTCGTCGCTGTCATCGATGGGCCGGCCAATGTGTGTGGTACGGGCACGTTCGTGTTTACCGGAGCGAGTGGAGCCACAGTTGTTGTGATGTCGGAAACTGCCATTCGCTTTTTCTCAGCACTGGGGTTCTCATAATTTCGTTTGGATATTTCACTGAAGAGTCGTCGTTGTTCTTCCTCGTCGGCTTCATCGTAATCGTCAAGGGATTGTACGCTTCGGTGGCCTGTGACCTTTACAATATCTGAGCGTTCAACGTTTGCTTTCTTTAGCTTGCTCACTGTTGTCTTTCTAGCACTGTAATTCGTGAATTGCGAACTTTTTGTGACTTTCTTCAAGGCTAGTACCCGCCACAGTAGTTTTCATCATGTTACTAATAGTGTTGACGCCCATTGGTTTAGTTTTGAACCAGATGTTGTCATTCAGTCTCCGGTTTCTTTTGATACTGAGGTGGAAAGGACCTGACCATCGCATGTTTAGTGGTCTTCGCTCGACAAACTGCTTGAAGATAGCAAGCGGACACCTTTCTCCTCCAACAGAGAACATTCGGGGCTGAAAATCTCTGTTCTTGCTCTGCAGTCCGCCCTGTCTGGTCTTCGTTGGACCTTCGGTAAACTGCACGAACTCCATACCTTCGCCATTTTTGCAGAGTTCAAAATCTTCCATTTTCATTGCGTGGTGTTCTTGACGGCCGCGAAGACCAAAGAACTGTGTCAAAAGCCACCACATAGAAGAAATAAGCGCTTCTGGAGTTTTGGAACCAAATTTTTCTGCCTCCCACGGCACCTCTTCTTCTTCCTCAGTTAAACTTCTGGCTTTATTTGGACGTTTGCCCATACCGGATTGGCGAAGCTGCCGAGCTTTCCCCACTAAAACTTGCTTGGAAGAGTGGAACTCCCTTCCCCGCATGATGGAAAACTTGTATCCTTTCTCGTTTAAATGTCTGTCAAGTGTAACTATCATCACTCTTAAGCTGTCTGGCTCGTAGTCGTCACCGTTTTTGTTTTTTACTTCAGCGTAGAATGTTTCAAGTAGCTTGTTTAGTTTTTCTGGCTCGTTTTCCTCGATTTTGTTGACAATATTTTTCCGTTTGCACCACGTCTCCCATACATTCCNTGCCGAGCTTTCCCCACTAAAACTTGCTTGGAAGAGTGGAACTCCCTTCCCCGCATGATGGAAAACTTGTATCCTTTCTCGTTTAAATGTCTGTCAAGTGTAACTATCATCACTCTTAAGCTGTCTGGCTCGTAGTCGTCACCGTTTTTGTTTTTTACTTCAGCGTAGAATGTTTCAAGTAGCTTGTTTAGTTTTTCTGGCTCGTTTTCCTCGATTTTGTTGACAATATTTTTCCGTTTGCACCACGTCTCCCATACATTCCGCCAGGAAGACGTACTCTTTACTGTGTTTGGGTTTTTGGAAAAATTTTTTAGCTCTTCAATCGTTGTTTCACTCGCAAAACCAAATCGTTGTTTGCTGAAAAGCCCGGCCATTTTCCTCCGCGTCTTATCTCAAAATTTCCGCCAATTTTTTGCTACAGAAACAGCTCTAATCTGATTGGTTCTTGTTGGTTTCTTTTGTGTTTTTAGCCAGTCAGAAAGCATTTGTAATTTGCACTCGTGCTACAGAAGAGCTGCACTCCTTTCTCAGCCAATCAGAATTGAGTAATTTTTTAGCGTATATTATTAAAATTAAAATAGATAGAGATCTGTTAACGCAATTGTTCGGCGTTTTCCATTAGATTTAAAATCTTGATCTTACAGTTTCTATTTGCATTTAGAAACGGAGTTCATGGAAAGAAGTTTTTAACTTATTGAAACAACAAATAAAGTAAAGTGCTCGATTCATGCTTTGCTGTTTTTTTTCTTTTATTTGAGCGAAAGGCATAAGAAAAGGAGAGAAACACATTCTTCCATCTACTGAGTGTTGCTCAAAGTGCTTATTAAATAAAACATTCAATGAACTTCTGCTAATCAATGATGAAACACGTAATTTTCAGAATAATCTACCAGCCTCTTCTATTATAAAAGGTACTTATGCGAATAGGATTAAAAACTGGTGGTCGAAAATGTTTTTTTTTTTATTGATTTATTTGACACAAATTAATTTCATGTGTTTTTCTGCAGGGATTTGAGCGGCAACGAGCTTAAGAAGCTCCCGCAAGGGTCTTTATCAAATCTCGCTTCCTTGCAGAGATTGTGAGTAACAGACGCATTTCTTTGTTTATTATTTTCTATTACTCACCAAAAAGGATTCAAAGACCTCTCTTGGTTCGGGAACGTTGAGTAACAAGAGTGGGTCAATTATCCTTACTTGTCTAATTTTCACTGTTTTCGCTTTTCTTTAACACATTTTGGCGACATTTCTTGACAATGCTTCGCTGCGGTTTGAACATAAGACATAATAATTTCCAAAATAACATTATCGATTTTTCGCTATATTACAAAAAAAAAGAAAGAAAGAAACGGTAGCAGAAAAAAATCTTTAAAATCCTTCTTTTAAGACTTATTCTAGCAGTCTTATGCGTGTTATGTCTATAGGTAAAACAGTTTTTGATCTGTCCTATTATTAAAAGATATTCTTGCTAGATTTTAATGAGAAACTACCGAAGGAAAAAAGAAGCCATTAACGTAGAGGTCGGTTAGGGCTTTAGATTCTGGAATTAACGACTTATAAAGGAGTCTCTCAGTATGGTTTGCTTGTTTTGGATTTCAGCCTAGTGACAATGCTCACGAAACTAGTTTCTTTCATGCTTTTCCAGCAGCCACTGGACGTGGTTGTTTCAAACTCCTTGGTTAGAATAAAGACAACTTGAGGGCAGCTTGTTTTGTAACGAGGAATTCTTGAAAGTTAATCTGGTTGAAAATACAATGCACGCAAAATACTGCACTTGATGATGTTGATGATGTTGATGATGAGATGAGTATTATGAGGATCATTATTATATTTTAAGAAAAAGGCCCATATTTTTTTAATGGTCCATGCATTGGGCATGCTCTCTCTAATGACGTACATGTAAGTTGCGTGGAAAATATCTCTATACAGCTCACGTGAGACTGGACTGTATCTTTCCGGGTCATCACCTCCCAGAATTGTGCATTGAATACGCCTTCCCTAACAACGATATAGGAAAACGATAACCATAACTTTTTCAGAAAAAGACAAAAAGTTATTGTCAGTGTTCATCGGAGTTGTCATGGTGAAAAATGAAGTCATTACCTATTTTATTTGTAGTCATATTTCTCTGTCCTGGGTTTTTTTCCCGATTCGTCCCGCACTCTGAAAGAGTGAAGCAGATTCTTCTAGGGCAAATTCATCATTTGAACGTCGTGGTCTTCCACCCTCGGAGCCAAAAAAAGTGCTTAAACTGCATCGCACCAGATATCAAATCCTGGATTCAAAGCAACAAAACCCCAGGAAATTCTGTAGGAAAGAGGTTAACCTCGTGACCTCCCAACGTGAAACCACCGGCAAAATAAGATTTGCTGCACAGCATAGTCTACCCGCTAGAAAGAAAAAAATCAGACCAATGACATTTTGCATTATGAGTTAGAAGGCGCTCAGTCCTGTAGAACCCACCGTTTTTTACCATGTTAATTCTGGTCAGTAAATCACTAATCGTGAAAATCCAACATCCTCATAACAACGCGTGAGAAACTCATATCAGGAATTCATCAAAGGTCAATTCCTGTAAGAAACAACAAGCACCGGAAATAAACTCCAAATGTGAGTCAAACATCAATGATCAGTAAGATTTGCTCGGTTTGAAAAGTTTGGAATCCTCCACAATATAATCTACCCGCTAGGAAGAGAATAATCAGAACATGACACGGCACTACCTTGCCACGCATTGGATTTTTCCCACGAAGGTGACAAAGGGTCACAAAGTGTAACGATATATTGAATGTGCACTTCATTCATTTCTGCCTGGATCGGGAATCTCAATAAATACGAGCGTACATCCAGGCGTACATGTAAGCTTGCGTGTTACAAATGCAGCTTTCAAAACTACGGAATACCAGGCCATGTTCACTGGACTTTTAATTCAATAAATAACAAAAATTTGCAACGCCTTGCAACACAAACAGTTCTAGCGCAAGGACTACACAACTCTCCGCCAGCTCTAAACAAAGGGAGTAAGCGCATAGTTTGTTCCATAACTAGACTCGGGGGTAGAAGCAGAATCATTTGAATCTTGATATTCGTGATTCCTGCCGTTTTTGCCTCAATGATTCATGATTCCTACAAGAATTTTCTTCCATATTCACTATAGAGTCTCTTTCAACCACAGTCGTTTGAGCGCATATAAGTCAGAAGCAACCATTTTTGGATTAACCGAAATTCAGGATATTCCTTTCGTCTGTTTTCATCGTGTTATATCTCAGAATTCCTTTGTCTTCTCTCTTACTTGTCTGATAACCTTGCTTGACTATCTATCATATTCACATGTTAGTTTGCGCCTAATAAGCAATATTAGGGCAGAGCGTATTAAAGTTGTATTAAGGAGATGGCACCAAGAAAGACTTAGCGAGCATTAGATCTGGTGACAGAAAAGGGATCATCAGCATGGCTTACAATGTTTCCCTTCCAGGATTTGGGATTTAACCTGAATAAGAGGGAGTTCCGTGATGCTGTTAAACCACAGGTGGCCCAAACTCACGTTACGAGGGAAGGGTGTAATGTAATTTACATACCATAGGTGACGCGCCGGTGTCGCGTTACAGGCGAACGTTGAGAATATAAGAGACTTTGTATGAGAAATATATTACTAAGATCTGCGAACGCTAAATAACGCCAAACCTTACTTTTTCTTAAATGAAATGAATAAAAAAGACTTACCTGCAATGTATTCCACTGCATTTTGGTTTTTGATTGTCGTTTACTGTTTTTTTTTTTTTGTTGCTTTATTGCATAACCACGGTTACTCCTTTCATAGAACGAAGTGTAGGCTGGTCACTTCGATCCGTCGTGTAAGTGCTAATTGTCATAATGCAAATTAGTTGGTAAGCGCAACAGTGGTCACAGGCACTGGACGAAAGCCAGACGTGCCTCGAAGTCCGGCACAAATGGCTCGATTTGATGGGGAAATATGGATCTTTTTTCGAGCTGATCTCCCAGAGAGCAAGAAGAGGTTTCCCTCTTGGGCGGGAGCTGAAAAGTTTGCAGTGGATTTAATTTTCGGCGAAAAAAACGGCATTCTTGTTAAGACCCCGACGGATCGAAGTGACCAGCCTTCACTTCGTTCTATGAAAGGAGTAACAGTGGTTACGCAATAAAGCCAAAAAAAACAGTAAAACGACAAACAGACACCAAAACGCAGTGGAATACATTGCAGGTAAGTCTTTTTTATTCATTTCATTTAAGAAGAAGTAAGGTTCAGCGTAATTTAGCATTCGCAGATCTCAGTAATATATTTCTCATACAAAGTCTCTTATATTTTCAACGGTCGCCTGTAACGCGACACCGGCGTGTCACATATGGTATGTAAATTACATTACACCCTTCCCTCGTAACGTGAGTTTGGGCCGCCTGTGGTTAAACTACGCTACGACTGGCTAGTGGAAGACATCCCCTCCACATGTTCTTGTGGGGAAGCCTTTACGGTTGATCACTCTATGATTTGCAAACTAGGAGGTTTTATTACTCAACGCCACAACGAGCTAAGAGATCTCTAAGCTGAATTTCTGAATATGGTGTGTAGCGATGTCAAGATCGAGCTAGTACTTAAAGACATCTACGGCGAACATTTAAACAGATGATCTAACAAAGCTCAGGATGCGAGGTTAGATATCCACGCGCGTGGTTTCTGGGAGCGACATCAAATCAGCATTCTTCGATGTGTTGGTCTGTCACCCTAATGTTGTATCGTATAGGGACCTAGAGCCACAACAAATTTATCGAATCCATGAGAACGAGAAAAAGCGTCTCTACTCAGGGAGAGTTCTGGACATCGAGCATGGAACATTTACACCTTTGGTCTTCACCAGAACTGGCGGAATGGGAAAGGAGTGCTTGATGTATCATAACCGTTTAGCACAGCTGATTGCCATCAAAAAAGGGGAGCAGTGTGCCAAAACCATCTCATGGATCAGAACCAGAACCTCTTCGCACTCTTGAGATCTGCGTTGGTTTGTCTTAGAGGCTCTAGGACAAGAAGAGTGCCATGTGACATTAAGAATGTTGCTATTGACGTCGAAGTTGTTGAAGGAGCCATTCAATCGGATAATTGATGTGTTTCCTTACTTTTAAATGGCAAATATTCGTCAATAACGCATTGGGAGCGCCATTTATTTTTCCTCTTTTTTTAGCGATTTTCTTATTAAGAATGCATGCAATTGACCTTTAAAATAGTTTCTTTTTTTTAATCGAAATGGATTGTTTTAATTAAAATGAAATGTTTTTAATTCAAATATATCTATTTTTTTTAATTAAATTAATTTTTTCTAATCAAAACTAAGTGCTTTTAAACGAAAGGAATTTTAAATAGTGTTTTGAGGGAATAGTTTTCTTAAGTGAAGTAAAAGTAAATAGGATTTTAATCGTTAGCATTGTTATCAATAAAATATGTTCATTATTATTAAATTTTGAAAAAATATATTGTACTTCGAATACGTTTGCGTTTGAAATTAGTTTCTTTCAGCGATTTTATGATTGAAATGTTTTTAATTGAAATGAATTTTTTTATCGAAATGAACTTTTCAATCAAAACAAAGTGTTTTTTGATCGAACGGTGAAAAACAACAATAGGTCTAATTAGCAAAAAAGCAACTTTGCACGTGCAGCACACTTTTTTGCACGACTACAACGTGAAACTTCCAGAAACTTCTTAGTTACACGTTTTATGAAGGAAATGTCGTACGTTTTCTAGTTCACTTTTTTTTCACTGCCGCTAATTTTCACCTTGCATTGGTGCCGGTGGCCGCTAGCATTCTCATTTTGTCACCGCTGCTACAAAATTTTCATGTTGTTCTTCCAACAAAAACTTGTCTCTTTTGTTTTTTATCTCTCGCTCTAGATTTCTGTCGCACTTTTTCTCGTTGAGCTCTGGCCTGCCGCCTACTTTCTTTCTTTCTCTCTCTTTCTCTTGCTCTATATTCCAAATTTGTGGACATGACAATTACTCCAAGCTTAATACTTGAGAAAACACGGATACCGAGACATATTGTCGCTTTCCGTTTTCGTCTTCATTGACTCTTTAGTTGTCTCTGCTTTACAAGACGCGGGTGGCTGTGCGATTTCCCGTCAAAATAACCTCGAGTTGCATTTGGGTTGATTGAGTTATTCTACATTGGTATGCCTGTGGTGAGGACGGACGGTCGGGCGGTCGGTCGGTGTACCGTCACGTGATTACCAAATTATCTTGGATGGGTAGTTTACCACATTTTCTTACCCATGGTGCTCCGCTGCTTCGGGCGAGAACTCCGCTATTATTATTATTATTATTATTATTATTATTATTATTATTGTTATTATTATTATTATTATTATTATTATTATTATTATTGTTATTTTTATTATTAACAGGCAACAAAAATGTGCGAGTTGTTTAGCAATATTATGCTGCAAAACGAGCTGGAAAGTGAAGTAGCGCGGTTTATCACCCATTTTCAAGCCTGTCTTCCAACAAGTTATTTGCTTGAATACTAAATTTTGATTGGATAATTTTACACGGCAATCACTCCATACACGGGACATACGTCACTTGACAATGCCGCAAACGTTTGCTAAGGGCCGGTAAAACAGGAAACCTGTACAGATTTTGTTGCAAAGTAGTGGAACTACTCGCTACACTGCATTTTTGCAATCTACAACAACCTGATTTGTTGCAAGACAAATCAGGTTCCCAGCAATTAATGTTGCAAATCAAGTTGCACATTTTCAATCCCCGTTTTACCGTACCTTTACAAATCTGATCTGTCTAAATCAGATAAAGATAACACGATAAGATAACACAGCGAGTTCGAAAATTCACCGTTTACAGCGAATTGTCAAAGTTTATCCCTTTAATGATAGTTTTAACGTTTTTCCCTTGAATGTTTGTAGTTGCCCATCCGCTATCGTAGAATTATTCACAAATTTAACTCATTAATACTTTTACTTTCTGTAGGGATTTGTGGAACAACACGATCGATGAGCTTCCGCCTGGGATATTTTCAAATTTGTCATCGCTAAAGTACTTGTAAGTAAATCGTGGATTTCTTTGTCTAGAGTATCATTTTATATGAATCTCTTAAAAGGATCTGAAGACCTTTCATGGTACCTGGGGGATTGGGGAGACAAGAAAGGACTGACTTTCCTTGATGTGTCCACGATACCAATACTATAGCTTGTTCCTACAAAGGGGAAATCACTTGAGCATCCTTCTATGTCACAGACATCCCAGGCCCAGCCATCATAGGCCTCTAGACTTCTACTGATTTGAGTCTATTCATATTTTCTAAAACTTCACCACACCCTGCAACGATAAGAAGAAGAAATAACCTATGAAAAAGACAAACGGTACCACGTGATCAGTAATATGAGTCTCGCTAGAAGCACTATTTCTGCCTCTCCAGTTTACCACTAAATGTTGCCAAAACGCTCTAATATACAAGAAAATATTTATTTTCTTAAATCAGTGATCCTTAACTTGTTCAAGCGCGTTCTATTGACATAAGTTGCTACATTCTATATCTGGAAAAAAGACGCGCGTGACCTATGGCGCATGCGCATAACAATTTAATAAATTTCTGCTAATTATTTTATAACACAGGCCTTGTATTGTTGACAGGCTTAACGAACTGGCTCCCGAGAGGAAACTGAAATGCATGTTTACTTTTCCTCTGAGCACGATACAGGGCGAAACGATACCGGTTACAGAACATAATCCAACTTAACTGGAAAATGAGAGTTGCAACGCTTATTACTTGATGGTTGAGGACCAGGTAAAAACATTTAATGATTTCCTTTATTCTAATGTACATTAACTTCATTTATTCTCCTGTAGGAATCTGGCAAGTAACGAGATCAAAGAGCTCCCGTCAGGGACATTTTCAAATCTATTTTCCTTGCAAACCCTGTAAGTGAACAACGCACTTTTTCTTTGTTTATTACACTGGACGAAAAAACGGATTTACCTCTATAGCAAATTTGGAGCAAACCATCTGCTAATGCCACATTTGCTTAACTTTGCTCAATTTTGCCTCATGACGTAGGACCAAATTTGCCATAATTTTGCATTAATGGCAAAGGTGGTAAATGCCGCATTTGCCTCAAATTTGCCCCGTGTGTAAAAACAAGGGTAACATTTACTTTATCAAGGCATTTACAGGGGTGTCAAAATTGATAGCAAAACTGACATTTGCCAGGTTTTTGTGCCCAAATGGGCAAAAGCGATCAAAGATGAATTTTTGAACGCTTTTGCTCTCTATAGCAAATTCGGTCAAAGTAGTAATTTCTCACATTTTTGCTCAATGTAGCAAAAGTGACCTAAACTCATTTTTAACAGTTTTGCCCAGGATAGTAAATCTGAGCAAAAATTCACCTTATTTGTGTTTCGCACAGTGTAGTAAATGAGTTCAAATTATCACTTCTTCCATATCTTTGCTCAGTGTGGCAAATATGATCAAAATAGTCGTTTGCCACTGTTCTGCTCAGGGTAGCAAATTTGGCCAAATACCACTTTATTCTCAATTTTGCTCAGGATGGCAGATATGAACAAAACAGTAGTTTCCCACACTTTTCCCCATTGTAGCAAAGTTGGTCAAATATCAGTTCTTCTGTATCTTCGCTCCGTATGGAAAATATTGCCATGATAGCGGTTTTCCATACTTTTAAGTCAAGTAAACAAGGCTGATTAAAATATCACCTTTTTACACTTTCGCTCAAGATAGCAAATTTGATCAAAACATCAGTATCCACATGTTTCTTATTTTTACTTGATACCATAAATGACTGACAAACAATTTAGACACCAACCAACACTTCAAGAATAAAATGACTTTATTATCTTTAATATACACTGTACAATAAAAAGTAAGATAAATAAAAAGAAAGTTCCATTGGCCTCTGAAAGGGCACTGCATGTACCACAAAATATATGCCTTTGAATAAAAAGCACATACAATGTGAAACTAACTAAATTCATACGTGTATAAGAATGTACATTGGGTTTGAAAGTACAAGTCAACACTAGCTGGTTCATAATTATCTAAGGTTGGTACAGGTAAAACGTAACTCTATTTGAGAGGTATACTTTAAATATACTTTTTCTAGATTCAATTGCTACTATTGGCAAATGGTCGTACGATAACGCGTACACATCACTTCCAATGTAGGTGTGACATCCTTACTAATGAACAGAACATCAACCACAGGAAATAAAATTAGCCTCAAATTATTATGATAACCGATATTCCTCTAATAATTATTTATAAGAACTCGTTTTCACCTGATAAATATTATCCACTACCCAAAATAGGCCGTGAATAATATTAAATAGTGTATGTAGTGCTATTCACTGACCCAAAGGTGAGATACATCTGTATGATTCATTTTTAACCAAATCAGTTATATAAAAATATTTCTTGTAAATAAAATGTGTCACTATGCGAAAGCTCTGTGCATTTCTATGATTTGGGTACAACTTCGATATATTTTTACCCAGCAGTTTATTCATTTTGTCACCTTTCTAGCATGTACATGTATTTTATTTTACAGGTGCTTCATTTACTGCTAAACTTCTAAAACTAGCATGAAATGACACCCCAATTTTACCCTTATCCTATAGGTAGCAGAAAGTTTTTCAAGTTATGGAAGCAAATCTGCTATCCACTGATTTGGTTAAATACTTATATTATTATTATTATTATTATTATTATTATTATTATTATTATTATTATTATTATCATTATTATTATTATTATTATTATTATATCACTGTAAATAATATGATTCGGTGAAAGTCTTGTATTATTATACTGTAAAAAAACCAGTAAAACGACAAACAGACACCAAAACGCAGTGGAATACATTGCAGGTAAGTCTTTTTTATTCATTTCATTTAAGAAAAAATAAGGTTCAGCGTAATTTTAGCGTTCGCAGATCTCAGTAATATATTTCTAATACAAAGTCTCTTATATTTTCAACGGTCGCCTGTAACGCGACACCGGCGTGTCACCTATGGTATGTAAATTACATTACACCCTTCCCTCGTAACGTGAGTTTGGGCCGCCTGTGGTTAAACTACGCTACGACTGCTAGTTGAAGACATCCCCTCCACATGTTCTTGTGGGGAAGCCTTTACGGTTGATCACTCTATAATTTGCAGACTAGGAGGTTTTATTACTCAACGCCACAACGAGCTAAGAGATCTCTAAGCTGAATTTCTGAGTATGGTGTGTAGCGATGTCAAGATCGAGCCAGTACTTAAAGACATCTACGGCGAACATTTAAACAGATGATCTAACAAAGCTCAGGATGCGAGGTTAGATATCCACGCGCGTGGTTTCTGGGAGCGACATCAAATCAGCATTCTTCGATGTGTTGGTCTGTCACCCTAATGTTGTATCGTATAGGGACCTAGAGCCACAACAAATTCATCGAATCCATGAGAACGAGAAAAAGCGTCTCAACTCAAGGAGAGTTCTGGACATCGAGCATGGAACATTTACACCTTTGGTCTTCACCAGAACTGGCGGAATGGGAAAGGAGTGCTTGATGTATCATAACCGTTTAGCACAGCTGATTGCCATCAAAAAAGGGGAGCAGTGTGCCAAAACCATCTCATGGATCAGAACCAGAACCTCATTCGCACTCTTGAGATCTGCGTTGGTTTGTCTTAGAGGCTCTAGGACAAGAAGAGTGCCATGTGACATTAAGAATGTTGCTATTGACGTCGAAGTTGTTGAAGGAGCCATTCAATCGGATAATTGATGTGTTTCCTTACTTTTAAATGGCAAATATTCGTCAATAACGCATTGGGAGCGCCATTTATTTTTCCTCTTTTTTTAGCGATTTTCTTATTAAGAATGCATGCAATTGACCTTTAAAATAGTTTCTTTTTTTTAATCGAAATGGATTGTTTTAATTAAAATGAAATGTTTTTAATTCAAATATATCTATTTTTTTTAATTAAATTAATTTTTTCTAATCAAAACTAAGTGCTTTTAAACGAAAGGAATTTTAAATAGTGTTTTGAGGGAATAGTTTTCTTAAGTGAAGTAAAAGTAAATAGGATTTTAATCGTTAGCATTGTTATCAATAAAATATGTTCATTATTATTAAATTTTGAAAAAATATATTGTACTTCGAATACGTTTGCGTTTGAAATTAGTTTCTTTCAGCGATTTTATGATTGAAATGTTTTTAATTGAAATGAATTTTTTTATCGAAATGAACTTTTCAATCAAAACAAAGTGTTTTTTGATCGAACGGTGAAAAACAACAATAGGTCTAATTAGCAAAAAAGCAACTTTGCACGTGCAGCACACTTTTTTGCACGACTACAACGTGAAACTTCCAGAAACTTCTTAGTTACACGTTTTATGAAGGAAATG
This sequence comes from Porites evermanni, assembly GCA_942486025.1. Lineage (NCBI taxonomy): Eukaryota > Metazoa > Cnidaria > Anthozoa > Scleractinia > Poritidae > Porites > Porites evermanni. The sequence goes on from CALNXI010000286.1 coordinate 115,683, forward strand.
TCGTACGTTTTCTAGTTCACTTTTTTTTCACTGCCGCTAATTTTCACCTTGCATTGGTGCCGGTGGCCGCTAGCATTCTCATTTTGTCACCGCTGCTACAAAATTTTCATGTTGTTCTTCCAACAAAAACTTGTCTCTTTTGTTTTTTATCTCTCGCTCTAGATTTCTGTCGCACTTTTTCTCGTTGAGCTCTGGCCTGCCGCCTACTTTCTTTCTTTCTCTCTCTTTCTCTTGCTCTATATTCCAAATTTGTGGACATGACAATTACTCCAAGCTTAATACTTGAGAAAACACGGATACCGAGACATATTGTCGCTTTCCGTTTTCGTCTTCATTGACTCTTTAGTTGTCTCTGCTTTACAAGACGCGGGTGGCTGTGCGATTTCCCGTCAAAATAACCTCGAGTTGCATTTGGGTTGATTGAGTTATTCTACATTGGTATGCCTGTGGTGAGGACGGACGGTCGGGCGGTCGGTCGGTGTACCGTCACGTGATTACCAAATTATCTTGGATGGGTAGTTTACCACATTTTCTTACCCATGGTGCTCCGCTGCTTCGGGCGAGAACTCCGCTATTATTATTATTATTATTATTATTATTATTATTATTATTGTTATTATTATTATTATTATTATTATTATTATTATTATTGTTATTTTTATTATTAACAGGCAACAAAAATGTGCGAGTTGTTTAGCAATATTATGCTGCAAAACGAGCTGGAAAGTGAAGTAGCGCGGTTTATCACCCATTTTCAAGCCTGTCTTCCAACAAGTTATTTGCTTGAATACTAAATTTTGATTGGATAATTTTACACGGGAATCGCTCCATACACGGGACATATGTCACTTGACAATGGTGCAAACGTTTGCCTTGGGCCGGTAAAACAGGAAACCTGTATAGATTTCGTTGCAAAGTAGTGGAACTACTCGCTACACAGCATTTTTGCAATCTACAACAACCTGATTTGTTGCAAGACAGGCCTATTTCGTGGGTGGTAAAACGCGCAAGACCGCTATTGAACTCGTTTCCCAGCAATTAATGTTGCAAATCAAGTTGCACATTTTTCATTCCCCGTTTTACCGTACCTTTACAAATCTGATCAGATAAAGATAACACGATAAGATAACACAGCGAGTTCGAAAATTCACCGTTTACAGCGAATTGTCAAAGTTTATCCCTTTAATGATAGTTTTAACGTTTTTCCCTTGAATGTTTGTAGTTGCCCATCCGCTATCGTAGAATTATTCACAAATTTAACTCATTAATACCTTTTACTTTCTGTAGGGATTTGTGGAACAACAAGATCGATGAGCTTCCGCCTGGGATATTTTCAAATTTGTCATCGCTAAAGTACTTGTAAGTAAATCGTGGATTTCTTTGTCTAGAGTATCATTTTATATGAATCTCTTAAAAGGATCTGAAGACCTTTCATGGTACCTGGGGGATTGGGGAGACAAGAAAGGACTGACTTTTCTTGATGTGTCCACGATACCAATACTATAGCTTGGGTTTAAAGCCACCCTGGACACCGGTACCTGGGAAACACACTCCCAGTGAGGTTCTGCGGTCAAATGTGCCAGCAGAACCTAAAACCTGGTTCCTTATTACCATCTGATATAACCCTCGCTACCAGCGGCGGCTCACAGATCAAGCACCACGATACCAATACTATAGCTTGTTCCTACAAAGGGGAAATCGCTTGAGCATCCTTCTATGTCACAGACATCCCAGGCCCAGCCATCATAGGCCTCTAGACTTCCACTGACTTGAATCTATTCATATTTTCTAAAACTTCACCACACCCTGCAACGATAAGAAGAAGAAATAACCTATGAAAAAGACAAACGGTACCACGTGATCAGTAATATGAGTCTCGCTAGAAGCACTATTTCTGCCTCTCCAGTTTACCACTAAGTGTTGCCAAAACGCTCTAATATACAAGAAAATATTTATTTTCTTAAATCAGTGATCCTTAACTTGTTCAAGCGCGTTCTATTGACATAAGTTGCTACATTCTATATCTGGAAAAAAGACGCGCGTGACCTATGGCGCATGCGCATAACAATTTAATAAATTTCTGCTAATTATTTTATAACACAGGCCTTGTATTATTAACAGGCTTAACGAACTGGCTCCCGAGAGGAAACTGAAATGCATGTTTACTTTTCCTCTGAGCACGATACAGGGCGAAACGATACCGGTTACAGAACATAATCCAACTTAACTTGAAAATGAGAGTTGCAACGCTTATTACTTGATGGTTGAGGACCAGGTAAAAACATTTAATGATTTCCTGTATTCTACTGTACATTAACTTCATTTATTCTCCTGCAGGAATCTGGCAGGGAACGAGATCAAAGAGCTCCCGTCAGGGATATTTTCAAATCTATTTTCCTTGCAAACCCTGTAAGTGAACAATGCACTATTCCTTTGTTCATTATTTTACATGACTGACCTCAAAGGATCCGAAGACCTCTTTTGGCACCTGCGGGTTGGGGGAGGGGGTTCAATGATCGATTAATTACCCATACTGTGGATTCGTTTTTCAGCTTTCTTTTTTTTAAGTAAGTAAAGAGTGTCTTTCAACCACAGTTCTTTAATTGCATAAAAATAAGACTGAAGCAGCCATTTTTGGATTAACCGAAATTTATTATCAACGTTTACATTATGAGTGAAAAGTCGCTCAGACCTACAGAACCCGTCGTTTTTTACCATGTTAATTCGGGTCGGTAAATCACTCTCCGTAAAAATTCAACATCCTGAAAACAACGCGCGACGAAGCATAGCAGGAATTCATCAGAGGTCAATTCCTGTCAGAGACAAAAAGCACCGAAAATGGGCGTTAAATTTGAGACAAACCACAGGGCACTCACACAATTTTAACGAGCAACATGAGCGCGTTTTGCATAAAAGTTCCTGCCACTGGGCTAAGCCCGAAATAAAACACAAGGATGCAAGTGGTAAACTCGTCTGTTCAGCACTTACCTCACACTATCACTACTGCGTCGTATGTTTTGTCCTCACTACTGTAACTCTTACCCAACCCCCTGGGTTGAAATTACTCCTTACTTCGGTCGCGCCGAAACTTCTAAATTTAGATGGTGCCTAATATCGTTAAAGATTCAAGCACTACACCTCTGCTTGCTGTCGATGAAGTGGAACAAGTTCAACGGCAAAGGATCGCAAGTCGTATCAGCCATATGTTCCAACAGACTTATGCCAATATGGTTAACGAAGTCATTCAACAGAAAAAGC
>CALNXI010000286.1:142029-168781 GCA_942486025.1 Porites evermanni
TTTTCCATGGAATTCCATGGGAAATGTCCTAATCCTCCATGCAAATATTTTCCATGGAAATCTATGGAGAAATTTCCATGGAATTCCATGGAAATTGATGTCCTAATCCTCCATGGAATTCCATGGAGAATTTTCCATGGAATTCCATGGAGGTTTTTCACACGGGAAGGTCCTCAAATGCCTTTGAGGGTATAAACTATGTTTAATACCCACAACAATTCAGCTGTGCAATTCCATCTATCAAAATGACAATTTTAATTAGAGACGCTGATTGGATATAACAGTATAACTTGATTAATGTAAATGTTACAGGTAAAAAATAAATTCAGGTAAAAACTTTTTAACCTTGGTTGATTCTCAATTTCTTTTGTCTCCTAGCCATAATTTTCATGAGCTAGGTTTAGTGTAAGAAGCTTAAGATGCCTTTAAAGAGAGATAAAGTGATTCTGAGAGATAGAGGCCAATTTTTCCTGTGAACAAATAATGCAAGAATCAGGATTATGGCTCCAAGGCATATCACTGAAAACAGTATCCCACTTTCAAAATTTCTAAGGATACTATTAAAAGATTAGCACAAGGGGATATAAAGGGCATCCAGAAGCAGTCTTTGGTCAAACACAAAAACCTTTCTCAAGAATCTCTCAGGCTACAGGTAAAAAATCAGCATCTTTGTATACATTGTTTACATCGTACGTCCATTGTAAATGATTCTTTTCACCAAAATTAATGGTGAACTTGATTGTCATTCTTAACATTAAATATACACCTTCAGAAAAAATAATAAAAGAAACTGCTGTGCTATAAATGCTTTCTTAGGAAATATGGTAATCTCATGGTTACCAAAAACTAAAAGATACAACATGTAAACAAATAGAGGAATAGATAGCAGGGCTGTGATCTAGCAGAGCCCAGTGGCCCCTGGCACGTAACTTTTGCCCTAGGGCGACTAGAAAATATCAGATTTTTCATACAAATCATATGCTGGGCACCCTAGATTTTACAGTTTCAGAGCACTGGGCTCCCTTCAATTTTCCATAGAGCACAGCCTTGGATAGATAGCAACCTTTAAAAAGCCACCCTTAACCTCCAACCCAAAATCTAAAACTCCAACCTTGGCGGGCAAAAAATTAATTTCGGAAATGTGGAAGCTTCTACATGAATCAGAGAGTTAACCAGCACCAAGAGTTTTGTGACTGTTATCAGGAGTGACAGCATTGCTGCTAGTCCTTCCCCTCAAATGTGGTCACTGTTTCCAAAAAATGGGAAAGAAAAAATTCAAATTCATACCAGCTAGTGAATCTTTAAACCGTGATAAAATGGTTCTGGACTGGTAAACACAGAGATATTCTAGAAGATGCTCCCCAAGACTTCGCCACAGCAATTTATAACAAAATATGACCCTGTATTATGTAGTTGCTCTGACTAGCGAGCGAGCGTGGTCAGTCAGGTTTCCTGAGACTGCACAGCAGCAGCGGTCAGCTTTGGCACAGGCACACCAAGGACACTTTTTCCTTGTTTCCATATAAACTTTAGGGTTAAATCAGTCTCCTTTTCTTTCCAATTACAATGTTTTTACAGGGTCAAATCAGTCTCCCTTTATTGATTTACAATATTTTTACAGGGTCAAATCGGTATCCATCTCTTCGATTTACAAGGTTTTTACAGGGTCAAACCAGTTTCCTTTCTTCTTTTTACAAGGTTTTTACAGAGTCAAAACAGTCTCCCTTTATCGATTTACAAGAATTTTACAGGTTCAAACCAGTCTCCCTTTTTTGATTTACAATGTTTTTACAGGGTCAAATCAGTCTTTTTTTTTCGATTTACAAGGTTTTTACGCGTCAAATCAGTCTCCCTTTTTCGATTTCCAAGGTTTTTACAGGGCCCAATAAATGTCTTGATTTACATGATGTTTACACGTTATTTACATGTTCTTAATAAAAAGATTTACGGGCTATTTACAAAGAAGATACTGTAAATATGTGTAAAACATTTTACACGTTTTTACATGGTCTCCTATCTATTACCGCCGAAGGGCGAGGTAAAACTGAAAATTGACGTAAATTAAATTTTACAAACCCTATCATGTAAATTAGAATTTACAAAACTCGTAAATTGTATTTTACAGGGTGTAATTTCATTTTTACATGTGCCTGTAAATTTTCAACTTTTCCAGTGTAATGTATAGAATAAGGAACAAGAACGCGCTTACAGCGGCAGTGAGTCTCGCCTGCTTGGAGATTACATCGAGAAATGAGGAGTCGATGAATTCTACAAGAAACATGATTTACTCGCTGAAGGTTTTTTACTTCCTACTTTATTGACGTCAATACCTTTTATTTGTTTCTGAATTGATTTAGTACACGTATTAGCGTCGACCAGAAATACCCCTGCGGTAGCAGGCTATACGAGTGTATAAATACGGTCGTCACTTGATTCCATCCACCAAACTGACATCCTCCTCTCACAAAACATTTCACTTTTCTTATATGAAATTTCTTGATGAAATGTTCATAAAAGTCAAAGTGTCTTCAATTTTTAAGGAAAAAAAACAATTCAGGATAGAATGAGTAGGGTTCGAACTCGGAGAATCCGATCTGGAGTGCATCACTCTAACCCCTACACCACCGAGGATTTGGTGACGAATACCAGTTTGATTTAAATATATAACCCTAACCTAACCCTAACCCTAACCCTAACCCTAACCCTACTTTGTGTACGAATCATTAATGTGTCAACGTCAGTTTGGCGGATGGAATTAAGTGTAGGCCGTATAAATACACGAAAATTCAAGGGCCTCGATTCCAGAGAAATTACATCATTGCCAGATATCTAAAAAGTGATTTACATGGCACTTCATTTCAATCATTACTGAAAATAAATCGTATGTTCATTACAAGACTCATTTGCATACAGTGAAAGTTTTCAACACCCGAGCATCGCAATTTTGCTAATTAAGATTCTTATTTTTTTTTCCGACCACTCAGTAGTGTTCAATTGTTCCAAAGCAATCAACCCTTTCAAGTGATAAAATTCGTGGACCGACACGTTTCGGTAAAGCTCTAAAGTTTCCACGGTCTCCGCAAGGAACGCCTGGCACAATGACCTCCCTTTTGTGTCCTAAATATGACCAAAAACTGTTACAGCACGTACACGGTAGTTGGCGTAAACATCAAAAGGAAAATGGTCTTATCCCCAAATGATGAAGAAGTAGCTAATTCTTCTAAAAAACATACCCAATTCAAGACTAGAGTGCACAAACCATACCCTATTTAAGACCAAANTATAAATACACGAAAATTCAAGGGCCTCGATTCCAGAGAAATTACATCATTGCCAGATATCTAAAAAGTGATTTACATGGCACTTCATTTCAATCATTACTGAAAATAAATCGTATGTTCATTACAAGACTCATTTGCATACAGTGAAAGTTTTCAACACCCGAGCATCGCAATTTTGCTAATTAAGATTCTTATTTTTTTTTCCGACCACTCAGTAGTGTTCAATTGTTCCAAAGCAATCAACCCTTTCAAGTGATAAAATTCGTGGACCGACACGTTTCGGTAAAGCTCTAAAGTTTCCACGGTCTCCGCAAGGAACGCCTGGCACAATGACCTCCCTTTTGTGTCCTAAATATGACCAAAAACTGTTACAGCACGTACACGGTAGTTGGCGTAAACATCAAAAGGAAAATGGTCTTATCCCCAAATGATGAAGAAGTAGCTAATTCTTCTAAAAAACATACCCAATTCAAGACTAGAGTGCACAAACCATACCCTATTTAAGACCAAAATGATCGAAATTGATACCCTATATAAGGGACTACCCCGCCGGAGCGAAAAACGCGTTTTATTAGTCTCGCTGCTTATGCAAGCGAGACTAATAAAATACATAAGATGAAAAAATATGTGGCTGTGTTATTCAGGAGATGGTTTCGATTTCCTCAGCTTTGAGTATTAATAACACCGTGATTGCCAGTGATTAGTGTAACTCGAATTTAACTCGATGTTGGCGAGCTTTGATCTGAAGCATTGTCAGCGTTGTTAAATAGGATAATATTGCGTAAACACTCTAGAAAGTTACAACTTTATTGATGTCTACATAATATGAGCCACGCTAGAAGCACTATTCCTACCTTTCCGGATCCAGTTTACCTCTAAACGTTGCCAAAACGCGCTAATGTAGAAAAAAATATTTATTTTCTTAAATCAAATGATCCTTAACTTGTTCACGACTATATGACTGACCTCGAAGGATCCCAAGACCTCTTTTGGCACATGTAGTTTGAGAGGGGGGCGGGTAAGGAGGGGGTTCAACGGTCGATTGATTACCCATATATAGTGTGGGTACGTTTTTCAGCGTCCTTTTTTAAAGTCTTTAAGAGTCTCTTTCAACCACAGTCCTTTGAGTGCATATAAGTGAGAAGCAACCATTTTTGGATTAACCGAAATTCAGGATAATCGTTTTATCTGTTTTCATCGTATTATATCTCAGAACTCCTTTGTCTTCTTTCTTACTTGTCTGATAACCTTGCTTGACTAACTATTGCTACTAAATTTAAATTTGCTTTGCTAGAGTTGCATGCTTTGCCTTGTATTTTTGCTCGGCACCTTTTTTAAGCCTGGACTGGGCAAAAGGTTTTTGCGATCTTCGCTTGCTACGAATTCACAATATCTTTGCCGTTTTTAAACATCACACTTATTCCCTTGAACAGTGCAACGCGTATCTGTCTCGCTGATGTTGAAAGTTCTTCTTCTCCTCGCTAATCCAATAAAAGAAATCACCAACTTAACGTGGATTTGAGAGAAACTTCCCACGCCCATGGATTAGCGATCACTCCGAAAAGCTTGGTTTTGAGCTGGACACGCGTCAACTTCAACAATTTTTAATAATCGTTTCAAACAACGATTATTGCTTAACCTTGATGGGTGAATTTAGAATTTAGAACGCCACAGTTGACCATTTGTTCACACGATCCTCCCTCTAGGAAATATCTTCCGGTTCCAACGCCGGTACACACTTTCACGTTGAGACTCCTAGTATGCAAAACGTTGGAATTCTCGAGTTGCTTACTTCCTTAATAACATTCCGTCACTTTAAAACAAAGAAAGAGAAGATGCCTTGAAATCTTTCATTTCCAGTTTAAGCAAGTCAGCAATGCCTTGTCCAGCATACAGCGCCCACCTACTACTTCATGTCGTACGGATAATGAAAGCCGAATAAGAGTTTTTTTCCATTCAGTTGAGTTAAACGTTAAAGCAAAAAAAAGAACAGCTCACTGTACTTGAAAAGTCATGCAATAGAGGCTGTTTCTTCAACAAAAGAAAAACGTGTGAGTTGTTTAGCAACAATATGCTGCAAAACGAGTTGGAAGGTGAAGTTGCGCGGTTTATCACCCACGTTCAAACATGTCATTCAACATAGTTCTGATGTTTCCCTCCACTTCGTCTCGGGAAACATCAGGACTCTCGGGAAAATAAAACTACCTGTTTCCCTCGGGGTCTGACATTGAGTGTGTAATGGCTCTTTGGGATAATACAATCGATATTTAAAATTTTTCCTAAAAAGGTGCCTTAAAACGTCAAGGAAATATGGACACAGCTGCAAATGAGTACACACGAGTAACGTAACTCATCTGTACGTGTACAGATTGTGCAAAATAAAAGCTGAAATTCCTAACTAGTTACGATTAAAACTGGATGACAAGGGACGTGCGTTGACTGGTCCTTGATGTACTGGCCAGTGTTAACAGGACTGTCTTCCTTATTTTTGCAGGTCTCTTGACTCCAGCGAAATTGTCCAACTTTCGCCTGGGGCGTTTTGGAATCTCCCTAAGTTAGAACGGTTGTAAGTTTGAATTTTTGTATTTTTTCCTTTGCTAATTAATGACCAAGAGTAAAACACTACACGTGTGTTAAGTATAACGAGTATCATAAATGTCATAAATATGGACACAGCTGCAAATGAGTACACACGAGTAACGTAACTCATCTGTACGTGTACAGGTTTTTACTGAACGGCTGCCGTGACATACACGCACTGTAGAGGCACTACACGAACAGATGGTAACAGTCGCTTTTTTATGAATAATATGACTAACAGCCTAAGAAAATTAAAATGTCATATTCTGAAAATACAGAATTTAGCTGTTGGTTATTCCCTTATCCATTGAGTGTCCAAGGGACAACAATTGGAATCCAGCAAACATTTTTGGGAATTCCTTCTATCTCTCTATCAGCGGTCTCACTGTATTGTACAGTCAATGCTTTCTTCTTTGCTAAGTTAACAGAGAATTTTTTTATATGATAAAGACTAAAACTTTTCGCGCAAGCAAACGCCTGACGCTGCACTCGTCTGACTGGTTTGCTTTCTGGCGATTGCTTTTCAATCGGTGGTCCCTGAAATTCTTGATAAGCCGGAAAGTCTCTTATGCTAGTCCTCTGAAGATGCGAAAATGGATGTGTATACCTCTGCATCACATTATATGATTTCAAAACCCATTAAACTGACGGCTTCCTGGCTTAAGTTTGCTGCTCTGCCTCGAAAACATCGAAAGCGTCTGTATGATGTGGAAAATTTTACCTGTAAATTTGTTCTGATGAGGCTCCCAGCTTTTGGGAGCCACGTGACAAGTCGCAAGCAGGGTTCTTCCTTAAATCAAGACAGAGAACGCTGGGAACGAGGTTGTTTTTGTGAGACCTGCCGAGCGGATAAAGATTTTTTTTTATTTTACTACTCTGACACTACAAGGAGTTGCAGACCTGTACCTTAATGGCTACGAAAGCCATTTAGCAGAATAAGTTATTCTCAGCTTGATTCGATGTATGTAAAAGCAAACATTTCGTAGAGGGGTGCTCTCATTGATTGCAAGTCAGGTCAGAATTATTTTTTCTTATACAGTATTTTACCTCTTGCAGTAAGACCCCGTTGATACGGCCAATTCTTTTTTTGGCTCATTGGTGACCGTATTAACGGGGTTCCACTGTATATTGATATCTATTGTTTGCCTTTAAGGCAAATGTGCAAATGTGTTTTATTGGTCACCTTTTGGCGACATGCAAGGACACAAACTAATAATGTATACATTATGCCGAACAGACGCTGTTTGCAGATAAATTCCGTAATTTTCCGCTCATGTTCTTGCTATGTTTTATGCAGAAGTTGGGCTTTTTATTCCTCGTAAAAGGAGTGAAAATTTCAACCATTTTCTCCAGCTTTACAAAAACAACTGAGCTAAAGCAACCTTGTCCCCCGGGCGTCCCGGTTGAGGTCCTTTTTACTGGCGATAGCTTGTTCTATTGATGTTATTTTATTAAATATTGCTAAACGTCTCCCAGATTTGGTCAGCGATAGCTGCTTATGGAGGATATGCAGTGGGATTTGAGAGTAATCAGAAACGAAAAAAAATTAATGAATAATAATGTATATTGTTCATTGCTTCCCTTTAACTTTTGGGTGATCCAAGTGCACGTTATACTGTTAGAATAGCGCACGCGCACACATGCCCATCCATGCATCCCCCCACCGCGCAAAAAACGTTGGATGCGTGTATCTAGAATTTTTCCAAAAACATTTTCACCTCGTATGAGGAGTGGGGGTGGGAGAACTGCCAGCACTGTCGTGCGCGGGTCGCAACAGCAGCCCACACAATGTTACAGTTCTATCCGACGAAAATAACATCATCAAGCGCCGCGTCAGGAAGGCCATTGGAAAGGCAAAGGCCGATTCGAGAAAACACATACGATGACCTCCGCAAATGTTTTACTAACAACACGACTAGCAAAAGTGCGGAAAAAAAAATAAAAGTTACAATACAGACAAACTACCTAAACACGACTGCAAAAACGAAATTCCAGAAAACGATAAGAAACGAGGCTGCTTACCAAATGCTAGGGATGTTAACAAAAGGTTTGGGGTTCGGGGAACGGAGAAAAAACTACTGACACGGATAAACCAACACAAATAGACACGCAGAAAACTCTGCATAGAAAAGGGCGGGATAACAAACTATATACGACAAAATTTACATACAGTGCATAAAAAAAAAGAAGCAAAATTTACAAAATACCAGAGTGAGACAAAGAGACGGAAAGAAAACAAGTTAACGAGTAAGTGCAGGTAAAAACGAAAACAAAAGGAAAAATTTGCCACAACAACCTTGGGGTTTGGCTGAATTTAACTTAACATTCAGGAAAGTAAATACGACAAAATGAACTTAAATCATTAAACAGCTCATTAGACCAAGTGTCCGCCGATTTGAAACGGGTCATTTTAATCAGTCTCTATAAAACTCCCAAGTTTCTATAAACACAGTTTTAAACGGCTTCCTCAAGCAAACATAGCTTAGAAATTGGTCTAGTTAGAGTATAGTTTTTCGTTTTCATCCCTGCTACTCGGACTTGCCACATGGTGAAATAAGGTGTTTCCGCAATTCGGAAATGTTGCGGAAACCTGATGGTTAAAAATTCCCTTACGTTTCCGCAGGACGGTTACGACGGGAAACGTGTAAGATGAAAATGGAGGCATTGTTTCGTGTTTCCGCAGCGCTTCCGTTGACTTAAACGTGTCAGCTCGTTTTCATTGCGTTTCCGCAAGCGGTTTTGTACTGAAATTCGCTGGTTTTCATGATCAATCCCTGGTTTCTCATATAATAAAATTTGTTTTAACTGTACTGATTACGCTTCAGGCAAGATGAGGAATCATTACATTGACCTAAAATGTCCGAAAGAAGAGAGATAATCGCCTGCGCTAAACTACACGTTGAAATACTGGAAAATTTACATACATTGAAATACTGGAAAATGATTTCCTCTGTCTTTCTTTTCTAAGATATTCAAAGATGTGTTATCAAAATTATTAACGCTCCAAACATTGAAGCGTAATTTGAAACAATTTAGAAACAGCAAAATAAATTATAAATGATTTTTTAACACGCTTGCATGTTGCACGCATTGTGCCTCGCTCTGGAGGCGTGAGTCTTATGAGGATGCGTGCCTCGCTTTCACGTTGAATTTTGAATCGGGCGCCCTTTTGAACATTCTTCGCTGTCGGTTCGCCTTCCATTTTGGTGGTTTGTGCATGCAGGGCCGTTTTTTTTTGTGAAGATGAGCGAGGAGATAGACTGCAGAAAGGAATAATAGTTCGAAAAACTATTTAAATGAAACGCCAAATGCCATGGAAGCGGTGACGAAGGAGTTCAGTGTTCACCCTTGGCGACTCGAATGCACACTGAGTGTTTCAACAACCATTGAGAAGAAAGAACGCCTATTTTAAACCGTGGATCCTTGTTGTTTCGTAAGTACATTCTGAATCTTGTTTAAATATATAGAAGCATATTTAAGTCTACGTAATAGCTCTGGGTGTCGATCATAAAAATCGTTTCGCATGTGATCTTACATAAGCGTACATTGTTTCATGCGACAGCGAGTTGCTCCCTACAGATCTGACCTTTGTATGTTGCCTGTAGTTTCTTTGATAACATCTACCTGTAAAGCACGTGTTTGTCTGATTTCTTTTGCAATAAAGACATATTTGCTGCTTCACCGAAAAAGAATTTTTCTGTATACTAATGCACATTTTAATGGCGAAGATGGCAGCCGTAAAACACAGAATCTCGAATGAGGAAACGGAATCCCGAAACGGAGTACGGAATCAAATGTCAATGACAGAAAAATATTTTGTAAAAATTCCTTGACACTAAAATGTACAAAACATTTCCACTCCAATTTCTGAGACTGTAGATGTTTATCACAAGGATAAACCTGTACGAAAATAATATTTAATGTTCATATTAATTTTTTGCATACAATGTGCATTTCCTTACTAGATTCAAAACGACATATACAATTTGTAGGGACCAATGGCAATTTTTTAAAATTGCAATAAATGTAGTACTTGTTACGAGACTTGTAGGATCAAAAGGAACCTTTTCTCTTTGTGTATGTGCGCAATGACAAGTTTAATATGATGGTGTAGAAAGGTTCTAAAAGTCACAAGATTATAGAGGGATATCATTTCCTTACACTCCAATTTGTCATTAACCTTTAAACACAAGAGTGACAGCTTTATTTGATGACAAAGCAACCTTCATTGACACAAGTAAGACGCCCATCTTTGAGTGGGAAGTCGCAATTCTATTTATCCATCTTTGAGTGGACAAAGTAGTGCTTGTGTCAATGATATTTCAAATGTTGCAACAGTCACCAGGGGATAAACAAGAATATTATTCAGGAATATAATTTCCTTACACTTCAATTTGATGTTAAGCTTCGAACACAAGGAAATATGTAACGGCATTATTCAATGACAAAGCAACCTTCATTGACACAAGTAAGACGCCCATCTTTGAGTGGACAAAGTAGTGCTTGTGTCAATGATATTTCAAATGTTGCAACAGTCACCAGGAGATAAACAAGTATATTATTCAGCAATATAATTTCCTTACACTTCAATTCGTTGTTAAGCTTCGAACACAAGGATAACAGCTTTATTCAATGACAAAGCAACCTTCATTGACACAAGTAAGACGCCCATCTTTGAGTGGGAAGTCGCAATTCTATTTATCCATCTTTGAGAGGACAAAGTAGTGCTTGTGTCAATGATATTTCTAATGTTGCAACAGTCACCAGGAGATAAACAAGAATATTATTCAGGAATATAATTTCCTTACACTTCAATTGTCGTTAAGCTTCGAACACAAGGAAATATGTAACAGCATTATTCAATGACAAAGCAACCTTCATTGACACAAGTTAGACGCCCATCTTTGAGTGGGAAGTCGCAATTCTATTTATCCATCTTTGAGTGGACAAAGTAGTGCTTGTGTCAATGATATTTCATATGTTGCAACAGTCACCAGGAGATAAACAAGTATATTATTCAGCAATATAATTTCCTTACACTTCAATTTGTTGTTAAGCTTCGAACACAAGGATAACAGCTTTATTCGATGACAAAGCAACCTTCATTAGGGACCTTAAGCATCGACAACGAAACGGACGACGACGACGCTTCGCAACCGAGGCAGTCTGGGCCAAGGGTTTCGTTTTCGGCGGGAAAAACGAAGTTTAAGCAGTGCAGCTTCCCAGACGGACGACGACTTTTTCTTTGCGAAGAACTTTGTCTTGTTACAGTCTTGTTAGGGCACTCAAAGACGTCCGTAATTTGCATTTTATAAGGTATGACGATGGTTTAATCGACGATGGCGAACTCATTGTTCCTTACGACCTGGATTATTTGATTGTGGAGGCTTTCTCTTCGTCGCGCAGCTTTTGTTTTTGTTTTGAAATGAAGTGAAACCTGTATACCGATCTCGAACAGCTCTTGACTTGCAGTTAAGCTAAATTTCGGCTGCTGAAGAGAATTCAGTGCTGCTAGAATGTTCTCCCATATTTGTCCTCTCTCAGGGCTCCTCATAACCACATCATGTTCCAGCTGAGTCCACTGAAAAATAGTTGCCTTTAATAGCGGCTAAAAACAACATGGGAAATTATTAAATCTTAGTACGAAAAAAGGAACATTTATCCTATAGTACAACCTAGAATGCATGAGTAAACATAGGACCGTAAGGGAACGTACAGCAGCTAATCTAAAAGGTTCGGAAGATAGCAGAGGAAAGCTTACTTGTCTTTCCGACTTGTTGTTCCGCCATCACTCAGGTTTTCAAACAAACCGAACCTGAAAAATAAATTCAAGTTAGCAGGCGAAGAAACCGACAAAGTGTTTAACAATTTGGATTCTGCTAATCCACAAAGAATATATTTCTACTTGTACGGAATGACAAGGGGGGAAAAGAGTGATTTACACACAAAAAGTATAGTTTTATACTTACGTTTTAGCGACGACGGCAAACCTCACTGAATTACGTCGTCGACGAAGGCTGGACGACGTTTTGACAACCTTACGCATGCCCAGAAGGTTCGCGCGGGAAAATTTTACTTCCGGTCGGCGTCGTCGTCCCATTTCGTCGTCGATGCTTAAGGTCCCTATTGACACAAGTAAGACGCCCATCTTTGAGTGGGAAGTCGCAATTCTATTTATCCATCTTTGAGTGGACAAAGTAGTGCTTGTGTCAATGATATTTCTAATGTTGCAACAGTCACCAGGAGATAAACAAGAATATTATTCAGGAATATAATTTCCTTACACTTCAATTTGTGGTTAAGCTTTCAACGCAAGGATATATGTAACAGCTTTATTCGATGACAAAGCAACCTTCATTGACTCAAGTAAGACGCCTATCTTTGAGGGGGAAGTTGCAATTCTATTTATCCATCTTTGAGTGGACAAAGTAGTGTTTGTGTCAATGATATTTCAAATGTTGCAACAGTCACCAGGAGATAAATAACAATTATTCACCAAAGTGGAGGTGGCTAGTATTGGATATTTACCGAGATTGCGAAGCGGCGAGGTAAATATCCAATACTAGCCCCGACACTGAGGTGAATAATTGTTTTAGTATATACTAAAACAGTGAGATAATTGAGCCCAAAAATGATGATTTTTAACTCATTTACTGTTGCCATCGATTACAATTTTGGCGTGCGATGACCGAACGGCCGCGGTTGTCGCCTTTTCTTAGCGACAAACAAAACCTTTGAAGGCATTTGTTTAGCTCTTGCGGGAAAGTTTCTTCAAAAGGAGTTGTGAATTCTTTTTGTATTTAAAATAATTCTGTAAAAAAGATTATTAAATTTAGTTTTAAGCTTATTTATGAACAAGTCAACTAAATAAAGTAACGCAAGACTTAAGCTTAATCTGCATTTGTAAACAAACAACTTTTTGACCGGTTTTATCGATAAATTCAAGTCAAAAAGACAAAGCTTTACCTGTTAAAACTTCCAAACCGAACTTCGTCACCTTCTTCATGTATTTCGGAAATAGCTTGCTTGATTAGTTGTGAAATTTCTTAGTTTGTTACGAGTAGTAAGGGAAATGGGTATCCTGGACCATTCTTCGAATATTTCAAAAAGTAAATCTAAAATCCCAGATTATGCAAGGGATTACAAAAACGAATATCTTTTTATAAGAGGGATGGATAATTTAACATTAGCAGGAAATCTTAAGATATATATTGAAGAGGCTATAATGAAATCAAAGATTCAAAATAATCATGAAGAAAATTGGGGTAAAATTATTATTTATGAAATGATTTTGAGTTTGGTAAATAATATAATTAAATATTTTAATAAGCCTACTGAAGATAGGCTTAAGATTGTTGATTGGTATTTTGTTGATTTAATCATAAATAAAGATAAAATAATTGTTCGGGGTTTTTTTTATGAGCTTGGTTTATTTCTTAATGATGAAATACTTATTGAGGGGATTTTAGAATTGGAATCAAGGATTAATGAAATGAATGATTATTGGTCTTATATCAATATTTGTTATAAGACTTAAATTTCCGTAGGATAAATCCCAAGATCCTGCAATTTTATAGCAAGATTAACAAATCTTTTTTCTAGAGGTTCTTTAGCTTCTTCTTCTATCTCATATGCTTCATACAAGAAGGCTGCTATTCCAAGAAATGTTTCATTGAAAGAAGAATCGGCTATTTCTTTGATTTTAACTTTTTGTTTAATTTTGTTGATACTCTCTTCAACTTTATCAAGTGCATGATTAAATTTAGTTATAGAGTATCTCGCTGAAGAACAATTTATCAAAATGTATGGACTGCGAACAGGAGCGGGCATATAAAGAGATTTAAGAATATTATTAATATCTTTAATATTTTTGTAAATTTTTTCTGAGGGAAATATCATGTTACTTGCTTTGAATGTTGTTATTCTAGTCATTTTATTTCTCTATTTTTGTTTTTAAATAAATTTATGGTTTAAGAAATAAA
Organism: Porites evermanni; assembly: GCA_942486025.1. Classification (NCBI taxonomy): domain Eukaryota; kingdom Metazoa; phylum Cnidaria; class Anthozoa; order Scleractinia; family Poritidae; genus Porites; species Porites evermanni. Next base: position 155,873 of record CALNXI010000286.1, read on the forward strand.
AAGTTAATATAAAAATGGAGGAGATTTTTGAGGTATTTAAAGAATTAGAAGATCAAGGTTGTACAATTGAATGTGGAGTTAATGAGAAATCTAGAAGAAAAGAGATGAGTGAAGCAATGAAAAACTTAAAAGAGAGTAAAGATGAGAATAAGATTAAGATTGCAAAAAGATTAGCTGGGCATTATTTTATTTTTGATAATATGGGCCCCATAACAACAAGTCCTGAATTTCCTTCTGAAGAAGATAAGTATGGATTGCATTATGTTCATATTTATTTAAACAATTTTGTTGATTCAGCAAAGAGAAGTATTGCTGGTGTGATGACAGCTCTTGCGAATGATGAAGAATTAAGACCTTTTTTAAAATATCTTATGTTTACTCATCTTTATACTCCTGAACAAGTAAAAAAATTGAACATAAAGAAATATATGAAAAGGAAAAAAAGTTTAGAAAAGATGAAGGATTAAGTGATAGTGATAGTGATAATGATGATGGTACTGGTGGAAAAAATTATGAAGTTTCTGGTTTTGCTTGGATGGATGATAGAAGGGGTTATGTTACTGTTTCTGGGGAAGATGATAGTGATAATGATGAAAGTGTAGATATTCCTGTTACTATAACTTTTACAGACGAATGGTTTAGAAACTTTGAGGAATTTAATAGAGTGCAGTTTCCCCGATAAATGAATAATTAATCTAATCAAATAATAAAATGGAATCCAAAAACGATATTCCTACAAAAGAAGACAAAGATTTTATAGTTGATGATGGTTATAATCATGATGAGGATCCAACATATGAGGCTAAAGATTCCTCCTCATCAGATGATGATAAATATGTTGTTACTGGTAAAGAGTTAAAAAAACTAACCAAAAAGGCTAAAAAACTCGGTGCTGAATCGCTTGATTATTCAACACGCAAAAATAACAAATATGTAGCCACACTTTCAAGTGGAAAGAAAATTCATTTTGGGTCATCACAATATCCAGATTTTTTAATTCATAAAGACAAAGATCGAAAAGAGAGGTATCTCACTCGAGCTAAAAAGATTAAAAATAAACAGGGAGGGTTAACTTATACTAATCCTGAATCGGCTAATTTCTGGAGTGTGAATTTACTCTGGCCAGAAAAATGATTTAAAGATATTAAGGTATTATATAAAAATGGAAGATTTAACAGTTGAGAATGATATTTTATCTAATATACATGAAAAATTAAAATCAGTCTTTTATCTTGATAAAATTAATATTGATGGTATAGAATTTGAAGTTTATGAAAAAAATAAAGAATGTTTTGTATTATTGTGTAAAACTGGTAATTCAGATGATGGTAGTGATGGACTTGCTGTTCGTTTACCACTTCCTCTTAGATTTGATGAAGAATGGTTTATGAAATATAAGGAAATAAATTTAAGTGTAGGAAGTATTATAGCTTATAATATGGAAGGATTTTTAAAATGATTTAAAGGAATAAAATTATATAATAAAATGCAGTTATCCAGTTACGACAATTTAACTCCCAACAACATTATCTTTAATGAAGCAAAAGAGTACAAAGTGAAAGATAGCAAGATTAAATACAAACGTATCCCAATTGAAGTCAAATATCCAAATGGAAAGAAAGAAGCTTTGGTAATTGAAACTCCATTTCTTTTCTCTTTTGGTGTAAATGAGAAGAAGAACCAAGAAACAAACAAGTTAGTAGGTTATAGTATTCCAGTATGCCTTTGGGCTAAAGATAGTGAGCCGAATACTAAAGAAAAAGCATTTTTTAACGCTATTAACAATGTAACAAATATCTCTCAGCAACATCTAGAGAATGAATACGGTGCAGATCTAGCATCAACTCTGTCTTCACCATTTTATTACAAACAGGAAGAATATACAGATAAGAAAGGAAAGAAGAAAACAAGAATAGACCCCTCATCCGCACCAGTTCTTTACGCAAAACTGATTTACTCAGAAAAATCTAAAAAAATTCTTTCTCTATTTAAGACAAAGGGAAATAAAGATTTAACTCCTTTTAGATATATTAATCAGTACTGTAATGTACGCATGGCACTGATAATCGAAGGAATCTTTATAAGTAAGACTGTTACATCTTTACAAATGAAAGTACATGAGTGCTATGTTAAACCTTTAAAACCTAGAGACTCTTTACTAACAATTGAAGAGGAAGAGGAAGAGAGTGAGGGTGATTGTACAAAAGATGGTCTTGAAGACTTAGTTATATCTGATAAAGAAGTAACTGAGTAATATTAGGATTTATTTTTAATACACATATTTGTATTAAAAATCAACCAAATCCTTAGAACTCACCCATGAGTTAAATTTATCAGGATATCCATTCCATTTCACTAATGCCATTTTCTTCTTATTATCCCTCCTGATAATCTTTTCTATTCTAAATGTCTGCTGTTTTGCTTTCTGTAATTCTTGCCCATAGAAAGAACCCTTAATCTCTTCTCCTGTCAAATCAACAATGTTATATGTAACAGGTTTTTTCGGAAGAACTTTATCAATTACAGATATTTCCTCTGTCCAGTTTGGTGTGTAACCTTTATCAAATACCTTCCTTTTATACTTAGAAATTCTAATTTTGTCTCCAATAGAAAACTTTGGTTTACCAGGTTTCAAGTAAATAGAATCACCATACAAATTAGACCAAACTTTACTTTCATTCTTCTTTTTACTCGCTTCAATAGGAGTCATTTTTACACTGGAATGTCTAGCATTATTGTAATCATTAACTAGTTTATCTATCTTGTCCCAGTAAACAGTGTTGTTATTTACATTAAACATTTTCCACATTCTATTTTTCATTGTTTTATTCCATCGCTCAACAACACTAGATTTTTCTTCATTTTCAGTGTGATATAGTTTAATTTCTTTACTCTTCAGAAACTCTTTGAAATGTTTACTGATAAACTCAGAACCTTTATCTGTCCATAGCATCCTTGGTTTACGTTTACTCTTGAATATGTCATCAAATGCTTTACTGACAGTTTCAGTTTTCTTATCTTTTAGTCCCCTAATCCAACCATACTTGCTAAACAAATCTATTACCATTAGAAGATACTTCACCCCTTTATTCCATTTACTAAACTAAACGTAAAGTTGATTTAGTCGTCGGGTCTATAGTAGTTAAGGCAAACTGTGGTGACTAGAGAAAACTTTCAAAGAACACTAACCAAACACTTCAAGCAGCCGATTAAGTTGAGACCAATCACTACTCAACGCCGACGCGCGTTTTTTTGAAGGCCAAGTCCAAGTTTTTGTTTTGTATTAATTAAGAATCTAGCAGTTGAGCCCCACTTTGGCATTTCACCATAGGGTATTTCATCCCAAGACTGTACCATCTCTCTATCGCAATTGCCTTTGTTTCTTCCCATGTCATAACAAATGTCGTCATAAGCTGCAATTTCATCAACTTTGTTATACGGTTTAACTTTCCACTCTGTTACTTTTCCAGTTTCAGGATCATAACTTAATTGTTGTTCGAGAGGATTGTATGGTCCCATATATTTATAATTACCTGGAGTCCATCCTGCTTTTGGTTTTGGTAATTTACCAATCCATTTGTGAACATCAAATCCTCTTCCATCCAATTCTGGTCTATCAGTTTTATATTTCTTTTTTGGTCTCACTTATGTTGATAGTTCATCCATGGCTGATCCAACAGAATCTTGAATAAATGGAGTGAGTTTACTAATCCCATAGTTCACAGCTTTCTTTTGAAGATTTTTATTTCTCATTAATTCGCTTGCTCCATATCTCCCCATTTCAACTGCTTTTTTACCCATCCAAGGTAAACCATAATGAACAAAACCATCAACTGCTGTGCCAACTACAGTATCAAAAACGCCCGCCCCTTCAGACGGGCTTACTAGTTTTTTGATTTTCGTTTTCTCTTTTTTCCACTTCCAGTCATTGAAACTGTTCCCGTTTTTACATATCTAACTTTTTTATTTCCACAAACTGCGCATTTACAATAGAATTGAGTACGTCCTCTTTTATCTTTTTGGTAACCACTTGGCTCTGTGCAAGGAGTTACTCTTTTATCTACAATACAATATGATTCTTTCATTTCGTATAATGTTTAGATAAATATGACTACTAGATCTAATTTTTTAAAAAGTGAACTTCAAAAGATATACAATAATTTAAACATGAGTTATGAATATGCTGATTTTGCTAGATTGGAAAATGACAATCAATTTATAAAAGTATTTGAGTTGCTTATGGAAATAAGTGGTAAATCAAGTACACTTAATAAAGTTGTAAAAGGACACTATCTATTTATATAATAAATGGATAGTAGAAAACTTTTAAAAAATAAGATACTTCACGCTTGGAAATTAATGCCCGAAATTGGGCCAAATCGAATGTCCCACTCTCACCAGTCCTCTTGTTTAAAATTTTTGCGCGATCATTTTGCTTTTTCCGCGTGAGGAGCAGAAGTCGGTCAGGATTTCCCCTTTTGAGGTAGACTGGTAACTAGTAAACAATGAATAGGCGCCAAAACCGAAATCCTCGAACACTAAGTTTTCATTTGGTTCCCTGTTTGACTTGGAAAAGAATATTTTGACACTTTATTAATCCCAGCAAAGAAGGTACTCCTGACAAGTTCGCTGATAGAAAATCCTGTGTCGCGACGGCTTTTAATGAAAAATTATTTCAGTTTTTTTGGCGGCGGTTTCTCAAAAAATAAAACCATAGTTCCCTAGAAAAGGTATGTATCTTTTGTTTTTGTGAGTGAATCTTTCAAAATTGAAGCGTATCTGTTTGAAATTTTGTTCCTAAAATTGATTATTTTTCACTGTTGAAGGTCAATTGTCAAACAGTCTATCCTTGGAATTGGAAATACAAGGGCAGCAAGAAAAAATCCCCGCGGAGGAAAACTACTTGCTCGCAGAAACGTCGATTTCCACTCGGGGAATTATCAAAACAGAAAGCTATCCTCCGTGATGAATAGTTATCGAAAAGTAAGGAATTGTGTTCATTAAAAAAGAAAATCCGGAGGCTCCAAGAGAAGAGTGATAAGGTACAAGAATGTATCAACTCTCTTGACACAACGCTCCCAGTTCAACCCCGCCTAAGCGCCTTTGAAATTTCAAAAAATACCTCCACCAGACGAAAAAAGGATCCCTCTGAACTTTCTAATGAAGGTAAACTGAACTTGCCTACACGAAGTGCCCAGAGAAGGCAGTTGGAAACCTTACAGGCTGCTGCAGAGATCAATGGTGGTACAGTAGAGAACAGAGGTCCTGCTCTTGATGGTATGATATCTACTGTTTTGAAGTATGGCAAAATAACTGATATTACAAAATATTTCTGCTCATCCAAAAAAATGAAAAAAGCAGCTCTGGTGAAAATAAAGGCAGAGACAGAACGTTATGAAAAAAGCAATGAAAATTTTATCTGCTCACTTTCTCTGCTCTGTGCAGGAGGGATAATAGGAAAAGTTAGATATGAGCAAGGGAGGTCTGCCCTTGTTATGAAGCACACTGACAAGACCACCAAGAAAGGAAATCCCTCCAAGCAAAGAATTACATTTGGCTTTGGAATCCCTATTCCAAGACCACTTGCTTACAAGGATTTAATTCACAAAATTGCAGAAATTGATATTGGAGAACTTATTTCTGTAAGAGAAACCTTGTGTGCTACCTTACCCCCAGAACAGAAAGTTGCTGGTGTGTACAGAGACTTAGAAAAAATGCTTCTCATCCTGAGCAAATTCTATCTGGAAACAGATCCCATGAGAAAGGACGATGAAAGACTGTCTTGGTTTGGTAAGAAGGGTGCTTTCAAAGTAGCAATAGGTGGTGACGGTGCCCCCTTTGGTAAATGGGATGAGTCCATGTCTTGGTTGGTTAGCTTTATTAATGTGGGAGCAAGAGTTGTTAGCCCAAATGATAATTTCTTGTTGTTTGGTGCCAATTGTAAGGAAGATCATCCTGCTGTGAGATTATTTACAAAGCAGTTGTCTTCCAAAATTGAAGAAATTGAAAATAATACCTACACAGTTTTGGGGATGCAAGTAACTTTTTCATTTGAACTGGTTCCATCTGACATGAAATTCCTCTCTTTCATTAATGGAGAACTTAACAATGCTGCCACTTATTTTTCAAGCTTTGCAAATGTATCAAAGGAAGACTGCATGTCATTAAAAGGTAAATTTGGCACAACTCCAGATTGCAAATGGAAACCATGGCCATACAAACAAAGACTGAACATGGCTAAGCAGGTTTTAAAGTTTAAAGATAACCTTCCCTCCAACCTTGCAAAGTCCACACAGAGAACCAGGATAACACGATTCATTGCAAACAAGAATTCTAGGCAAGAATTTGACCCTTTAATTGGTAATCTTTGTGATAAAGAAGTTGTGGAGCCCCTCCATTTAAAAAATAATGGAGTGCAACATCTGCATTCAATGCTTTTGGACTTGGCAATTTCATCGAGTAACCTCCCAGACAAAATCAGCAGCTTGTCAGATTTACCCCCGTCAAGTGCAATTTCCAGATACTTAAAAGCATTAGAGTCTGATGTGAAAGCTGGGCGCCTAAAGAAACAACTAGAAAAGTGGATTTTAGAAGACAGGTCCAAAGACAAGGACTTTTCCTACAGACTCACTGGGAAAGACTCTAAACTTGTTCTGCATGGTTTCATGTTTCTGGTAGAGGCAATCAAAGGGGATTCAGAGGACCCTACATTACTCATGAAGCTGATCTACAATGTCTTTATAGCAATCAAGTTGAGAGACTGTGCTTCAAGGTTCTCTATGTATCATATCACTCATCCAGCTGTCCAAGAGTTGCAAAAAATAAGTCATGATTACTTCAAAGCGGTAGTCCTTTTCAGTGGAAAAGTTTCAGGTACAGTCTGGAGTATTGGGCATCTAGCTCCAGTTCATACGCAGTGGATGTTTGACAAATATGGAACTGGTCTTGGTGTAAACACAATGCAGGGAAGGGAGGCAAAGCATGTCCAGATTGCTAGTTACGCGAAAAGCAGTCTTTTCAAAGAACGCTGGCCCCAAGTGTTCCGACATGACTACATCAGTAAACTTTGGCTGCCTATTTATCAACCCTCCCTGTTGACCTATCACCAGGCAAAGGACAGCCTCATTCCCAGTCGTGTGACAAAAGATCCACTACATCACTGTTATTGTGGTTTTGCTAAGGCTGAATGCAACGAAAAGTGCTACTATTGTGGTCATCAATTCATGGCTGAAGTGACAAGGTCAGTTAAGGAGGGAAAGCCCACCAAGGAGTGCCTAAAGTATATGTCATGAGTTAAGTCAAGACATATACAAGACATATGAAACTTAGTATGCTTCAAAATGCACTCAGTGTTCTGAGGATTAAGTTGAACCTCAGCTGCTTAAGAATTAACAAAATAACTGATGTTTTTTATGCTTTGTATTTCTCATGAACAAAGAGTTGAGAAAAATATCACTTTATTAACTGTAACTGTAAATATTGTAACCCAAGTTTCTCTGTTTACATATTGCTCATAACCATAGAGTCCAGTTTCAGTGCTTTCGATAATGGTTTGCCTCATTTAAGTTTGATGAACTTATAATCATATGGAGGCAAAACATAAGTTAAAAGTATTAATTATTTGATTGAGTAATACTGAATATTTGATATGGTTCCACTAACATGGTGTCTAAAACTTGAGTCAGCCTGACACATCCAGCCATTTTTTTCTACTCTGTGTTTGAAGGGCCAACACCATTTCCATGTAACAACAGTTAAGCAATTTCGATATTCGAAATAAACCAGTGACTTTCTGTATTCAGTGTTGCCTAATGCCAAACGAATTCCAGTAGCCATAGTGGAATTTTGCTTGCAGACACTCTGCTTTTTCATTGTAGGTCATCACTCCTTTTTTGTCTTCACTGACAATGAGCTTGGTTTGTCCCTTTCCTTCGCCTAGCTGCTTGATAAATTCACCACAGTCTTCAAATTGGTCAAATAAATGACATAGCCTTCTCAGACTGAAAAAAGTAATTTTAACAGACCCTGGCTTTTCTTCAACTTCCACACCATACCTTGTTCTGCCAAGAATCTCTTTTTGTAAAAGGTTAAAAACCTCTCGTGCCATGGGGAGATGGAAAACGAACATCCATGGGTGCAATTTACTCATCCTTGGAGACAGCCGGCGATCAATGGCAGATTTCGCCCGGATCATACAACGCTCTAGCATTGGGTATAGTTCAGCAAGTTTATGTTTAGGTCGCTCTCGAATCCCTCCAAAGTTTCCTTTCACAACTAACTCAGAAATATGGTTTAGTTGGTTGAATGTGATGTCCAGATCTCTTAGTTTATGTGCATTTGCAATTCTTCGCTGGAATGCTGACTTCTTATGCCTAAGAGCCTCTTTGATTGAATATATCAGTTCCTCTTCGGTGGGTTCCGCCATCTTGGATTTAGTTAAACTTAGCCCCAGGTTATGCACGGCCAAATTGAAAGTTGGCCCAATTTCGAGCAATAATTTCCAAGCGTGACTTAAGATTGAAGAATTAATAGATGAAGCTTATGAGTTAGTTGATATTGGTTATGTGAAAGACGTATATGATGAAGTAGAGTTAAAGTTGAATGATATAATGAAAATGGTATCTGAGATAAGATATCTACTCAGGGAAAAAGATAATATAGACTAATAATAAATGGAGGCCAGATTCTTTTCTGAGATAGAAAAAAAGATGGATGTTAATACACTAAAAGATTTTGAAAAAGATGTACGAACACAAATAAATAATGAGTTTGAGAGTCTTAGAAAGAAAAATGATGATCTTTCTAGAATACTAATGGCTGGTGAATGTGAGATGTGGGGAAAAATCAGAGATGAGGACTATTCTTGGTTGAAAATAAATAGTGATAAAAAGAAGAAACTTTTTAGACTTATTAATATTTACTCGAAATTTGATGAAATAGTTGATAGTGTTAAAGATTTAAGTGTAAAAGTTGAGAGTGTTAAACAGCTAAAGAATTTACCAGATGAGTAAAAAATGATTTAAAGATTAAAAAAGTAATATATAGATAATGGAAGATCATTTGGTAAACTTTTATGATGAAGAATCAATAAAAGATTACAGTACATTACAGAAACGCGCCCATTGAAAAACGTCGCCCGTGAAAAGTGGGGTACCCATTAGGCTTTGCGAGCAAAAACGAAGTTTCAAAGACTTCCGTCGTTTTCAGTCTCTTATGAACTTCATAGCGGTTAACTATTCTCACACTTTCAAGAGACAATGCAGAAACAATAGAAGTAGGTTGCCATTGTTTTAAGTGTTGAAATGTCTTTGTCATTGCTACAAAGAAGAAAATGTTTATGCAAAGAGAAGCATTTTTCTTCCTCGTGCACTAACATAAAATCCTCGCGAATTCGGTAGTCTCGTGCGAATCGTTTTGATGGCAAAACAGTTAAAGCTAATCAGAAACCAAAGTATTCTTCACTTAAAAACTCATCTTCACGAAAATCACTCGATAAGATTGAATAAAAACGTTTGCAGCGTTTATAAATATTATTATCAGAAGCGGTATTGTAGTTGTTTTCAAGAGACGGATTAGATCGCTGTCTAGGTTTGGCCGTTGAATATGTAGTTATAGCGTTCTTAAAGAAAGTATCGCTCTTAATTTTGCCTTATACTTTGCTAAAATCAATATCTTAAATGAAGAATGTAAGTGAGAGTGCTTTTTCGTCGAATTTGCCCGTAAATTTTAAGGTTTATAATATTATCCAAAACCCGTGACAAAATGTAAACAAACTATTAACGCATCGGTTGCGCTCATATTTCATCGATCGATTCGAACACCAAGAAGTTTGTAAAAGGTAGAAATTCATTTTAAGTCAGTGCATTGAATTATTTACGGCAAAATCAACAACAATCATCGAGGATTTTTCAATTTTGAAGCGTTTAACAGCAAAAAGTCACATGCTAATTCGGAGTAAATTTAGACAGTTTTTAAACAGACTGAGCTATTGTTAGTCGCGTGAAGTTCTATTCTTCATCGAAGAATAGGCAAATGTTGCGGATGTCTGAGCAGGAACAATAACCAGGAAAGGGATATACCCAGGAGATTTCTTGATTGACACTAAATTAACGTCATTTTTCACTTATTTGCATTTTCACGATCGACGTTTTTGAATGGGCGCGTTTCTGTAATGAATAAAATTCGAACTAAAATTATTAATGGGTTAGAGGAACTTAGAAAAAATAATAAATTTTTGTCTGTAAAATTATTTGATGAAGAAAGACGTTTATGGGTTTGTATTAAAGACAATTTAAAAGACTATGGCCATAATTTTCAAAATTATGGCCAAGGTAGTTCTGAAGAAAAAGTAAAGAAGTTAACTAAATTTATTACAATTTATGATTATTTGTGCGACTTACGTTTAAATATAAATTCCTCCAAAAGAAATTTTGAACGTATTAAATATTTAATAAATGAAGAGTAGAAGGTTATTACAAAAATAATATTTAATAAATATTATTTTTTATCCTCCAAAATACTCTTTTATAAAATCACTGTTGTCATTATCAAAATGTGGGTTATGTATTACATCTAGAATACTAGTACCTTTTTGTCGCTCAAACAGATAATATAAACACCAATAACCACAGAGAACAGTATTGCGATTTTGTATTTCATCCATTGAGTAAACTATGCGTTTTCCACAAGTATGAAAATACACCAGTGCTTCATTTGGCATTATCAAACCAAATGGATCGAAGTACTCAACCACTGAATCTACATTTCTATAACAAACCCAGTGTGTTCCAGATCCTTGAGTATCATCGAGATTGATTATTCTGCATTCTTTTCTAATTTTATGTGGTAGTCCATCGCGGCTATATATTCCTCTGAAATGCTTAATACCAAGTTTCTTTACCCAATCCATGAGGTCAAAGTTGGATAGTGGCTTAATTATAAAATTGTTCCTAATATTGGAATTGAGTTGAATGGGCTATTTTTTCCTGGAAGAAGTCCTTTGCCCTTGGACTTTTTTTTTTTAACTCCCATTCCAATTGGGTTTTTCCATGTACCGAAAAAGGGTGGTGGACCATAAGGATAACCTTCACCGTGTGTGGGTGGAGGAGGAGGATGGAACGTAAACATTTGCTGTATTAGATGATGATTGTCTATCAACCTGAAGCCCAGAGCCAAACATCTTAGATACTAAACTAATTGCCATTGGAATTCCAATAGATGCAAGAGTTCCAAGAAATCCTCCTTCTCTCTGCCTACGAGTTGGTTTTATAACCAATCGACCGCCTGTTTAATAAGCTTCGTTAATTTGATTTATTTGTGATTTGGTAAATTCTCTTACAAGAGGTGGTAACATTGGGAAAAACTGGGGGGGAATTGTAATTCCTTTTCCAAATATTTTATTTATTCCGAGTTCTCCAAGTGCAGTAGCAGCACCAGTTGCTAATGCAGGAACAGCTTTTGAAATTCCTTTTATTGCATATGGTAGTACTTTTGCTCCAAGAGATGCGAGTGAAGAAATAAGTTTCCACCATGTTTTACAGATTTTCTAATCTGAGTTACACTTATCTTTATATCTGATCCTGTGCCATTTGCAATAGATTTTTTTATGCTTCATGTTCCTTTACATATTACGAAAGTTATTGATGTTGGCGGAGTCTCGCTTTGGGTGAGCTCTGTTTGCTGGGACACAAATAATCACAAACCCATTATGGGATATTTTGGCCACGGGAAGTAGCCATAGTGGAATTTTGCTTGCAGACACTCTGCTTTTTCATTGTAGGTCATCACTCCTTTTTTGTCTTCACTGACAATGAGCTTGGTTTGTCCCTTTCCTTCGCCTAGCTGCTTGATAAATTCACCACAGTCTTCAAATTGGTCAAATAAATGACATAGCCTTCTCAGACTGAAAAAAGTAATTTTAACAGACCCTGGCTTTTCTTCAACTTCCACACCATACCTTGTTCTGCCAAGAATCTCTTTTTGTAAAAGGTTAAAAACCTCTCGTGCCATGGGGAGATGGAAAACGAACATCCATGGGTGCAATTTACTCATCCTTGGAGACAGCCGGCGATCAATGGCAGATTTCGCCCGGATCATACAACGCTCTAGCATTGGGTATAGTTCAGCAAGTTTATGTTTAGGTCGCTCTCGAATCCCTCCAAAGTTTCCTTTCACAACTAACTCAGAAATATGGTTTAGTTGGTTGAATGTGATGTCCAGATCTCTTAGTTTATGTGCATTTGCAATTCTTCGCTGGAATGCTGACTTCTTATGCCTAAGAGCCTCTTTGATTGAATATATCAGTTCCTCTTCGGTGGGTTCCGCCATCTTGGATTTAGTTAAACTTAGCCCCAGGTTATGCACGGCCAAATTGAAAGTTGGCCCAATTTCGAGCAATAATTTCCAAGCGTGACTTAAGATTGAAGAATTAATAGATGAAGCTTATGAGTTAGTTGATATTGGTTATGTGAAAGACGTATATGATGAAGTAGAGTTAAAGTTGAATGATATAATGAAAATGGTATCTGAGATAAGATATCTACTCAGGGAAAAAGATAATATAGACTAATAATAAATGGAGGCCAGATTCTTTTCTGAGATAGAAAAAAAGATGGATGTTAATACACTAAAAGATTTTGAAAAAGATGTACGAACACAAATAAATAATGAGTTTGAGAGTCTTAGAAAGAAAAATGATGATCTTTCTAGAATACTAATGGCTGGTGAATGTGAGATGTGGGGAAAAATCAGAGATGAGGACTATTCTTGGTTGAAAATAAATAGTGATAAAAAGAAGAAACTTTTTAGACTTATTAATATTTACTCGAAATTTGATGAAATAGTTGATAGTGTTAAAGATTTAAGTGTAAAAGTTGAGAGTGTTAAACAGCTAAAGAATTTACCAGATGA
>CALNXI010000286.1:183522-203522 GCA_942486025.1 Porites evermanni
TCGGTGGTATTTCTTCGCTGGCCCAGACGCCTGTTTTGCAGCAGCCCTTTGTCGTGGGCCCCGGCTTTTCACCGGTGCCTGCAAAACTTGTGAGCCAGATCGTTGCTGGCAAGTTTGTCGAGTTGCACGAACTGCTTTCTTCGAACTTGGTGCTAAACGAGCCAGAAACTCAATTGCTTTTCGACGAGTGGCTGGTGCTTACGTCGACTCCAAAAAAGCCCAAGCGACGCGTTGACGACATCACCAGTTGGTTGGAAGCCTTTTCGATTTATTGTCTGATTTTATCCTCCCATTTTCCGCATTGCTGGAAGGATTTGATGCAGTATCAGCTGCTCATTCTCCGGACTCACCGTCAGTTCGCTGGCCGAGTTTGGTTGGCGTATGATCGGGCTTTTCGGGAACACGCTGCCGCCTCGAACCTCACAGATTGGTCATCCATCAATGTGCAGTTGTTTAATTTTCATGCAGCTGGGGCTTCGGTACGCTCTTGCGGGGAACTTTCGGAGGAGTTTTCTGAACCTCGCGGCGCACCGTCTTCGCTTATTATTTGCAAGTCTTGGAATCGAGGCCATTGTGTTGCTCCTTCGTCGTCGTGCCGCTTTGCTCACAAATGCTCTAGTTGCTTTGGCCCGCATCGTGTTGGAGCCTGCCCTGGTGAGGCATCAAGCCAGTCTCGTCCTTCTTCCAAACGGCCGGTTGATGCTTCCCCTCTCCATTCTAGCAGCAAGTCTAGGCGCTAGTGAACTCGATCAGATTCGTCGGCTGTCAGGTGTTCATTTGTATCATTGTTAAGTTGCCTTAGGTCAGACGATTTAAATTTTCAAGTGCAGACCTTACTGGACCTATAAGAGTTTGTTTTTGTTCCCAAGTTACTTGGTACTGTTGTGTAATTAGTCTGCCTCCTAGTAGTGGCCTTCCACATGTACTTCTTAGGGCGTGATTAAAGCTAGTTGTTTTATGTTGACTGTCCCAGCTGTTTTGTTGCACACCTTCTTCTGGGGTTTGTGGGGGTTCTTTGCCATGGGGCTAGTTATTTACCTTTGTATGCTTTGCGTTTCTTTTCCAGCTCCTCTTCCCCCAGTTTCAGCAGTTACTCCCTTAGTGGTGGAGCAGTTTGCATGGGAGTCGCGCTTCCACCCCCAGCGGCCACAGGTTGACTTTGTCCTGGATGGCATTCGTCATGGATTTAAATTAGGTTTTTCCCCCTCCCAAAAGCTCAAGTCCGCTAAGAAGAATAGAATAGAATAAGCCATCTGCTACTCAGCATGCCTCTGTCATGATGCTTATTTACAACAACAACAACAACAACAACATAAGCTTTATTTGCATGACTATAATTATGTAGTTACAGTATTGCAAAAGCTTTAACATAAAAAAATACAAAAAACAAAAACAAAAAACAAGCAAACAAATCATAACAATGATAATGCAATGCAATGATTACTATAGTCAATCAAGTGTCATCAGCATGATTTGATAACAAATTATTACGTAAATCATTACATAATGAGTCAAATTTCAACAAATGTGAATTTACGGAAAAATTCTGTGAATTCATCAATTTAATTATTAATTCTGTGTAAGACAGCTGATTAAAGTCGACAAAATTTTGTTGGATTTGATTGTAGAATTTCTCCCTTGGGATTGAGTATTTTGGACAATGGAAGAGAAAATGAAATTCGTCTTCAATTATACCAGAGTTACAAATAGGACAGAATCTGTCGTTGCAGGAAGTTTGATTATATCTTCCAGTTTCAATCATGAGTTTGTGGTTACTTATACGAATTTTCACTAAATCTTTCCTATTAGCAGAATTTCTAATTAAGTCTAGATAACTTGAAATTTTATAATCATGTTTAAATAAGCTGTAAAATTGCAGTTTCTTAGAATGATGGATTGTATGTTGCCAATATGCAATATATTTTTGTTTTATTATATCTATATAGTGTTTGATCTTAGCTTCACTTATCACCAAAGCTCTCATGACTCTTGCGTGGTTTCTTCCTCTTTCTTTCCTTTCCTTAACTCTAGGGATGTCGGAAGAAGAATGACCCTGGAAAGGGGCTTGAGGGCTCCGGCATGGGTAGGATAGGCACCCCTATTCAGGGAAGAACCTCCACCTACACCTCCACCTCCGACCGACCCACCTTCACGAGAGGGAGGGCGACGGGAAACGAAACATTTTATGAGGATGGCCTAATAAAGTAGAAGTTAGTTACGATTTGGATCTGTGATACTGCGGGAAATTCTGAATACAAGATGATGTTTTTGTTAATGAAAATTTAAACGGAGATGGCTTGTGTGCTCCAGGAGATTCTGTTAGTTTTGATTGCACAGTCCTTCTTTATTCATTGACAATTGTGCGATGTTTTGCTGGTGACTACCTTAAAAGAAATAACTAAATAATATGTTTTGTATTTCATTTTCACAAACCGTGTACAGTAAAACACGTGACTTGAAAAATGTGACAGGTAACACAACACCAAAAAACCGTGATGAATTGGCTTCTTCGTTTTATGTGTTTATGGGAGGATTATTAACTCCCTATCTATAGTTCTAGTAAACAAATAAGTTAGTCTTTTTTTATGAAATGTATAAACAAGACGGAGGGTTTTACTCTTCTCCTGTGGAACTTGGAACATGTAACACGACATAAGATCAGTCAGTAAACATTCCTGATATTTACATAATTAAAACTTTGCGATGCGGGAAATCTAATTCTCAAGTTAGCATTATACTTATTGTAATATATGTTTTATTTCGTTGAATCTTGTTTCGGTTTTTTGGACTTAACATTGAGTACGATAGCCAAGGGACGGACCATTTAAAATGGAACTGTCGATGGCCGGCCCGTCTCTGTCATTTTATTTCTTATCTATTTTAATTTTAAGGGTCACTTGTAAAAATAAACTTACAATGGTTCATTTCTATCATACCTCAAAATATCAGTCTACTTTTACTGACATTGTTTGCTTGCTCCATGGTGCATTTTGAAAGATTCTTTAGAAGCTTTTTTACCTCCGGAACCATACACACGAGTTCCGATGCATCCGAGGCGATTTCATGACCCTAGCCCTCCAGCCCTTTTTATAGCTTTTTTATTATTATTGGACGGATAATTTCGTTTTATTAGTCTCTCAGATAGAAATACCTGTTAAGGTAACAGAATTCCATCAATTTTTTGCGCTTTGAGGGGTAAGTTATAACTTCCGTATAATTTTCTCCTCGATTTGCATATGTTTTCCTTTGTTTACATTCCCGTTCTTGTCGCGGACAGGCGACTTGGGAGGCACAAGTTGAAATTTTATTACTCGCACGCGTTTAAATTCGCAGACCTAAAACTTCAGGTGTAATTAAAAAAATAACAGGTCTTTCGTTTGGTATAGTAGTTTTTTCAATTTGTGACATACCAGGATCGACTTTTGACGGTTGAAGTTGGGCGTTATTTTGACTGCCAAAACAACACACAATCAGAGCGCACACAATAAAAGCCAGAAACTATATTAAAATAGTTATTTTGCAAAACCTTCTTACGGGGTCTTGAAGCTGTGGATGTCTGCTAAATACATGAGTAATATCAAGTCAATAGGAGCTTTGGCGCGCTTGTACTGTTTCGTTGAAATATGTTGAAATTTGCACCCGTTTCCCGAAATAAAAATGTATTTTTTGCGAATTTTGGAACTTTTCTAAAATTCTCAAAATGTAAAGCGCTTGGGGATTTCTTAATATCGTTTCTTGAAATAGTTCCCCTAAAGGGATGTTTGGGTGGTATCAGCCAAAATTGGAATTTTTGGAACTGATTTGAGATTCTCGATATTTTCCGACATTGGCTCTTAAGTAAATTGTCTCCTTCGCCTTACAAGAGTACGAATGAGGGTCTCGGTAAATAAGCTTAGCCTCTTCCTATAACGTATTATGCCCTGTCTTACTACTGCGTTTAGAATTGGCTGAGGTTTGAGTACGTGATTGTTGTATGTCGCTGTAAAGTTCGAGCTCCTTGTGGTACTACGATAACATTGCGTAAACACTCTAGAAAGTTACAACTACATTGATGTCTACATAATATGAGCCACGCTAGAAGCACTATTCCTACCTTTCGGGATCCAGTTTACCACTAAGTGTTGCCAAAACGCCCTAATGTACAAGAAGGTATTTCTTTTCTCAAATCAAATGATACTTAACTTGTTCACGATATATATGGCTGACCTCGAAGGATCCGAAGACCTCTTTTGGTAGCGGCGGTTTGAGAGGGGCTCAACGGTCGATTGATTACCCATATATAGTGTGGCTACGTTTTTCAGCTTCCTTTTCTAAAGTCTTTAAAGAGTCTATTTCAACCACAGTCGTTTGAGCGCATATAAGTCAGAAGCAACCATTTTTGGATTAACCGAAATTCAGGATAATCGTTTCGTCTATTTTTATAGCGTTATATCTCACAATTCCTTTGTTTCCTCTCTTGTCTGAAAACCTTGCTTGACTAACTGTTGCATCCTAGTAAAATTTCTTTGCTAGAATTGCTTTTCATTGCCTTTTTGCTCGATAACTTTTTTAAGCCTCGCCTGGGCAAAAGCGGGTTTTTGAGATGTTCGCTTGCCACGAATTTACAATAGCTATCTATGCCGTTCTTAAACATATATCATACTTATTCCCTTGAACAGTGCAATACGTATGTGTTACGCTGATTTTGTAAGTGCTTCTTCTCCCCGGTAATCCAATCAAAAAAAAAAAAATCACCAACGTGCAATTTGAGAGAGAAACTTACCGCGCCCATAAATTAACGATCTCTCGGAAAAGCTTGGGTTTGATCTGGACAGGTGTCAACTTCAACAATTTAAAACGATTATTGCTTAAACCTCGATGGGTGAATTTAGAATTTAGAAGGATACAGTGGACCACGTCTTCATACGATCCTCTCCGTAGGAAATATCTTCCGGTTCTAACTCCAGCACTCACTTTCACGTTAAGACTGCTAGTATACAAAACGTTCTCGAGTTGCTTATTTCCTTAATAACATTTCGTCACTTTTAAAACAAAGGAAGAAAAGATGTCTTGAAATTTTTCACTCCCAGTCTTATCAAGTCAGCAATGCCTTTCCGGCTACCGCGTCCACCTCCTAGTTCAGGTCGAATGGAAGAAGAAAACCGAATTAGAGTTTTTTTTTCCCTTCAGTTGAGATAAACGATTTTTAACGCCAGAAAGTACAGAACCCTGTGCTTGAAAAGTCATGCAAAAGAGGCTGTCCCTTAAGCCTGAGTGCAGCATGCGACACCGTCGAGCATAACGTCTTACTCAACCGTCTCAATACGAGCTTTGGAGTAAGGGGCTCCGCTTTGCGTTGGTTTGCGTCTTAGCTCTTTAATTAGCAATTAATAAATGAGGCTGAGTAGGATATGAAGAATTAAGCAGATCGGGGAGGGTGTTATCTACCGAGGCCCGAAGGCCGAGGTGGATAACATCCTCCAAGATCTACTTAATTCTTCATATCCTACTAAGGCCGAATTCATTAATTGCTTTATTATTCGTTCAAAAAAATTCCTAGTTTAAAAACATAGCTGAAACATGCTTACCTACATGGATGTTAAGTTCATCTTCGATACTGTACGTTTAAGTTTGTGCAGCTCCGCAAATATTCTCCAACTAGCAGATGTCGCCCTCTGAGTTGCCTTCTTGCTTTTTTTGCCATGTTTTTAGAATTATATCGCCTAGTTCCAGCTGTAGTTCTTACTCTTGAAACGAATGAAATGTCCGCCATTTTTTTTCACAACCAAAACAACTCAACCTCGTCCACAGGTCTTCTCAGTTAACGGTGCCTTAACCTGTAGAGGGCTGCATTTTTGGCGTCATTTCCTCGTTAAACAAAAAATTCTTCCAAATTTGGTCATCAGTAACTGGTTATGGGGAATTATGCGTGCGGTTTTAGCCAATCAGAATTGGGGAAATATTTTATGAAAAATAATAGATCTTATCTGTTTCATTCCCGCATCCCCAAAATATTGAAGATAGCCTCCAGGACCCATCTGATCTTTGTAAACTAACACGATGCACGAGGAGAGTTCGAAACCTAAGCGTTTACAACGAATTGTCAAAGTTTATCCGTTTAAGGATAGTTTAAACGATTTTCCCTAGAATGTCGGTAGTTGCCCATCCTGTATCGTAGAATTATTCACAAATTTAAGTCATTAATTAACAATTAATGAATGAGGCTGAGTATCTTATGAAGAGTTATGGAGATCGAGGAGGGTGTTATCCGTCGAGGCCGTAGCCGAGGCGGATAACACCCTCCGAGATCTCCATAGTTCTTCATACGATACGAAAGCCGAATTCAATAATTGTTTTATTATTCATTCAAAATAATTCCTACTTTTAAAACATGGCTAAAACATGCTAACCTCCATCGATCCATTGATGTTAATTTCATCTTCGATAATGCCGTTTCGGTTTGTCCAGCTCCGCAAATATTCTCCAAATAGCAGATGTCGACCTTCGAGTTGTCTTCTTGCTGTTCTTGCCATGTTTTTAGCTATGTTTTCGCCTAGTTCTTACTCTTGAAACGAGTGAAATGTCCGCCATTTTTCAAGTTCACAATCAAAACAACTCAACCTCGTCCCCAGGTCTTCTCGGTTAACGGTGCCTTAACCTGCGAAAACGCTGCATTTTTGACGTCATCTCCTGGTTAAACACAAAATTCTTCCAAATTTGGTCATCAGTAACTGGTTATGGTGAATTAAACGTGTACTTTTAGCCAATCAGAATCGGGAATATATTTTTAATGAATAATAATACTCTCTACTTTCTGTAGGAGTTTGTGGAACAACAAGATCGATCGGCTTCCGCCTGGAATATTTTCGAATCTGTCATCGCTACACCACTTGTAAGTAAATCGTGGAATTTCTTTGTCTAGAGTATTGTTTAATGTGAATCTCTTAAAAGGATCTGAATACCGTTCATGGTACCTGGGGGATTGGGGAGACATGATTAAGCGCTTAGAACTGAAAAGTATAAGCGCTATATAAATATTTTATTATATAAATTTTTTTTTATTACATGAGAGGACTGATTTTCCTAAGCGTGTTTTTGTCTTAACCTTGTTTTAGAAATTCATCACAAATCTACGCATCTTTGATCCTTGATCGCCCAAAACCGCGATTTCAAAAATCCAGACAAAATGATATAAGATCGCATTGTATTTGGCACTAACTCGTCCAAAGCCAGAGAAAAGCTAATAAGTAAAGGCTCCTCTCTAACACTAAACAGACTAAATAAAGCGGTGGAGATTGCTTGGTCATTCAAAACATCTCAAGCACAACTGTCTGCCATGGCGGTCTGGCCAGCGGCGGCTCAAAGATCAAGCACCACGGTACCATCACTATACCTTCTTTCTGCGACGATAAGAAAAAAAAAATGACCCAGGAAAAAGACAAGTAGTACATGATCAGTCTCTAGTTTACCACTAAGTGTTGCCAAAACGCCCTGACCTCGAAAGATCCGAAGACCTCTTTTGGCACATGCGGGTTGGGGGTAGCGGGTTGGGGGTGTAGGGGGTTCAACGGTTGATTGATACCCATAGTGTGCCTTCATTTTTCAGCTTTCTTTTTATTAAGTTAGTAAAGATTGTCTTTCAACCACTGTCCTTTGATTGCATAAACTTCAGTCTGAAGCAAGCATTTTTGGATTAACCGAAATTTAGGATCAACTTCTCGTCTGTTTCCATCGTGTTGTATGAGAATTCCTTTGTCTTCTCTCTTACTTTTCTGATAACCTTGCGTGGCTATTTATTGCTAAAAATGCTTTGCCTTGCCTTTTTGCTCGGTAACTTTTTTTAGTTTGGACTGGGAGAAAGGGTTTTGCGATGTTCGCCTGCTAAGAATTTCCAATAGATATATATGCCGTTTTTAAACATCATACTTATTTCCTTGAACAGTGCAGGACGTATATGTTACGCTGATTCTGAAAGTGTTTCTTCTCCTCGGTAATCCAATAAGGAAAAAATCACTAAAGTGCAAATTGAGAGAGAAACTAGCCACGCCCAAGAATTAACGACCACTCGAATAAGCTTGGGTTTGATCTGGACAGGCGTCACCTTCAACAATTTAAAGCGATAACTGCTTAAACCTCGATGGGTGAATTTAGAATTTACAACGATACAGTGGAGCATTTCTCCCTATAGGCAATAGGGAGTTTAAGATCTCACGACGGCGACGGCCACGAAAACGTCATTTAAAAAGTGAATTTGTGTTCTTTCAATCTCTATCACGATTACTCCAACTCATTTGCTTTGTCAAATGCAAGCGAACTCTTTTTAAGCCGAATTCCTAAGAACCATATTCAAGTTCAGAAAGAGAAAGAAAATTGAGCCGTCGCTTGTTTACATGCTCCATAAAAAGTAAAATTAGGAATTTCTCCGATGTAGTTTTATGTGACAGCAAAAAAATGTACAAAAAAGCGTGATGAGTTGTTGTTTTGCCTAGTCAGCCTAATTTTGATTGGATAATTTTACACGGGAATCACTCCATACACGGGACATACGTCACTTGACAATTCTGCAAACGTTTGCTAAGGGCCAGTAAAACAGGCACCCTATATAGATTTTGTTGCAAAGCAATAGAACTACACACTACACAACATTTTCGCAACCTGTAACAACCTGATTTGTTGCAAGACGGGCGTAATTCGAGTGTGCTAAACCTCGCAACACCGCTATTGAACTCGTTTCGCAGGAGTTAATGTTGCAAATCAGTTCTGAGACAAAACATCAAAAAAGGACCACAGGACCACCGTAGAATTATCAACCTTCAGTAGGAACACGGAAGAGCGGAAACTGTGACGGCGCCCACAGTTCACCTTCCAACTGCCTAGCACGTGGTCAGATATTTCTGTCCTGCAAGAAGCCAAACCATTTTGCAGACGCCTGCTGATCAAAAGCCCTAAGACAACGATTTCACTCTCTAGAACAAGCCAGAAGCGAAGCCTCAAGCTGTTGTCTTACGTAGGGAGACCAATCGTCTTAGAGATGAAGCATTTGTATCAATTAATTTAAGCCTTCCACAGGATACTCATAGGAACGTCCTCCTTAAAGCCACCCTGGACACCGGTACCTGGGAAACACACTCCCAATGAGGTTCTGCGGTCAAATGTGCCAGCAGAACCTAAAACCTGGTTCCTTATTACCATCGGATATAACCCTCACTACCAGTGGCGGCTCACAGATCAAGCAACACGATACCATTACTATAGCTTGTTGCTACAAAGGGGAAATCGCTTTAGCATCCTTCTATGTCACAGACATCCCAGGCCCAGCCATCATAGGCCTCTAGACTTCCACTGACTTGAATCTATTCATATTTTCTAAAACTTCACCACACCCTGCAACGATAAGTAGAAGAAATAACCTATGAAAAAGACAAACAGTACCACATTATCAGTAATATGAGTCACGCTAGAAGCACTATTTCTGCCTCTACAGTTTACCACTAAGTGTTGCCAAAACGCTCTGATATACAAGAAAATATTTATTTTCTTAAATCAGTGATCCTTAACTTTTTCCAGCGAGTTCTATTGACATAAGTTGCTACATTCCATATCTGGAAAAAGACGCGCGTGACCTATGGCGCCTGCGCATGCCAATTCAATAAATTCCTGCTAATTATTTATAACACACGCGTTGCATTGTTAACAGGCTTAAAGAACTGGCTCCCGAGAGGGAAATGAAATGGATGTTTACTTTTCCTTTGAGCACGATACAGGGCGAAACGATAGTATTTTAAGATATCACTAAAGCCTTTAAAACCGTCTCCCACGCAATATTACCAAGAAAGCTGTAACTTTATGCCATTTTAGGAGTGCCTCTCAACTGGTTTAAATAATACCGTATTTATGGCAATAGGCAGCAACAGTAGATTGTCGAAAACAACAGTTTTTCACCATCTATATGGGCAAACTGGTCTGTTCACGGTTTGGATAAATGGTATGCAAAATTCAGACCTGGTTAATTTTGCCCGGAATCGTGTCTACTATTTGCGCAAATCAGTTTCATTAATTTACCGAAAAACGACCTTGAAATCCTGAAACTGGTATCAAAATTGCCTTGGAAAATGAAACTCGAGTTTCAGTTTGAAACATTCCGTCCGGTAAAACAGGACCATCTTTTCTGGTCTGCTTTAGGTCCTTTACTATTTCTAATGTATATAAAGTACCTCCCTAAGTGTCTCAATTTACTCAGTAAATTCAAAAATTGCAGAATAGATCGATAATGCCTCCCAGGACTATAAAACGAGATCATGGGATAGTTAGGGAGGCACCCTTGTAACTCGCGCGTATATTAAGGACAGTACTTACAGTTCAAATATACTGTCGGTATACTAGAAAAAATCTCGATTTGCTCGAACTGGGGCCGCGAGGAATCGGTAGGTAATGATGACGTTTCTATTGTTTGCGCCCGCAAGTACGAAATGGTTAGGATGACGTAAAGACAGAAAATCCCGAAGAGACAGCTCAGGTAGATTTTGTGACATTTATTGTGCAGTCTGACTTCGATACTCTTTTGCGTTACGCAGTGACATTCTGTGGAGCAGTTGTTTTGAAAGTTATGGACCAAAAGACACTCGCTAAGCGCAGGGGAGGTTATAAGGTGCGTTTAACTGTGTATATATATTAAACACTTAGAGAGTTTGCTAGACACTAGTTCACAAATCTTTGATTTATATTGGAAACCTTGCCAGACACTCTTTCTCTCTCTTTGACCGGAATAAGACTCAGCCCCAAACAAGCAAGACGAGTGAACAACGGCTAGCTTATCACTAGCAGATTGATGGACATTTACAGAAATTCGCCGACAATCAAATTCTGTGCTGACTTATTCCCTGCTCACAGATGTTCGTCCGTTATAAAGTTTCAAATAAGACTAGAATGCGCTAGCGTGAATCGATCAAACGTCCTTTTAATTTCTAAGGCTTACTTTCCCGCAAATAAAATGAACTGAATGTAAAAAGTGAAAGAGAAATTGCAAAAAATTCAACTTCTAATTAAATCTTTTGCTATGGTTTAGAATAAACTATTTTCGAAACCGAGAATATTTTGATCAAACTGTGTAAATCGAGCTGAAACTGTGCATGTGTGAAAATCCTCATTATGAATCGGTATGCTATTTCAAAGAGCTACACAACCAGCAAGAATACTATTGACCGACAATATAAAGAACGGGGGCAGCTGTAGTGTCAACTATTACTAGTGTACGATATTATCTCATTATGGCTCTTGATATTATACACAAAAAAGTGCCACAGTATATAAGGGAACTCTTTCCAATGAGCAGCGAAAACAAGTCCTACAAATCTCGCCTTAGAGGAAGTAACTTAAATATTGTAATAATACGTGATCCACAAACTGCAAGGTTCGATTTCTTACATTTGGGAGTGGAAATCTCTCCATCAAGAATCGAAATCAGTTAAATCTAGTAGCATTTTTTTAAAAAAGGAAAATATCGGTTGCTGTCAAATCATCCCTTAATCTTTAAAGTTTGCTGTTATTGCATCTTTTAATTTTAAGTATTTTTAATATAAATTAATGTAGATGGAGATTTGTTAACGTAATTGTTGGGCGTTTTCCTTTAGACTTTTAAATCTTGTTCTTNATAAGACTCAGCCCCAAACAAGCAAGACGAGTGAACAACGGCTAGCTTATCACTAGCAGATTGATGGACATTTACAGAAATTCGCCGACAATCAAATTCTGTGCTGACTTATTCCCTGCTCACAGATGTTCGTCCGTTATAAAGTTTCAAATAAGACTAGAATGCGCTAGCGTGAATCGATCAAACGTCCTTTTAATTTCTAAGGCTTACTTTCCCGCAAATAAAATGAACTGAATGTAAAAAGTGAAAGAGAAATTGCAAAAAATTCAACTTCTAATTAAATCTTTTGCTATGGTTTAGAATAAACTATTTTCGAAACCGAGAATATTTTGATCAAACTGTGTAAATCGAGCTGAAACTGTGCATGTGTGAAAATCCTCATTATGAATCGGTATGCTATTTCAAAGAGCTACACAACCAGCAAGAATACTATTGACCGACAATATAAAGAACGGGGGCAGCTGTAGTGTCAACTATTACTAGTGTACGATATTATCTCATTATGGCTCTTGATATTATACACAAAAAAGTGCCACAGTATATAAGGGAACTCTTTCCAATGAGCAGCGAAAACAAGTCCTACAAATCTCGCCTTAGAGGAAGTAACTTAAATATTGTAATAATACGTGATCCACAAACTGCAAGGTTCGATTTCTTACATTTGGGAGTGGAAATCTCTCCATCAAGAATCGAAATCAGTTAAATCTAGTAGCATTTTTTTAAAAAAGGAAAATATCGGTTGCTGTCAAATCATCCCTTAATCTTTAAAGTTTGCTGTTATTGCATCTTTTAATTTTAAGTATTTTTAATATAAATTAATGTAGATGGAGATTTGTTAACGTAATTGTTGGGCGTTTTCCTTTAGACTTTTAAATCTTGTTCTTACATTTACGGCGTTCATGGAAAGAAGTTTTTAACTTATTGAAACTACAATATTGAAATAAAGTAAAGTGCTCGATTGATGCCTTGCTGTTTTTTTTTTTTTTTTGTTTTTTGAGGGAATGGGGTAAGAAAAGGAGAGAAAAAAATTCTTGCATCTACTAGATGTTGCTCAAAGTGTTTTTTAAATAAAACATTTAGTGAATTTTTGTTGATCAATGTTGAAAAACGTCATTTTAAAAATGTTCTACATCCCTTTTTTTTTATAAAGTTAGGACATGCTGGACTTTTTCTTTTACTTTTTTTTGTCTTTTTTTTTTTTTTTCTTTTTTTTTTTAAATAATTTTTTAATTTATTTAAATTATAATATTGAAATTAAGTAAAGTGCTTGTTT
The DNA here is from genome assembly GCA_942486025.1 of Porites evermanni. Taxonomy (NCBI): domain Eukaryota; kingdom Metazoa; phylum Cnidaria; class Anthozoa; order Scleractinia; family Poritidae; genus Porites; species Porites evermanni. Next base: position 196,425 of record CALNXI010000286.1, read on the forward strand.
GTTGCTTTGCTTTTTTTTTTTTTTTTTGGTATTTGAGCGAATGGGGTAAGAAAAGGAGAGAAACATATTCTTGCATCTACTAGATGTTGCTCAAAGTGCTTATTAAATAAAGCATTTAGTGAACTTTTGCTGATCAATGATGAAACACGTCATTTTCAGAATGTTCTACATGCCTGTTTTATTATAAAGGTCACTGATGCGATTAGGATGTAAAAACTGGTGGTCGAAAAAATATTTTTTTTTTTATTTATTCGACACAAATTAACTTCATGTGTTTTTCTGCAGGGATTAGAGCGGCAACGAGCTTAAAAAACTCCCTCAAGGGTCTTTATCAAATCTCGTTTCCTTACAGAGATTGTGAAAAAACGACGCATTTCTTTGTTTATTATTTCCTATTACTCACCAAAAAGGATCCAAAGACCTCTCTTGGTTCGGGAACGCTGAGTAACAAGAGTGGATTAATTATCCTTACTTGTCTAATTTTCACTGTTTTTGCTTTTCTTTAACACATTTTGGCGACATTTCATGACAATGCTTCTCTGCGGTTTGAACAGAAGTCATTATAATTTCCAAAATAACATTATCGATTTTTCGCTATATTATGAAAAAAAAAAAGACTTGTTCTAGCAGTCGTATGCCTGTTATGTCTATAAGTAAAACAGTTTTTGATTGGTCCTATAATTAAAATATATTCTTGCTAGATTTTAATGAGAAACTACAGCAGGAAAAAAGAAGCCATTAACGTAGAGGTCTGTACAGGTTTAGATTCTGGAATTAAGACCAATTAACGACTTATAAATTAATTATAAATGGACAATTAGCACATTTCAAGATCCCTAAAGAAGTCTCTCAGTGTCGTTTGGTTGTTTTGAATTTCAACATAGTAATAATGCTCATGAAACTAGTTTCCTTCATGCTTTTCCAGCAGCTATTGGACGTGTTTATTTCAAACTCCTTTGTTAGAATAAAGACAACTTGAGGGCAGCTTGCTTTGTAACAACGAATTCTTGAAAGTTAATCTGGTTAACAAATACAATGAAGGCAAAATGCTGCACTTGATGATGTTGATGATGATGATGATGATGATGATGATTGATGATGATGATGATGGTAATGATGATCAGTATTATGAGGATAATTACTATATTTTAAGAAAAAGGCCCATATTTTTTTTAATGGTCTATGAATTGGGAATGCTTTCTCTAATGACGTACATGTAAGTTGTGTGGAAAATATCTCGATACAGCACACGTGTGATTTGACTGTATCTTTCCGGGTCATCAACACCTAAGATTGTGCATTGAATACGCCTTCACTAACAACGATATAGGAAAAAGATCACTATAGCTTTTTCAGAAAAAGATAAAAAGTCACTGTCAGTGTTCATCGGAATTGTCTTGATGAAAAATGACATCAGTGCCTATTTTACTTGCAGTCATATTTCTCGACCTAAAACTCAGGATGTCCCGTTGGACGGTACTATTTTCTTTTGTAATACCGGCCAAAAGGACAAGGCCACTTTTATGAATAAAAACATTACTATAGAGTTATCCTAAGCTTGTGGAAACCTACAGAAATCACGTTCTACAACAAAGTTTAACAAAGAAAGCTAGAGGTGATGTATTGCCATAATTTAGGATGTCCCGTTGGACGGTACCATTTTCTTCGGTAATGCCGGCCAGCGGAACAAGACAAATTGATAAGGCATTTACAAAAGGATTGCTCACTATACAGGACCAAGAACTCTTCAAAAGTCACAATAAACGCAAACTTCGTCAACAATACCGTAAAATCACGCTTCTCTGGCGATAAAACGGCCCCTTTGGCTGTCAGTTTTCCACCACGCTTGAGCAGCCATATTGGATGTTTTCGAGAATTTCCGAAGTGGGCCCGAATCGGAAACTCGTTCCTAGTACTCCCCGGCTGCCCTTTTGGACGGTATGATTTAGGCACAACCCAGCAGCAGCGGTCAGCTATGGCACAGGCACACCAAGTACAATTTTCCTTTGTTTTCATATAAACTTTAGGGTTAAATCAGTCTCCTTTTCTTTCCAATTACAATGTTTTTACCTGGTCAAATCAGTCTCCCTTTATTGATTTACAATGTCTTTACCTGGACAAATCAGTCTCCCTTTATCGATTTACAATATTTTTACAGGGTCAAATCGGTATCCCTCTCTTCGATTTACAAGGTTTTTACAGGGTCAAACCAGTTTCATTTCTTTTTTTTACAAGGTTTTTACAGGGTCAAAACAGTCTCCCTTTATCGATTTACAAGAAGTTTACAGGTTCAAACCAGTCTCCCTTTTTTGATTTACAATGTTTTTACAGGGTCAAATCAGTCTCTCTTTTTTTTCGACTTACAAGGTTTTTACGGGGCCCAATCAATGTCTTGATTTACATGATGTTTACACGTTATTTACATGTTCTTAGAAAAAAGATTTACGGGCTGTTTACAAAGATGATACTGTAAATATGTGTAAAACATTTTACACGTTTTTACATGGTCTCCTATCTATTACCGCCGAAGGACGCTGGCTGTAATTGTTTTTTACAGTAATATTAAATGGCAAGGTAAAACTGAAAATTGACGTAAATTCTATTTTACAAATCCTATCATGTAAATTAGAATTTGCAAAACACGTAAATTGTATTTTACAGGGTGTGATTTCATTTTTACATGTGCCTGTAAATTTTCAACTTTTCCAGTGTACTGTATAGAATAAGGAACAAGAACGCGCTTACAGCGGTATTGAGTCTCGCCTGCTTGGAGATTACATCGAGAAATGAGGAAGCGATTAATTCTACAAGAAACATGATTTACTCGCTGAAGGTTTTTTACTTCCTACTTTATCGACGTCGATACTTTTTATTTGTTTCTGAATCGATTTAGTACGCGTTTTAGCGACGACCAGAAATACCCTGCGGTAGCAGGCTATACGCGTGTATAAATACACCAAAATTTAAGGGCCTCGATTCCAGAGAAATTACATCATTGCCAGATGTCTAAAAAGTGATTTACACGGCACTTCATTTCAATCATCGCTAAAAATAAATCGTATGCTTATCACAAGACTCATTTGCATACAGTGAAAGTCTACAACTGCCGAGCAACGCAATTGTGCTAATTAAGATTCTTATTTTTTTTTCCGACCACTCAGTAGTGTTCAATTGTTCCAAAGAAATCAACGCTTTCAAGTGATAGAATTCGTGGACCGACACGTTTCGGAAAAGCTTTAAATTTAATCTTCCCTAAGCTTTCTTCGCAAAACATGCGTGTCTTCGATCACGCAACGATTCTTAGTCCCAGTTTCCACGGTCTCCGCAAGGAACGCCTGGCACAATGACCTCCCTTTTGTGTCCTAAATATGGCCAAAAACTGTTACGGCACGAACACGGTAGTTGGGGTAAACATTAAAAGGGAAATGGTTTATCGCCAAATGATGAAGAAGCAGCTAATTCTTCTAAAAAACATACCCAATTCAAGACTAGAGTGCACAAACCATACCCTATTTAAGAATAAAATGGTCGAAATTGATACCCTATATAAGGGACTACCCCGCCGGAGCGGAAAACGCGTTGCAGATTATGAGTCTCGCTGCTTACGCAAGCGAGACTAATAAAATGTCCAAGATGAAAAAAATATGTGGCTGTGTTATTCAAGAGATGGTTTCGATTTCCTCAGCTTTGAGTACTAATAACACCGTGATTGTCAGTGATTATTGTAACTCGATTTTAACTCGATGTTGGCGAGCTATGATCTGAAGCATTGTCAGCGTTATTAAAGAAAAAATTGTTCCCACTGCGGTGTGCTGTGCTACCAATCGGCTGCTGTTGTCTGATCGTTGGGCTGTCACAGTTCTGGAATCTCAATTCCACTGTCGCTATTGATGTTATAGAGTTTTAAGTGAATTGTCTCCTTCGCCCTACAAGAGTACCAATGAGGGTCTCGGTAACATTCATAAATCGTTTTATGCCCGGTCTTACTAGCGCGTTCAGAATTGGCTGAGGTTTGAGTTCGTGATTGTTGTATGTCCATGTCAAGTTTGAGCTCCTTATGAGACTACGATGATATTGCGTAAACACTCTAGAAAGTTACAACTTCATTGATGTGTACATAATATGAGCCACGCTAGAAGCACTATTCCTACCTTTCCGGATCCAGTTTACCACTAAACGTTGCCAAAACGCCCTAATGTACAAAAAAATATTTATTTCAATTCTTAAATCAAATGATTCTTAACTTGTTCAAGACTATATGACTGACCTCGAAGGATCCCAAGACCTCTTTTGGCACATGTGGTTTGAGAGGGGGGCGGGTAAGGAGGGGTTCAACGGTCGATTGATTACCCATATATAGTGTGGCTACGTTTTTCAGCGTCCTTTTTTAAAGTCTTTAAGAGTCTCTTTCAACCACAGTCCTTTGAGTGCATATAAGTGAGAAGCAACCATTTTTGGATTAACCGAAATTCAGGATAATCGTTTTATCTGTTTTCATCGTATTATATCTCAGAATTCCTTTGTCTTCTTTCTTACTTGTCTGATAACCTTGCTTGACTAACTATTGCTACTAAATTTAAATTTGCTTTGCTAGAGTTGCATGCTTTGCCTTGTATTTTTGCTCGGCATCTTTTTTAAGCCTGGACTGGGCAAAAGGTTTTAGCGATCTTCGCTTGCTACGAATTCAAAATATCTATGCCGTTTTTAAACATCATACTTATTCCCTTGAACAGTGCAACGCGTATGTGTCTCACTGATGTTGAAAGTTCTTCTTCTCCTCGCTAATCCAATAAAAGAAATCACCAACGTGCGATTTGAGAGAAACTTCCCACGCCCATGGATTAGCGATCACTCCGAAAAGCTTGGTTTTGAGCTGGACACGCGTCACCTTCAACAATTTTTAATAATCGTTTCAAACAACGATTATTGCTTAACCTTGATGGGTGAATTTAGAATTTAGAACGCCACAGTTGACCATTTGTTCACACGATCCTCCCTCTAGGAAATATCTTCCGGTTCCAACGCCGGTACACACTTTCACGTTGAGACTCCTAGTATGCAAAACGTTGGAATTCTCGAGTTGCTTACTTCCTTAATAACATTTCGTCACTTTAAAACAAAGAAAGAGAAGAGGCCTTGAAATCTTTCATTTCCAGTTTAAGCAAGTCATTAATGCCTTGTCCAGTATACAGCGCCCACCTACTACTTCAGGTCGTATGAATAATGAAAGCCGAATAAGAGTTTTTTTCCATTCAGTTGAGTTAAACGTTAAAGAAAAAAAAAGCACAGCTCACTTTGCTTGAAAAGTCATGCAATAGAGGCTGTTTCTTCAACAAAACAAAATCGTGCGAGTTGTTTAGCAACAATATGTTGCAAAACGAGTTGGAAGGTGAACTTGCGCGGTTTATCACCCACGTTCAAACATGTCTTTCAACATAGTCCTGATGTTTCCCTCCACTTCGTGTCGGGAAACATCAGGACTCTCGGGAAAACAAAACTACCTGTTTCCCTCGGGATCTGACATTAAGTGTATAATAGCTCTTTGGGATAATACAATCGATATTTAAAATTTTTCCTTAAAAGGTGCCTTAAAATGTCAAGGAAATATGCACACAGCTGCAAATGAGTACACACGAGTAACGTAACTCATCTGTACGTGTATAGATTGTGCAAAATAAAAGCTGAAATTCCTAACTAGTTACGATTAAAACTGGATGACAAGGGACGTGCGTTGACTGGTCCTTGATGTACTGGTCAGTGTTAACAGGACTGTCTTCCTTATTTTTGCAGGTATCTTTTCGCCAACAAAATTGTCCAACTTTCGCCTGGGGCGTTTTGGAATCTCCCTAAGTTAGAACGGTTGTAAGTTTGAATTTTTGTATTTTTTCCTTTGCTAATTAATGACCAAGACTAAAACACTAGACGTGTGTTAAGTATAACGAGTATCATAAATGTCATAAATATGGACACAGCTGCAAATGAGTACACACGAGTAACGTAACTCATCTGTACGTGTACAGGTTTTTACTGAATGATTGCCGTGACATACACGCACTGTAGAGGTACTACACGAACAGATGGTAACAGTCGCTTTTTTATAAATAATATGACTAACAGCCTGAGAAAATTAAAAAAATCATATTCTGAAAATACAGAATTTAGCTGTTGGTTATTCCCTTATCCATTGAGTGTCCAATGGGACAACAATTGGAATCCAGCAAACATTTCTGGGAATTACTTCTATCTCTCTATCAGCGGTCTCACTGTATTGTTCAGTCAATGCTTTCTTCTTTGCTAAGTTAACAGAGAATTTTTTTATATGATAAAGACTAAAACTCTTCACGCAAGCAAACGCCTGACGCTGCACTCGTCTGACTGGTTTACTTTCTGGCGATTGCTTTTAAACCGGCGGTCCCTGAAATTCTTGATAAGCCGGAATGTCTCTTATCCTAGTCCTCGGGAGATGCGAAAATTGATGTGTATACCTCTCCATCACATTATATGATTTCAAAACCCATTAAACTGACGGCTTCCTGGCTTAAGTTTGCTGCTCTGCCTCGAAAACATCGAAAGCGTCTGTATGATGAAGAAAATTTTACCTGTAAATTTGTTCTGATGAGGCTCCCAGCTTTTGGGAGCCACGTGACAAGTCGCAAGTAGGGTTCTTTCTTAAATCAAGACAGAGAACCCTGGGAACGAGGTTGTTTTTGTGAGACTTGCCGAGCGGATAAAGATAAATCTTATTTTACTACTCCGACACTACAAGGAGTTGCAGACCTGTACCTTTATGGCTACGAAAGCCATTTAGCAGAATTAGTTATTCTTAGCTTGATTCGATGTATGTAAAAGCAAACATTTCGTAGAGGGGTGCTCTTATTGATTGCAAGTCAGGTCAGAATTATTTTTTCTTATACAGTATTTTACCTCTTGCAGTAAGACCCCGTTAATACGGCCAATTGTTTTTTTTTGGCCCATTGGTGACCGTATTAACGGGGTTCCACTGTATATTGATATTTATTGCTTGCCTTTAAGGCAAATGTGCAAATGTGTTTTATTGGTCACCTAATGGCGACATGCAAGGACACAAACTAATAATGT
>CALNXI010000286.1:208522-211662 GCA_942486025.1 Porites evermanni
GTTTTCTGATTCACAGGTCTTTGCCCTGTGCCCTCCCCTTTTGAAAATGTCAGTTTAGCTTCCTTCATACTTGGGCTGTTTTATCACATTATCCTCTTAGTTTTTCAACTTATACAAATCCCAGGTGGTGTTTCTGGGTACTGGAGAGCATATGCAGCTCCCAGCTGCCATGACCCAATTTTAAAAGTAATATCAAAAGATGTGGAGTAATTAGGAAAAGTAGTCTTCAAGTGAAGGAGGATCCAGTTGAAAAAAACTGGAGGTCTGATTTCCATAGAGGCATGTAAGGGCATTTCTTAGGAGAGCGCTGACTACATACGTTTTGCCCACACTACTGAGACCAATTTTCAAATCTTTTTTAAAGTCCAGAAACTTAAAGTAGTTTGTGACTTCATTAAATAGCCATTCTACTGATTCTCTGACACTACTCATCAATCGATTGAAATCCATCATTTGAGGGGTTAAGACTCTATTCCTAAAAGGGGCTTGAACGTGTATCCTTAAAGGGTATGCCGGATCACCATAAATGCAGTATGGATTTCCAAAAGGGGAGTTTGCAAATGCTTGGAGGTCATTAAGGAGTCTTGAATCTGCCAGCATGCCTGCATCGTGTCTTCTTCCTTCTGAAAATTAGAAAGAAAAAAAACTAATCATCAAAGCAGAAGAAATCAAAGGTAACAATTTCATACCTACTGGTCCATATAAATGACCTATTAGACCATTGGGAAGGGCAACACACTGAAATTTCAGAGCATGTTCTCTTTTGTGCCCGTTATAGACCACTCTTTGATGTTCTCCAGGTTTGCAAATTGGACGAACAGTCTCATCAACAAAGCCAAAACAGTTGTCTAGGGCAGAACCCTGGGCAGCAATAGTGTCGCTATACAGTTGCAGCAAGGGCTGAGAGAGAATTTGGTGATTCCACTGAGTGCTTCTGTGGCCGTGAATGTCATATATATAGTCAAGTACTTGATTGCTGACCATACGAAGGACTGGTACTGGTCTGCCGAATCGTGGAATACTATCACTGAGTCTGCAGGGATAAGATAACCTTCTAAGAAGAACACAAAGTCCTTCCATTCCACTTGTTACGGTTCTTTGGTAAGAAGTAAAACTGTCTGGTATTTGAAGGACCTCGGCGAGAAGTGGAAGATCGTGTTTTCTGAACCTGAACTCGGCCAAGCACTCTGCATCGTTCATGTCATCAAGAGAAAACCTTTCGTAATTCTCATAGCAAAAGTTGGGATTTTTTGGCCAATACTCCTTGTACAAAATCAGCAGCTCTTCGTCATCCATAATGCCATGAGCGTGACTTAGGAGAAAAAGCTCTTGAAGCTCATGAAAATTAACCATTTTACCAAAAAACTGCAGCGCTTTTGTTTACGTTCACGTCGTACGTCGAGTAAAGCTTAAGTTTTTATTTTCCCGCCTTTTCCTTGCCGTTAACGAGCTATTCTGTCCCAGTCTCTACGCGGTACAATCCGTCGTCGTCGTCCGCTTCGTCGTCGCTGCTTAAGGTCCCTAATGAGTTTCCTTGAAGTCCGCACCAGAAGCCATTATTGATGACGTCATCGAGTATCCAGAAATGGTTATGGCCCGGACTGTTAACCATTTTTTTGTGGAGTTGATGTGAGGGGAATCGAAACATAAGACTTAAGCTTACGTGTAAGCTTAAGTGCGTAAAATATGATCTGAATATGGCTGTACGGAAATATTACACGTACAGTATATGAGTATCTTGTTAGCTTTAATCTGTTACAATGCTTCGCTACATATCGTACCTCACTGTACACTGTAAAGACTGGTCCATCTTCCGCTTTGATGTAGCTGACAATCTTTTTCCCTGTAAAACTATTACAGCACTGTAAATTCCCCAGAAACTCGCCTTTATGGTGGCTGTTGATTACTCGATCAAAGATCGATTGGTTTGTTAGCGCTCACGCTGTAAAAATGGTCAGCAGTGATGTTCGAATTACAGGCGCGGTCGCAAGGCAAACCGGTTTGAGGGCGGTTCAAATTGAAACTAACGGCTTGTATAGTGTTGGGTTTTGTTAGCTCTGGCCCGGGTTGCTCGAAGCGTGGTTAGTGCTAACCAGCGTTAAATACCATGGAAACCTATACATTTTGATACCTCTTAACCAACGGTTAGCGCTAACCAGGCTTCGAGCAACCGGCCCCTGATTGTAATTTTAGGAAGAATCTTCGGATTCAAAACATGTTTTAACCTTTAGCGCAAAAGTTTAAGAAACGTCACTTGTTGCGCGACTGTGAGGAAGCATAATCGATCGCTTTTTTTGTGTACGTAACATGTAACGAAAACTTCGCACCGCTGATATCAGATCGTCGGCTGGATTCGGGAAATGATTTTAGGTGAGTTTTGTTTTTAATCATTCTTAAGTAGTGCTTGGTTATTGTAGATTACTTGCTACTAAAGCGAAATAATCATAGTTTCGTTGTTGTGTGCTGGGGCACAGTCAGACAGAGCCGCGTAAGCCGTGTAAGCTTTGCGGAACACAATGTGACAGAAGCTGTGCATGGTCTTTGTTAAGTTTATTTTTAGCCATTCACTTTTACCGAAATGATGTTTGATGGGCATGACGATCCTTTATTTCAAGTGACAAATCAGTTTCTTCGACGAACGGATTCACTCGGGAAAAGCCATACAAGGGTCATGACCTTGATCAGAACAGAAATGAAAGAAGTAACTTATTTAGACACCGGATGTGCATGTGACCAAAATGAAAGTCTTGTTTGACCCAAAAAGTCTCACTATTCTAACCTTGAAATTGTTATGCATCAGTCAATTCCAGCTGCGCCCAGAGTTAGTATGTTATGAATAGTTTTAATATATAGATTTAGCCAGGGCTAAAAGCGAGGCTCCCATTAATATATTTACAATTTAAATCAAACAATAAACTTGTATTCCACAATTCAGTTAACTTTAGAGCACATGGCACATTCATGTGACTTTTGAGGGAAAGGCTAAGTGATTTTAGAAAAAAATAATTTGCAAACAGCCCAAGAGTGAACAAAATCTTACATCAAGTTGATAGCCTCATATGTACACCCAAAAAATAGCAATCATCTTCGATCACATTTAGGAGCCATAATGGCTCTTGATCACCGTAAGATTAATTAAG
>CALNXI010000286.1:212888-290388 GCA_942486025.1 Porites evermanni
GGGGGGGGGGGCGCTGGGCGCAGCTGTAATTGACTGATCCATTACTCCGTTGTTCTGATCATTAAGCACTAAAGCATATTATTTTCCCTCAAAGTAAGGGATTTTTTTTTTAATAGGGGAAGAAGTTGATCTTTGTCTGCACTACTGTAGCTGGTTTAGCTAGGGTAGAAAAGTTGAACTACAGTGTGCTATTTTATATGGTTGGCTCTGCTGATGGAACTGTTCAAAATTCATTTCAACAAACCTGACAACCGTAAAACAGTAGTTAAATATTACATGTATGTATTTTAAAAAGCAGATTGTTTACAATCATGGCAGGGTAAGCAGGGATATAGCCTGTGTACAAGCGCCCCCTCTCCTCAGTAAAAATCAGAGAAGGGACGTCTGTGATTCACCATTGGTAATTGTGCATGGAGGCCACTTAATTTTTCCTGTATGTGGAAAATGATTTGATTGGCTGTTATTTGTAGATCACTACAGTGTGTACATCATGTAATTGAGGGATTTTGATTGGCTTTAGGGCCTGTCATCAAAACTCAAGCAAAACATAATGCTAAGGTCACGTTTCACACTATCATGAGCTCGTTAGTCATCTCTGACTTGTCAACACTTTATTTCAAGCTAACGGCATATCCAGTGGGAAGGCTTGCATAACAACATGGATCTTTTCCTTCAATAAGGGCTTGCAAGAACATTTTTCTTGCTCGGTATAGAGTAATCCTATTTTAAAAATGTCTCACTCTCTCAGTTGCTCGATGGAAATAAGACGCATGCACTGACATTTTGAGAACTGGAATGACATGAAACATGAGCCATGGAAATTTTGGTCAGCAGAAACTATTTTTTTAATTTATGCAAAGTTATTCCCATACACGATTAGCAACAGTGAATCACAGAAGTCCCTTCTCCGATTTTTACTAAGGGGAGGGGGTGGTCTGTACACAGGCTAGCAGGGATGTCGTTAAGAGCTGGCTGCCGGCTAGTTCAACCAGCTGAAAAAGAGCTTACCACCAGCTGAATTTGCAAACCAAAACAAAGACATAGGGGAATTTTAGAGATGCAGTAGAGCAAAAAAGCCAGCTTGACTTCTAACAAAGCCTGCTTATCCATATATTTCATGAATCGACTATTTTAAAAATGATATCCTTTTGTGTGGCTTGCATCATTAAAACCGTTGTTTTATTACTTAAGGATGGATCAAATATTCTACATGAAATCTTGACCTGTATTCTGCTGTTAATTTTGTTTAGATGTTGCTGCATTTCAATATTTATTGTACGTACCAGATGGATCTGATGGCTGAGGCAACAACAGGGACCAAAGATAAGATTTACATTTTGTTGTTATTGTAACACAACAACTTTAGTTTTCACTTAAATGATTTGTCTTGTACAGCTGTTCATTTGCTATTACTTAAAATAAACATCTGTATTGGCCTTGAAAATGAGCTTTTTTATTTCATTGAAACTTGTCCAAACTAAATAGGATGGAACCCTTGAAAATTGTTGTTCATTTTCAATGGTGAAATTTGGAACGTCATGATTGCAGCCTGGAAAGGAGATACAGTACTACTTGTATGTACATGTATTCCAGATGAATTTTGTATTGCAATGATACTTTTTTTTGTCATCAATGGCCTTATTTACATTGTAGTACACCATACTAAAGTGCAGTCATGTTAAAATGCAGACTGCAAACTGTGCAGACTGAAGATTCTTTTTTACGTAAGCCCTGAGAATAGTAATTAGGGTTAAGCACTGACTCGAAAAACGGTTAGCTTTTATTTAGAGTTAGGGTTGTTGCTACATGTATATAGCTTCAAATTAACCAACCAACAAATCCTCAGTGATGTATTTGATTTAACAGTCGAGAATAGTTTGAGACTAAATTTTCATGGTGGATATGTCTCTGTCTTTCCCATGAAAAGTAAGCCAGGGGTATAATTCATGGGTAATGAAAATGTTATCAAAAGCCATTTCATTTTTCATGAACCATTAATATTCAACCGTTCACGGAAAACTCATGGTTTTTTCATGAGGCATGAATTTAAAAACCCCATGTAAACCCCATAAATTCTGGCACCATGAAAAATAGATTTTCAATTCATGGGTTTTTCATTATCATTAAAAAGCCATGAAAAAAACATGGTTGGCTTCATTTTATTTCATGGCATTTTCATGGGTTTTTTGTTTGTTACAATTTTTTCATGGGCCATGAAGCGTTGAATATTAAGGGGATTTTCATACTTTTTTCATGAGATTCTCATGCCATATTCATAGTATTTTTACGTGAAAAACCCATGAAAATTCCCCATTAAAATCTCCTGAAAAACCTATGAAAAACATGTGAATTTACCATGAAAAATTTCACTGGATTTTCGTGGGTTTTAATTTAAGATCGATCAGCTTCCGCCTGGAATATTTTCGAATCTGTCATCGCTACACTACTTGTAAGTAAATCGTGGATTTCCTTGTCTAGAGTATTATTTAATGTGAATCTCTTAAAAGGATCTGAATACCGTTCATGGTACCTGGGGGATTGGGGAGACAAGGGAGGACTGATTTTCCTAAGCGTGTTTTTGTCTTAACCTTGTTTTAGAAATTCATCACAAATCTACGCATCTTTGATCCTTGATCGCCCAAAACCGCGATTTCAAAAATCCAGACAAAATGATATAAGATCGCATTGTATTTGGCACTAACTCGTCCAAAGCTAGAGAAAAGCTAATAAGTAAAGGCTCCTCTCTAACACTAAACAGACTAAATAAAGCGGTGGAGATTGCTTGGTCATTCAAAACATCTCAAGCACAACTGTCTGCCATGGCGGTCTGGCCAGCGGCGGCTCAAAGATCAAGCACCACGGTACCATCACTATACCTTCTTTCTGCGACGATAAGAAAAAAAAAATGACCCAGGAAAAAGACAAGTAGTACATGATCAGTCTCTAGTTTACCACTAAGTGTTGCCAAAACGCCCTGACCTCGAAAGATCCGAAGACCTCTTTTGGCACATGCGGGTTGGGGGTAGCGGGTTGGGGGTGTAGGGGGTTCAACGGTTGATTGATACCCATAGTGTGCCTTCATTTTTCAGCTTTCTTTTTATTAAGTTAGTAAAGATTGTCTTTCAACCACTGTCCTTTGATTGCATAAACTTCAGTCTGAAGCAAGCATTTTTGGATTAACCGAAATTTAGGATCAACTTCTCGTCTGTTTCCATCGTGTTGTATGAGAATTCCTTTGTCTTCTCTCTTACTTTTCTGATAACCTTGCGTGGCTATTTATTGCTAAAAATGCTTTGCCTTGCCTTTTTGCTCGGTAACTTTTTTTAGTTTGGACTGGGAGAAAGGGTTTTGCGATGTTCGCCTGCTAAGAATTTCCAATAGATATATATGCCGTTTTTAAACATCATACTTATTTCCTTGAACAGTGCAGGACGTATATGTTACGCTGATTCTGAAAGTGTTTCTTCTCCTCGGTAATCCAATAAGGAAAAAATCACTAAAGTGCAAATTGAGAGAGAAACTAGCCACGCCCAAGAATTAACGACCACTCGAATAAGCTTGGGTTTGATCTGGACAGGCGTCACCTTCAACAATTTAAAGCGATAACTGCTTAAACCTCGATGGGTGAATTTAGAATTTACAACGATACAGTGGAGCATTTCTCCCTATAGGCAATAGGGAGTTTAAGATCTCACGACGGCGACGGCCACGAAAACGTCATTTAAAAAGTGAATTTGTGTTCTTTCAATCTCTATCACGATTACTCCAACTCATTTGCTTTGTCAAATGCAAGCGAACTCTTTTTAAGCCGAATTCCTAAGAACCATATTCAAGTTCAGAAAGAGAAAGAACATTTTGACGCATGCGCAAACAAATTTCCTTCCTGTTGGGCAAACCGAGTTTGCATGCCGCTATAACCACGCACGGCCCACGCAATACTCGCGCGGCTCACTCGCGACGAGATTAGTAGTGGAGTATACGTATACGTAGACAGAAATTCTCCAGTCCGAGCCATAGCCTGGATATCGATTTCGTGCCTTGTGATTGGTTGAGGTCAAAACCAAAACAAAATAAACTTGGCCAAGAGGTACTAGAAATAGGAAGAAGTTGAACATTTTTTTCTTTTTTTTTTTTATGGCAGCCATTTGCGGTAATTGGCCGAAACAAAATTCAATACTAACACTGCACGGAAAGACAGCATAAAAATAATTCATTTATTTGAAACGTTCCGCTTACAAAACTTGACATTTTCAAACTCCGAAAGAGTGAAACGGATTCTTTCCAGTACAAATCCATCATTGAACGTCCTGGTCCTCCAACCGCGGTGCCAAAGAAAATGCTTAAACTGCATCGCACCAGAGATCAAACCTGGAGTTTAAAGCAACAAAACCCCAGGAAATTCTTCGGGAAATAGGTCAGCTTTCTGATCTCCCAACGTGAAACCAGCGGCAAAATAAGATTAGCTGCAAAGCATAATCTACCCGCTAGAAAGAAAAAAATTAGAACCAATGACATTTTACATTATGAGTTAAAAGTCGCTCAGACCTACAGAACCCATGTAATATGAATAAGAAAAATGTCGTCGCTTGATTTTTTTTTTAAATGGCCACCAACTGCTCAACAATTTACGATTTTTTGCAAAATGGTCACGTGACATATTACCACGTTGTATATACTTTAAAATGTTAAGGACGATGAGTTCTTTATGCGTGCCAAATTTTGATTCAGCGCCATCATCTATGCCGAGGTTTTCCACAGATAAACCCCCTAGTCCCAGGCCCTAATTCAATTGAACATTGTAAAATTAATAAAAATCGACGCACTTGATAAACTTGCGGGAAACACACCTACTTCCAAATAAAGGAATAAAATGTCTAATAAAACAGTATGTGGCTGTGTTATTCAGAAGATGGTTTCGATTTACTCAGCTTTGACTATTAATAACAACATGATTACCAGTGATTGGTGTAACTCGAATCTAACTCGATGTTGGCGAGCTTCGATCTGAAGCATTGTTGGCGTTATTAAAGGAAAAAATTGTTCCCACTGCGGTCTGCTGTGCTACCAATCGGCTGCTGTTGTCTGATCGTGGGGCTGCTCGGTTCTGGAATCCTAATTCCACTGTCTGTATTGATGTTGTCATCGTGGAGTTTTAAGTGAATTGTCTCCTTCGCCTTACAAGAGTACCAATGAGGGTCTCGGTAAATAAGCTTAGCCTCTTCCTATAACGTATTATGCCCTGTCTTACTACTGCGTTCAGAATTGGCTGAGGTTTGAGTACGTGATTGTTGTATGTCGCTGTAAAGTTCGAGCTCCTTATGGTACTACGATGATATTGCGTAAACACTGTAGAAAGTTACAACTACATTGATGTCTACATAATATGAGCCACGCTAGAAGTACTATTCCTACCTTTCGGGATCCAGTTTACCACTAAGTGTTGCCAAAACGCCCTAATGTACAAGAAGGTATTTCTTTTCTCAAATCAAATGATACTTAACTTGTTCACGATATATATGGCTGACCTCGAAGAGAGGACTGATTTTCCTAAGCGTGTTTTTGTCTTAACCTTGTTTTAGAAATTCATCACAAATCTACGCATCTTTGATCCTTGATCGCCCAAAACCGCGATTTCAAAAATCCAGACAAAATGATATAAGATCGCATTGTATTTGGCACTAACTCGTCCAAAGCTAGAGAAAAGCTAATAAGTAAAGGCTCCTCTCTAACACTAAACAGACTAAATAAAGCGGTGGAGATTGCTTGGTCATTCAAAACATCTCAAGCACAACTGTCTGCCATGGCGGTCTGGCCAGCGGCGGCTCAAAGATCAAGCACCACGGTACCATCACTATACCTTCTTTCTGCGACGATAAGAAAAAAAAAATGACCCAGGAAAAAGACAAGTAGTACATGATCAGTCTCTAGTTTACCACTAAGTGTTGCCAAAACGCCCTGACCTCGAAAGATCCGAAGACCTCTTTTGGCACATGCGGGTTGGGGGTAGCGGGTTGGGGGTGTAGGGGGTTCAACGGTTGATTGATACCCATAGTGTGCCTTCATTTTTCAGCTTTCTTTTTATTAAGTTAGTAAAGATTGTCTTTCAACCACTGTCCTTTGATTGCATAAACTTCAGTCTGAAGCAAGCATTTTTGGATTAACCGAAATTTAGGATCAACTTCTCGTCTGTTTCCATCGTGTTGTATGAGAATTCCTTTGTCTTCTCTCTTACTTTTCTGATAACCTTGCGTGGCTATTTATTGCTAAAAATGCTTTGCCTTGCCTTTTTGCTCGGTAACTTTTTTTAGTTTGGACTGGGAGAAAGGGTTTTGCGATGTTCGCCTGCTAAGAATTTCCAATAGATATATATGCCGTTTTTAAACATCATACTTATTTCCTTGAACAGTGCAGGACGTATATGTTACGCTGATTCTGAAAGTGTTTCTTCTCCTCGGTAATCCAATAAGGAAAAAATCACTAAAGTGCAAATTGAGAGAGAAACTAGCCACGCCCAAGAATTAACGACCACTCGAATAAGCTTGGGTTTGATCTGGACAGGCGTCACCTTCAACAATTTAAAGCGATAACTGCTTAAACCTCGATGGGTGAATTTAGAATTTACAACGATACAGTGGAGCATTTCTCCCTATAGGCAATAGGGAGTTTAAGATCTCACGACGGCGACGGCCACGAAAACGTCATTTAAAAAGTGAATTTGTGTTCTTTCAATCTCTATCACGATTACTCCAACTCATTTGCTTTGTCAAATGCAAGCGAACTCTTTTTAAGCCGAATTCCTAAGAACCATATTCAAGTTCAGAAAGAGAAAGAAAATTTTGACGCATGCGCAAACAAATTTCCTTCCTGTTGGGCAAACCGAGTTTGCATGCCGCTATAACCACGCACGGCCCACGCAATACTCGCGCGGCTCACTCGCGACGAGATTAGTAGTGGAGTATACGTATACGTAGACAGAAATTCTCCAGTCCGAGCCATAGCCTGGATATCGATTTCGTGCCTTGTGATTGGTTGAGGTCAAAACCAAAACAAAATAAACTTGGCCAAGAGGTACTAGAAATAGGAAGAAGTTGAACATTTTTTTCTTTTTTTTTTTTATGGCAGCCATTTGCGGTAATTGGCCGAAACAAAATTCAATACTAACACTGCACGGAAAGACAGCATAAAAATAATTCATTTATTTGAAACGTTCCGCTTACAAAACTTGACATTTTCAAACTCCGAAAGAGTGAAACGGATTCTTTCCAGTACAAATCCATCATTGAACGTCCTGGTCCTCCAACCGCGGTGCCAAAGAAAATGCTTAAACTGCATCGCACCAGAGATCAAACCTGGAGTTTAAAGCAACAAAACCCCAGGAAATTCTTCGGGAAATAGGTCAGCTTTCTGATCTCCCAACGTGAAACCAGCGGCAAAATAAGATTAGCTGCAAAGCATAATCTACCCGCTAGAAAGAAAAAAATTAGAACCAATGACATTTTACATTATGAGTTAAAAGTCGCTCAGACCTACAGAACCCATGTAATATGAATAAGAAAAATGTCGTCGCTTGATTTTTTTTTTAAATGGCCACCAACTGCTCAACAATTTACGATTTTTTGCAAAATGGTCACGTGACATATTACCACGTTGTATATACTTTAAAATGTTAAGGACGATGAGTTCTTTATGCGTGCCAAATTTTGATTCAGCGCCATCATCTATGCCGAGGTTTTCCACAGATAAACCCCCTAGTCCCAGGCCCTAATTCAATTGAACATTGTAAAATTAATAAAAATCGACGCACTTGATAAACTTGCGGGAAACACACCTACTTCCAAATAAAGGAATAAAATGTCTAATAAAACAGTATGTGGCTGTGTTATTCAGAAGATGGTTTCGATTTACTCAGCTTTGACTATTAATAACAACATGATTACCAGTGATTGGTGTAACTCGAATCTAACTCGATGTTGGCGAGCTTCGATCTGAAGCATTGTTGGCGTTATTAAAGGAAAAAATTGTTCCCACTGCGGTCTGCTGTGCTACCAATCGGCTGCTGTTGTCTGATCGTGGGGCTGCTCGGTTCTGGAATCCTAATTCCACTGTCTGTATTGATGTTGTCATCGTGGAGTTTTAAGTGAATTGTCTCCTTCGCCTTACAAGAGTACCAATGAGGGTCTCGGTAAATAAGCTTAGCCTCTTCCTATAACGTATTATGCCCTGTCTTACTACTGCGTTCAGAATTGGCTGAGGTTTGAGTACGTGATTGTTGTATGTCGCTGTAAAGTTCGAGCTCCTTATGGTACTACGATGATATTGCGTAAACACTGTAGAAAGTTACAACTACATTGATGTCTACATAATATGAGCCACGCTAGAAGTACTATTCCTACCTTTCGGGATCCAGTTTACCACTAAGTGTTGCCAAAACGCCCTAATGTACAAGAAGGTATTTCTTTTCTCAAATCAAATGATACTTAACTTGTTCACGATATATATGGCTGACCTCGAAGGATCCGAAGACCTCTTTTGGCACCGGCGGTTTGAGAGGGGCTCAACGGTTGATTGATTACCCATATATAGTGTGGCTACGTTTTTCAGCTTCCTTTTCTAAAGTCTTTAAAGAGTCTCTTTCAACCACAGTCGTTTGAATGCATATAAGTCAGAAGCATCCATTTTTGGATTAACCGAAATTCAGGATAATCGTTTCGTCTATTTTTATAGTGTTATATCTCAGAATTCCTTTGTTTCCTCTCTTGTCTGAAAACCTTGCTTGACTAACTGTTGCATCCTACTAAAATTTCTTTGCTAGAATTGGTTTTTATTGCCTTTTTGCTCGATAACTTTTTTAAGCCTCGCCTGGGCAAAAGGTTTTTGCGATGTTCGCTTGCCACGAATTTACAATAGCTATCTATGCCGTTTTTAAACATATATCATACTTATTCCCTTGAACAGTGCAATACGTATGTGTTATGCTGATTTTGTAAGTGCTTCTTCTCCCCGGTAATCCAATCAAAAAAAAAAAAATACCAACGTGTAATTTGAGAGAGAAACTTACCGCGCCCATAAATTAACGATCTCTCGGAAAAGCTTGGGTTTGATCTGGACAGGTGTCAACTTCAACAATTTAAAACGATTATTGCTTAAACCTCGATGGGTGAATTTAGAATTTAGGACGATACAGTGGACCACGTCTTAATACGATCCTCTCCGTAGGAAATATCTTCCGGTTCTAACGCCAGCACTCACTTTCACGTTAAGACTGCTAGTATACAAAACGTTCTCGAGTTACTTATTTCCTTAATAACATTTCGTCACTTTTATAACAAAGGAAGAAAAGATGTCTTGAAATTTTTCACTCCCAGTTTTATCAAGTCAGCAATGCCTTTCCGGCTACCGCGTCCACCTCCTACTTCAGGTCGAATGGAAGAAGAAAACCGAATTAGGGTTTTTTTCCCTTCAGTTGAGATAAACGATTTTTAACGCCAAAAAGTACAGAACCCTGTGCTTGAAAATTCATGCAAAAGAGGCTGTCCCTTAAGCGTGAGTGCAGCATGCAACACCGTCGAGCATAACGTCTTACTCAACCGTCTCAATACGAGCTTTGGAGTAAGGGGCTCCGCTTTGCGTTGGTTTGCGTCTTAACTCTTTAATTAGCAATTAATAAGTGAGGCTGAGTAGGATATGAAGAATTAAGCAGATCGGGGAGGGTGTTATCTACCGAGGCCCGAAGGCCGAGGTGGATAGCACCCTCCAAGATCTGCTTAATTCTTCATATCCTACGAAAGCCGAATTCATTAATTGCTTTATTATTCATTCAAAAAAATTCCTAGTTTAAAAACATAGCTGAAACATGCTTACCTACATGGATGTTAAGTTCATCTTCGATACTGTACGTTTAGGTTTGTGCAGCTCCGCAAATATTCTCCAACTAGCAGATGTCGCCCTCTGAGTTGTCTTCTTGCTGTTTTTGCCATGTTTTTAGAATTATATCGCCTAGTTCCAGCTGTAGTTCTTACTCTTGAAACGAGTGAAATGTCCGCCATTTTTTTTCACAACCAAAACAACTCAACCTCGTCCACAGGTCTTCTCAGTTTACGGTGCCTTAACCTGTAGAGGGCTGCATTTTTGACGTCATTTCCTCTTTAAACACAAAATTCTTCCAAATTTGGTCATTAGTAACTGGTTATGGGGAATTATGCGTGCGTTTTTAGCTAATCAGAATTGGGGAAATATTTTATGAAAAATAATAGATCTTATCTGTTTCATTCCCGCATCTCAAAATATTGTAGATAGCCTCCAGGACCCATTTTCGGCTGTCAAGTCAATTTTGAAGTCTCCAACTACTATTACTTCGTTCACTCGTATTTTAATCAGTTTGTCCAGAGACATAGAACGTAGAATTTGAATTTGGCGGGCGGTAAAAATCAAGAAATAAAATCCTTGGTCCTAATCGATGTTGGTTGGTCTACAAGAAAAGGTGTTCTACAGGGTGTTTCAAGAGTTCGTTCCGATTTTTCTTCACTTAAATTTCACTAATTATTAAAGATAACTTTTGTAAACCTAAGCATGTTATTCACTAGTCATTTAACATTGACTAACTGAAATATTAGCGACCAGAATGTCTTCCTTTATGATTTCTGACATTTTCTAAGCGGTGAGGTATAGACTCTACGTGGTCCTATAGCGTGTCTAAATTCACAATTTTCCCGGTGAAGCGTGAATCCAGCAAGTGAACCCGACGGCAGAGAAGAGCATAACGGCGACACCACCGCCACTTTTTGAGTCGTTGCGATCACAGCGGTGAATTTGATAATTTTGAGAAGCAATCTCGCAGTCTTTCCAAGCACAATTAAGCCCATTTTGCTCATGGAAAGAGATCAAAGTCGTTAAGGAATATGAGAGACTTACCTTCTTCAAGATGGCAAGGAAGAGATCTGACATTTCGGTGACAATCTGAGATAGCCTGAGAAAACAGACGACATTTCGCGACGCCACGAGTGGTTTCCCCGCGAAATAACGTCTGAGAAATGAGCGCAGAAATTCCATACCTGATCATGATGACGCGTCACTACCTAGATCTGGGTAGTGCTTTCGATTGGTCGTGCTGCGTGGGAAATCTGTCTCAAACGATCAGAAGCGCTACCCAGATATGGGTAGTAACGCGTCGTCAGTATGGAATTTCTCGCTCATTTCTCAGGCGTCGCAAAATGTCATCTGTTTTCTCAAGCTAACTCAGAGACCCTTCGATTTCATTGAGAAGGTGGGATGCAAGCTGTTTGTGATCGTAAATTTTCATTTGCAAAGACACTACCCTCCAGGAGACCAGAGCTTGAAGAAACAATAAGTTCGATATTAAATGCTGCACAAAGATTGCCGTATTAGTTAATAGCGGCGCAACGTACCTTATCCCGCCATGGTGGCGTCCGTGAATTGGACGTGCAAAAGTTTATACTCAAGAAAAGCGTTTTCATATTTCACTCCATAGTTGCACAGAAATTTCACTCCATCTCTATTAAAGCTAAGCGCGTCAACTGGCAATTTACGGTAGGCAAACCGCTGTCTACTGTAACTATGAACCACGACCAGAGGGTTTGCTTGGCTGCGGACAATAATACCTTTAAGTAAATGAACGTTAAGAGTCGCAGAATAACAGGCCTATCGCGGTCTTACCTGCTTTATAAAAAGTACCTTAAAAATCATCTTAACGAACATGATCTTCTAACAAAGTACTGGTCGGGTTTTCGCTTTCTTCATTCCACAGTAACAGCTTCGCAAGATGCTAGAAGTAAGACGACTGGTATGTAAATATTGAAAAAGGCACGACTACTTCGAGAATATTTTAAGACATCACTAAAGCCTTTAAAACCGTCTCCCACGCAATATTACCAAGAAAGCTGTACCTTTATGCCAGTACAGGAGTGCCTCTCAACTGGTTAAATAATACCGTATTTATGGCAATAGGCAGCAACAGTAGATTGTCGAAAACAACAGTTTTTCACCATCTACATGAGCAAACTGGTCTGTTCACGGTTTGGATAAATGGTATGCAAAATTCAGGCCTGGTTAATTTTGCCCGGAATCGTGTCTACTATTTGCACAAATCAGTTTCATTAATTTACCGAAAAACGGCCTTGAAATCTTGAAACTGGCATCAAAGATTGCCTTGAAAAAATTGAACTCGAATTTCCGTTTGTAACATTCCGTCCGGTAAAACAGGCCCACCTTTTCTGGTCTATTTCTAATGTATATAAAGTACCTCCCTAAGTGTCTCAATTTACTCAGTAAATTCAAAAATTGCAGAATAGATCGATAATAGCTCCCAGGAATATAAAACGAGATCAGACGATCTCCTTAAATTTCTTAACTGGGATAATCTAGCCACGAGAAGGGACAAAAGGCTATGCTTTCTTATGTTTGATATTATCTCATTATGGCTCTTGATATCATACACAAAAAAAGTGACACAATATCTAAGGGAACTCTTTCCAATGAGCAGCAAAAACAATTCCTACAAATCTCGAAGTAACTTGAATATTATAAGAAGAAAAAGTAACTTAAATATTGTAAAAATACGTGATCCACAAACTGCAAGGTTCGATTTCTTAGATTTGGGAGTGGAAATCTCTACATCAAGAATTGAAATCAGTTAAATCTAGTAGCATTTTTTTAAAAAAGGAAAATATCGGTTGCTGTCAAATCATCACTTAATCTTTAAAGTCTGCTGTTATTGCATCCTTTAATTTTAAGTATTTTTAATATTAATTAAAATAGATAGAGATTTATTAACGTAATTGATGGGCGTTTTCCTTTAGACTTTTAAATCTTGTTCTTACAGTTTCTATTTACATTTAGAAACGGCGTTCATGGAAGGAAGTTTTTAACTTATTGAAACTACAGTATTGAAATAAAGCAAAGTGCTCGATTGATGCTTTTTTGTATTTGAGCGAAAGGGATAAGAAAAGGAAAGAAACATATTCTTGCATCTACTAAGTGTTGCTCAAAGTGCATGTTAAATAAAACATTTGATGAACTTCTGCTAATCAATGATGAAACACGTAATTCTCAGAATATTCTACCCACCTGTTTTATTGTAAAGGGTACTGATGCGAGTAGGATTTAAAAACTGGTGGTCGAAAATGATTTTCATGTGTTTTTTTGCAGGGATTTGAGCGGCAACGAGCTTAAGAAGCCCCCGTAAGGGTCTTCATCAAATCTCATTTCCTTGCAGAGATTGTGAAGAAAACGACGCATTTCTTTGTTTATTACTTCCTATTACTCACCAAAAAGGATCCAAAGACCTCTCTTGGTTCGGGAACGCTGAGTAACAAGAGTGGATCAATTATCCTTATTTGTGTAATTTTCACTGTTTTCGCTTTTCTTTAACACATTTTGGTGACATTTCATGACAATGCTTCTCTGCGGCTTGAACATAAGGCATAATAATTTCCAAAATAACATTATCGATTTCTCGCTATATTATGAAAGAAAAAAAAGAAAGAAAGAAAGAAGGAAATTGGAGCGAAAAAAAATCTTTAAAATTGTTCTTTTAAGACTTGTTCTAGCAGTCTTATGCGTGTTATGTCTGTAAGTAAAACAGTGTTTGATCGGTCCTATAATCAAAAGATATTCTTGCCAGATTTTGATGAAAAACTACCGCAGGAAAAAAGAAGCCATTAACGTAGAGGTCGGTAGGGGTTTAGGTCCTGGACTTAAGAGGAACTAACGACTTATAAATGGACAATTAGCACAGTTCAAGACCCCTAAAGAAGTCTCTCAGTGTCGTTTAGTTGTTTTGAATTTCAACAGCGGATTCTTTCAAGGGCAAATTCATCATTTGAACGTCGTGGTCTTCCACCCGCGGAGCCAAAGAAAGTGCTTAAACTGCATCGCGCCAGAGATCAAATCCTGCATTTAAAGCAACAAAACCCCAGGAAACTCTGCAGGAAAGAGGTCAGCTTTGTGACGTCCCAATTTGGTGCACAGCATAATCTACCCGCTAGACAGAAAAGAATCAGAACCAATGACATTTTACAGTACAAGTTAAAAGTCTCTCAGTCCTACAGAAACGACCGTTTTTACCATGTTAATTCGGGTCAGTAAATCCCGTGGCAAAACATAGCAGGAATTTATCATAGTCATCAGAGGTCAATTCCTGTCAGAAACAAAAAGCACCCGAAATGACCTCTAAATTTAAGACAAACAACAATGATACGATTTTGCAAGACATGGCCATCCCTGCGAACTTGTAAGCGAAAATGGTCCTCAATTCGTTGCGGCAGCATTTCAGAAATTTACAAGGGCTTGGGACATCAAAAACACACCAACATCCCCCTACAATAGGAAGGCAAATGGTCTGAAAGTGGACTTCTCCTCCGCAAGACTGCTAAAGGCGGTGACGATTTCTACTTAGGGTTTCTTGCCGATCGCAATATTCCATCACAAGACATTGGGAGCAGTCCAGTCCAGAGACTCATAAACAGGAGGAGGAGGACTCTTTTTCCCACAATTGCCAATCTGCTGGAGCCAAGGAACCTGAATACAAGTCATGAGAGAGAGAAAAGCTGAGAGATGCAAAAAGGCGAGATCTTTACTACAATACCAGTGCTCATGACTTACCCACCTTAGGAGAGGGAGACACCGCGAGAATAAAACCATTTATTCAGGGGCAAAAGGAATGGAAGAAAGGGATGATCGTGGAAAGACTTGATGAGAGGTCATATGAAGTGGAGACAGCGGACGGCTCCTCTTACACAGACGTAACACGGTCCATTTCAAATGAACGAATGAGCCGCCCCCTAAGCTGACCTTCGAGGAATCACCTAAAGTATCAAGTTATCCTGATGACACCGGTGACCGAGTACATCTGGAGGAATCGTTTGACACTGAGGAAGCCCCATGCATCGAGCTCTGCAAGGACACACTGGAGCAAGACCTTGTTGGGATGACCAGAACTCATTCGGGGCGAATTGTGAAAAACAGGCCACTTCAAGGACTATGTGACTTGAAGACTTGCCACTGAACATTAAATTTTAAGCCTACTGTTGGCATTTGAGTATAGGTTATTAACAACCTGAGGTTGTTTCCAGTGAATATAGGCTCTAGAACGCTTAAAAGAGATTTTTCTTCATGTTACGCATGCAAACACTTGTTCTTGAACATTATGCCTTTGTGTAATTGACATTGAGCTTGCTACCGTGCATGATTTAGCCTTTTTCCTTTTTGTGATTTATTCGGATTTGGTAAAAAACAGCTTTAGGTTTGCTTTGTTCTTTTTTCATATAGGGGAAGGTTGTGAAATATTAATGTTGCGTGACATGCTATTACGTCACTTATTCCCTCTATGCACATGTAGCGTTGTTGTAAAATAACCGGGGGCTTATGAATGAAGTGTGATTCATAGTTCTGTTTCTTGTTTTGGTTTTCTATCTAATTTAAGAGGATAGCATATTGATACAGAAATGTTAAATAAGTTATCAACCTTCTTTGGTCTTTTCAGCGGAAGAAACAAAAAGTATGCATGACATGCTTAGGCCTCCAAAAAAGTGTCCACAGCGCCCACCTCCTACTTCAGGTCGTATCATGTTGTTTGTATCGCCTTTTCGAACAGAGCACAGCACATATTTCATTCTGAGTAAGGTTTGCCATTTTGTGGGTAGATTGAAGCATAAAGCGCATTAAAGATTTTCCGTTTAGTTCAGTTCAACGTTTTTTAAAGCAAAAAAAGTAGTCATGCAAGAGACGCTGTCTCAACGTCTTAAACGGGCAACAAAAACGTGCGAGTCGTTAGGCAATATTATGCTGCAAAACGAGTTGGCAAGTGAATTTGTACGGTTTATCACCCACGTTCAAACCTGTCTTGCAACGAGACAGTTGCGTGAATAATTATTAAACTTCCGGTTGAATAACTTTACAAGGGAATCACGCTAAACACGTCACTTGCCACAAACGTTTGCGAAGGGCAGGTAAAACGAGCAAACTGTATAGATTTTGTTGCAAAGCAGTGGAACTGCTCGCTACACAATATTTTCGCAACCTGCGACAACCTGATCTTTTGCAAGACGTGCAAGTCTATTTCGTTTGTGGTGAAACGCGCAGCACCGCTATTGAACTCGTTTCGCAGCAATTAACGTTACAAATCAAGTTGCACATTTTTTGTCACCGTTTTACCGTACCTTTACAAATCTGACTAAATCAGATAAACTAAAACGAAGTACGAGAAGAGTTCGAAACTTAACCGTTTACAGCGAATTGTCAAAGTTTATCCGTTTAAAGATAGTTTTATCGTTTTTCCCTTGAATGTTGGTAGTTGTCCATCCGCTATCGTAGAATTATTCACAAATTTAACTCATTAATACCTTTTACTTTCTGTAGGTATTTGTGGGACAACAAGATCGATGAGCTTCCGCCTGGGATATTTTCAAATCTGTTATCGCTACGCTACTTGTAAGTAAATCGTGGATTTCTTTGTCTAGAGTATTATTTTATATGAATCTCTTAAAAGGATCTGAATACCTTTCATGGTACCTGGGAAATATCCCGCCTGGGATATTTTCAAATCTGTCATCGATACACTCCTTGTGAAAAAAAAAATGAAAAAAAAATGAAATACATGTTCACTTTTCCTCTGAGCACGATACAGGGTGAAACGATACCGGTTACAGAACATAATCCAACTTAACTGGTAACTGAGAGTTGCAACGCTTATTACTTGATGGTTGAGGACTAGGTAAAAACATTTAATGATTTCCTTTAATCTACGGCACATTAATAAAGAGTGTCTTTCAACCACTGTCCTTTGATTGCTTAAAAAGAAAGAAGAAGAAAATTGAGCTGTCGCTTCATAAAGCGACGTCCTCCATAAAACGTGAAATTAGGCATTTCTCTGATGTAGTCGTATGTGACAGGAAAGAAATGTACAAAAAAGCGTGATGAATTGCTGTTTTGCCTATTCAACTTTTTTGACTTTCTGGTTGTCGTCGCCGTCGTGGCAACGCCAGCACTCACTTTCACGTTGAGACTCCTAGCATACAAAACGCCGCAATTCTCGAGTTACTTACTTCCTTAATAACATTTCGCCACTTTTATAACAATGAATGAGAAGATGCCTTGAAATCTTTCACTCCCAGATTTTTCAGTTCTTTAGGTCTTATGAATGAAGAAAGCTCCATTAGAGTTTTTCCCTTTCATTTGAGTTAAACGTTTTTTAAAGCAAAAAAGTACAGCTTACTATGCTTGAAAAGTCATGCAAAAGAGGATGTCTCTTAAACACTGGTGACGAAATCTTGCGAGTTGTTTTGTAACATTATGCTGCAAAGTGAGTTGGAAGGTGAGGTTACGCGGTTTATCACCCACGTTCAAACCAGCCTTTTCATTTTACACTTGAATCATCAACATTCGGCCGCCTTCTTGTGTTCGATGTACTGTTTTACGAAAGGAGAGACTCCTCTAAAGGCTACAATAAACTCACATTCATCGTAGAAACACTTCTATATCTTAAATAACACGTTTGTCGAACGTAGCTCCCAACAGAGATAGGATAACGATTGAGTTACGAGTCTGAGTTGAGTTAGAGTTGAGTTTGAGTTAACGTTGAGTTAGGTTTGAGTTACCGGTTTCGGTGCTACTAATTTGATTTTTTTTTAGTTTTTAAACTCTGTGAATGCAGATAAGCACGTAAATGAAATAGAGGCAATGTATGAAAAGCCCACGTAAACCTGAAAGTTGAGCGAGGTTCGACTTTTACGTTGACATGTTTTTCCTCGCCCCATACATTGCCTCTATTTTATTTAGGTCCGTAAAATTGACGTGTGTTCGCACGTAAAAATTACGTGCCAGTGGAAATCCACCTTTACAATTATCAAGTGCGTAAATTCAATGCGACGCCTTTTTTTTGATTCTACATAAGGGAAAGGGTGTAGAAGCCACATCCCCTTCCCCTGCCTTGGAATCGACACCCTGGACCACATTCTGAACGTCTGGAAAAAGTTTTAAATATAGAGGAAATTATTTCAATGCTAAAAAAACCTATAATTACCATCGCTTGAATCCTGTCATCATTTTCGTCTCGATTTCACTAGGAAGATCGAAGGACTACAGCAGAGATCATTCCCCTAATGCACGCTACATCAAGTTTCTTACGGTTTCAATAATGAATTCTGAAGAAGGCTGGAGCATCTTAACAAAACAACCTCTTCGTCACTGATCTCCGAAAGACTTCCCCAATCTACATTTTATAACGCCACGTCTCGCGCTACTTTGTTTTGCGTTATGTACTTTTTTGTGTGTGTCATGGTGAATTGCGGACTACGGAGATTGGACATAACAATAAAGGAACTTGATAAAACTGCCAATGCACATAGTTAACGCTAAACGTGCAACACATACATTTTGGTAGATTTTTTTTGCCTTCATCGCACGGTGATAGGGACCTTACGAAACTACAACAGCGACGGCAAGCAGGTCATGTACATTTCAAGAAGGTCATGTACATTTCTTAGTTGCTTTCCCTGCACAATTACGGCGTGAAATGACCAAATTGTAACTGAGTGTAGCTAAATATCGTGGGTAGTGGATAGAGGTCGTATGGGTGTTGGTCGTGGGTGTGGGTAAATGTTGTGGGTAAAAATAGAATAGAAAATATGATAAAGTAATTGAAAAACATAGAAAAATGTTGTAAAATGTTTATGTAACGAGAATGTCCGACTCCTTGATTGCCCTTTTCACGGCTTCCTTTTCGTCCTCTTCCTAATATTTCCTTAGCCAAGTGGGACTTGGGCCCCCTTTAACAACATCACTGTATAAAAGACATGTTACCGATGACGATTTATCCATGCCTGAGCGATCGCCGCGAAATAAACGAAACAGACGTAAAAGATGTCGAAACGTGCAATTTGCAGAAAGTATGGGACAATATTAATCTTTATTCGATCTACAATTCTAATTATCAGCGGATATTTTTTATTAACACGATGGAATGCGATCACCGTACGTGGGAAACAGGAGGGGAAGTGACGAGCAAAAAGGACAATTTTGAGCTATTTCATATTTTTGGACAGACGTCGTCTTTCTTAAAGAAGGTTTGGGTCTCTTAGCTTACGAAGGAACCACCTTCACGCTCAACCTTTCAAGTTAAGGCGAGACTGTATATAAATTTTATTGCCGTAAGGAAATATAATTTTCTCGATTCTTTTTTAAATTGTTTTGTTTTGTGTACAAAATCTTTGCTGTAACGATTATGACTGAGGGCGTTTTTATCACGAATGTTGGCATCTTTGAGAAAACGTAGTTCAGTCTCCAGTTTTTCTTTAGCCAGCTTTAGGTTTACATAGTGTACAGTTTCTTATTCTTCGCCTAAATGCCTTTTTAGTCTTGTTGCAGTCCGTTTGTACTAAAGGATTCGCTTATTCGCTTTGCTGACCGCGAAAAAGGGGAATAGGACTCCAGGTATGTACGCGAAGATTTTCGGTTTACGAATTTTACAATTTTTTGCTATTTAATTTTTTTTCATTTTTATTTCTTTGGAAAACTTTTTTTTTTACCCACGAGATTAACCCAGACCCACGCCCCACACCCACGACCCACGACCGGCCCACTACCCACGACATTTACCTACACTCCCTGTTGCTTACGGCGGTAAGGAGAGGACGGCAAAACGTGCTGTAACGCTTTTCTGTGACAAACGGGACGAGGCTATTACTTGTCTGCTTCGTCGTGATCTTCAATTCACGTTAATGTTTTCTGATCATTTACTAAAAGATCTGTTTAAAGGAAGGCGAAGTTTCAAACAAAATTATTAATGTCACGCTTGTCACACAAGGTTTGCCGTCTCTCCTCTCGTCCTGTTGCGTAAGTTCGCGAAAACGTCTCTTAAAAAGTGAAATCATGCTGTTTCAAAATTCATCGCTATAATTCCATGTCTTTCAATTTGTCAAATGTCGGCTAGTTGACTGTATCTAAGTTTAAAAAAGAAAGGATCAAAAAATCGTTGTATGGCGTTCACGTCCTCGGCATCCTCATGAAAAGGAGAAGCTAGGCAGTTTTACCTCCCGGTCGTGCAATGACGGCAAGAAAAAATGCGAGATGCACTTGCAAAATCGTTGTTTTGCCAATCTAACCCTATTGCTTTTTTGCCGGTCTTTTTGTTGTCCTTATATATGCATGTTTGGATCCATGGCCACCACGACAACAAAAAACCCTTGAATTTGAAGCCGATCCGGCTAGTAACACTGTTACTTTGACTTTGCATTGAAATTAAGGGTGTCTGTAAGACGCGGAAACGGACGGCGGATGCGGACGGCGGATGGCGGATGGCGGATGGCGGATGGCGGACGGTGGATGGCAGACGGCGTGAAACGATAAATAAATGAATAAAAATATATAAGTACATAAATAAATAAATAAATAAATAAATAAATAAATGTATAAGATAAATAAATGAGATAGATAAATAATAAAAAAAAAAGATAAACAGAGAACAGAGAGATAAACAGAGTAGGCAGTTTTGTAGTTTGCTCGAATGTCACTTCCAACTCGTGGCTCGTAAGAAAAGATGAGTAGTTTTCGTCGTTTCTGTTTGCGAAATTCTTTTGCGATAATTAAGGTCTCTGCCGTGATGTCCAAGAGAATGGGCAAAAGAAGCCACGCTTGGCCGAGAGGTAAGTTAATTGTTGCAGTACCTTTATTTTTTTATACATTTGCTCTTTGCTGCAGCCCACTGCTTTAGATCTCTTCCGGGTCAACTGTCTCCGATTATACAACAAACGCACAAACAAAACTTTTAAGGGTGCAAGAGCGGGTTCGGCCTCTTGCCTACATTCAAGCCTTTTCGAAGAGGGGTGAGGAGAGAGAGCTTTAAAAACAGTCCGGGGGGTACTGCCTTATATAAGCCATACAGGTACGTGCCGCTCCAAAGGATAGGGGTTTTGCGCCGTTTTGGTCTGAAAACGGGTCTAGACTTTGCCCAGTTTGGTCTGGAACCGGGTGTAGTTCTCGAGGAAACTACGGGAGTGTATGAACGTATTTATTGCTTCAATTCCAAACTAATAAGAAAGAAAAAGAAAGAAGCGAATTAGAAATGGATCTTAATAAATCCTTTTTGTTGCCGTTCTAATCTATTAAGAGTGGCTGTCTGTAAGGATCGAGAATCGGCGGTCAGCGACCCATTTGGCGAATCCCTGATATTTTGCCCAAAGTTAGCCTTGGGGAGACTATTTTCAAAAATCATATTCAAAAGTTCCAACGATTTTGTTTATTTGTGAAAATTGAGAAAAATTAAAAGTGCAGTCAAAATGCGGTCAAAGTGCGGTTTTTTGGTTGATCAAAAGGTGCAATGATGAACCTCCGCCGAAGTCTTCAAATGAACTCAGTTGACCTCAAAATAACAAGAATTTCAAAGCAATCAATCTTCTACACTACCAATGTTTTAATGTTTTCAAATATGATAGTACAATGGTTTTTCAGGCCATTTAGAAAACACCTTCGGAGACCGCTTTCGATGGCGGCAAAATGTAGCTAATATTCATCAGGATAAAAATGTTCCTGGTATGTCCGTTTTTAACAATTAAGCATTGCAGAGCTAAAATATAGGTCTTAAAGATTTACCAAGTAAAGTTTCAAGGTCGAACTCGAAACGCTTCCCTTCGAAGGAATCGGAAGTCTGAGCAATATCAACGTGCAAAATGGCGCTGGATTTATAACAAACATCTAACATTATAGTTACAATCACTTGCGTTAAAATATATCAAACTAAATTTACCTTTGACAATTTTAAGTTTAAGCATTGCAGAGCTAAAATATAGGTCTTAAAGATTTACCAAGTAAAGTTTCAAGGTCTAACTCAGTACGCTTCCTAAGAGACAAGTCAGTTAACTTTGTAATATTATCAGCGCTTGTCAACAAACATTAAAAAACAGGTTTCTCGTCCCGTCACTCGATCAGAAGGGCACTTTCCATATCTTCTTTCGTTTGAAATTCACAAGTCGTTTTAGATTAGGTTAAACGCAATAAACACATTTGGCCTCTCAGACCTAAACAGTTTCAAAATAAAGATCGGTTGAAAAGAATTACTAACCCCGCATATCTCAGTACTGCCTGGAATTTTTACTTCAGTTACTTGATCTTCCTAAAGCGCCGTATCCTGTAAATGCAACCTTGTTTCGATGTCTCAAGCGCTCAGGATGCGAGCAGTACAGTACTCCAAATATTTTTAATACTATCAACTCATGACTTTTCGTTGAATTGCACAGAAGTGAAAAGGAGTTAAACAAAGTAATCCGAACCCAAACAAACAAAGACTGCACTAATTCGGCGCTATTGTAAAATTGGCACTGACACTATGAAACGACTGAAACCGAAAACGAAATTTACATTTACCTTATCCTTTTCTCCATTTTGTGTCCACCATTGCAAACTTTCTGTAAAAACACATCAGAGGCTTTAAAGTTCATATTCAGATCCATTTGTGGCGCTTCGAAATGCGTGCATGCTTGGCGCACAGGAAATTTACCAGAAAGTCACGCAACCGTGCGCACGAGCACACCCGTCACTATTGTGCAACAACATTTCGCAACAGGTTGAAAATACAGCGTTGGTCATATATCCTTGTTTAACTCGGTCTCGTCGTTTCTTGAATGGCTCACTGTAGCTACAAAGCGCTTCTAGGTAAGGTCACCCCTTCCCAGGGCACACCTTGCGGTCAGTCCACAGATTATCCTGGTCAGCTGGAATGTATTGCGCTCAAAGACTGTACAAAAGATGTAACTGGCCATTTAAAGACCTTAAACCTCAGCGCAGATGAGGGTTTAGGATCTGAAATAAAGTTGCTGTTAGCCAGAGCAGGTAAATACCACCCTAAAATATAATATTTTGGTCTTTTTATCAGCTATATTATTATTATACGTTTTACTTTTTATCATCATGCACTTGAGGGTGGTTATTCTCAACACATCATTCTCCTTCTAGGGGTTTTCTCAGTGGAAGAACATCACTATGCCTTGAGCATTTGTCCAAGGCACAGGGCTGATTTCGGCATCCGCTGGAGGACAGGGAAGACCATGTGTACAGTACCCAAAGAATTAGCAGTACATAAAACTACAACTGCTAAAGGGAGCCACCGAGTGGATAGCTTGAAGTCGGCGTTTATTTTCAAAACCACGAACACACTTATTCCAGTTGGATCACGTAAGTTGCAAACTTTTCTGCGAAGATTGGTTAGATAATGGTAATTTTTCAGGGTTAAGAATCACATATAAGGTGGCACACAAGGCGAGGAGTTTGCTAGCACTCTATTAAAGAAACAGTAAGAAATTTCCACGAGACAGTGACCAGAGAGGAGAGAGCGTGCAAGGAGAGGGAAAGGCGCTTTGAAGATGCATTAATTATCACGTGTCGCTTGTTTGTATTACGAAGGGGTCATTTTTGCCTTGGGGGTGCGGGTAATCCTAGCACACCTTGCAGTCCTCATTCAAAATTATTGGTCTTGCGGGCAGGAAGTTCTCTTCTTTCTATGTATGTTTTAAATGTATTTGTTTATACAGTTTATTGACATTAATTTCTGTTCGTCTGTTCATTTTGTTTTGCTTTTGTTTCTCCATTTAAAGCAATTTGTAAACAATGCAACGAGTATATCAGCAAACAGGCCATGCCTAACCAAACTCTAGTGTTTGCTTCAGGTGGGGTGGAGCCCGTCCCCGGGGTCTCGCACCTGCAAGAGTTACCCGAGCCCCATTTGTTGGTAAGTAGTAATAAGAAACACTAGTGTAAATGGTTCGCTTAAGTGGCTCCTTTAACGATGGTATGAAATGTTTTGCTTTCAAAAAAATATCATCATTCATTTTTTCATTTCCTTTTTAATCCTTTTTTACTTTAGGGGATTTCTTTTCATTTCTTTCTTTCTTTCTTAACGGGTTTGTGTGGGCGTTGGCTTATGAATAAAATAAAACAAAATAAACGTTTTATCATGCTTTATAGTAATTACACAATATATTTGTTTGAACTGTTTCAGGTAGAGGGGGAAACAGGCCGTTCAAGTGCAGAAACAACTTGTAGTGAGTTATCGTCTGATGACCTTGCAACTGAACTGAAGAGGCTGGAGATATCGTCAAGAGGGCGGGATGATGAGACGTTCCTCAGTCCGGATACCGGAAGTCTTGTTTCTTCCACGAGTGACGAGGCCCCAACCACTATGCAAGAACCTCGCAAAAAGTTGAACGAATATCTGGTTTCGAAGAACATCCCGCCAATAACTCAGCCCTGGATGGAATGGGAAAAAGCTGGAGAGAGCACTAAGAAGAGATACACCAAAAGGACAGTGGAGATCTTTTCTTCAGTCCTACAAGATCTTACACCT
Source organism: Porites evermanni (assembly GCA_942486025.1). Taxonomy (NCBI): domain Eukaryota; kingdom Metazoa; phylum Cnidaria; class Anthozoa; order Scleractinia; family Poritidae; genus Porites; species Porites evermanni. The sequence continues at coordinate 237,238 of CALNXI010000286.1, forward strand.
AATTATGCAGGTTCTCTTTGGCAAGCGGTCGTCTCGTCCCCTGCCATGAACAAAGCTCTTAAACTCGATGAATTATCACAAACGTCCAAGAATTATCTTCAGGCCTTAGCAGAGGCATATGGTAAAGCTCAAGGGTGGGAGACAAGAAGGCAGATCTTGTCTATCATGTCAGGCGTTGCCAGCTTCAATGATATTTCAAGATTTATACCAGGCTTAACTAGATATCGCTATAGCTTGGCCAACCTGCATCGCTTACAGTATGGTAGCGGGGCTCCCACAACGCACCACCCTTCGCCGAGGATAAAGGTTGATCTGAAGCAACTTGACCATTTTTTATCGTATATAACAAGTCCGCATTTGGTGCAGGATCTACCATTTGGGCAGAAAACGTTGAAACTCTCTTCTGGCCACCTGGTTGAGATACCAAACGTCATAAGGACGATGATACCCCAAAGAATAGCACGTCAGTACGCTCAGTACTGCCACGAAACTGGCTTTAAACCATTCAGTGAGCGTACTATGCTTCGTGTATTGGAGGAATGCAAGGCCTCGGTCCGAAAATCTCTCCAAGGACTTGACTACGTCGCCGCAGACGGTGCGCGTGATGATGTTTGCACTGCCGATGAGCTTAAAGAAAAATTATTATCGCATGGTGGAATGAAAGGTGTAAGAGTTGTTTCCCTTGATACGATCATCGAAACACCTGACAGTGGGCAAACTATTACTGGCATTACAAAACTGAACAATTTTGAGTTTAGCTCTACAGAGTCTGTTACCTGTTGGCGTGCGTATTGTGTTGGTCGCGGAAAAATCATCAATCCAGGATCTTCATCAAGTAAGTATGGGAATTAAAACTAAAAGTGAGCTACTGAGAATTAATGTATGAGTTGCCGCTAAATTTAAGTTCTGTATTAAAATGCAACTCAAAAGTGTAAGACCCTTACTTTATTGGGGACCCTTACCATACAATAATTATCTGCAAGTACATGTATCAGATACCTTTGGAGTCCCGCGCAATATTCTTGGTTCTGATAAATGAAGAAATGATTATCGCAGTTGTAAGAGCAATTTAAAGAATTACCATTTTGTTCAATTTTTTTGGTGGCTTAAACGGGAAAACCCATAACTTCTACGTACGTTAGCTCGGCAGCGCTCTACTAACCGAGCTATGAATACCCATGTATTGGAAACATACGTTTATTTCTGTCATGTTTGCTTTAAAAACTTATAAATTATTTGAAAAAGAAATCAGAAAACAACTTTTTATTGGTATTAATTTATTTACCCAAGGTCCTCGATACCAAGTACTTCAGAAATCATTCTCCGAAGGAGATTTTACTTCCTTCCGATGTAAATCTGAAAAACAGATTGGACAGACAGCTTCAACATCAGCAACTGTGGCCGAGCCATCTCGTGGCATTTCGGAAGACAGTGACCTGTCCAAAGGGGTTTATTCCTGTCCTCAAGACGGCTGCGTTCGTGTGTTCCAAAGAGTGTCTGCTTTAGAGAAACATCTGTCTGTAGAAAAATGTTCCCGATCCCCGGAGAAATATTCTCTAATGGATTTAGCGAAAATGGGATACAAGACCCATTTGGAAGAAGGTGTTGGCATATTGCCCTCTCTTAAAGCCCCAGTTGCTCACCAGGAGGGTCACTTTGTACCAAATGAGGGATGGGCCCTCAGAGCAGCAAAGAAGGCGTATAGATCCAGCGAAAAGCAAAAGTCTTACTTACTGGCGAAATTCTCTATCGGTCAAACAACGGGCCGTAAGCTTGACGCCGAGGTTGTGGCGAGGGAAATGAGACGCGCCCGTGGAGCAGATGGTGTGCGACTTTTCCAGTTCTCAGAATTCCTAACCAGCTTGCAGATTGCGTCCTTCTTCTCAAGGCAAAGCGCTACACTACGGCAAAAGGACCCAGCAGATGAAGCCGATATCCGGGCATCTCAAGAGGAAGCTAACTTTAGTGCAGCGAAGGAGGTCGTTGAAACCATTCAGCTCAACCATCCTCTGGTATACGATCAGTACAACCTGTGTGAGATGGCGCTCAGTGGTAACTTGAAAGTCCTCAAGCTACCGATGCTTCAGCGCTTGTGCGAGGATCTCGGCCTTGATGCACCTGTCCCGCCTGTGCGCAAGAAGGCTCCATACTTGGCACTCTTAGAGGAAATAGCCAAAAAGTGCACATGCCGAAAGTAACTCTTTTATTAATAGCTTCCTGGAAGTGTTTTAGCCACAACCAGTTTTATAAAACGGGTTGTTGAAAACGGGGAGAAGGGGTACTCCCTCAAAAAATTGCCAAGGTTCTACTTGTACCTCGTTCCCAGGTTCTCCCTCTTAGGTTGGTGCCTTTTAGAGGATGAAATCTGTGGAGTGGTATCGCCTAGGGTTCGAGCGCAGCTGTAGCAGTACCTTTTAGGTTTTTTTTAACTATGAAGATGAAGAGAACTGTTTTGGGGTTGAACTAAAGCCACTTACGTAATGAGAATATTGCGATCAGAGCAGCCTTCACAGGAAGTGGGACTACCCTCTGCTCCTCAAGTCTGCGAGTCAATGACAAAACAAAACAAAACCAAAAAAACAATATCAAAGAAAGCTCCCCTACCGGGATGAAGTAATGAAATTCATTTTATAACTGCGTTTAGCAAGACCTAAAACAAAGATCTTACTTTGAAAAATACTCTGCGAAAAATTTTTACTTCTAAACGTACTCCTTCCCCACCCCCATCGTGACAACAGGTCAAAACGTTTATCCCGCGGGTGGGAAGTTATTGTTGTTCTTGTTTTTTTTAAATATTATTATTCCTACCGGAGCCTCAAAATAATACTTCGTTTTAGAAAAATACTAATTTGAGCAAAATTAACTCGTTTAAGTTTTAAGACCACGCTGGGTGGAAGGGAGAGGGTAACTGAGATTGCGTTACATTTACTGGACTCGACACGGTTTATGACACAATGCCGTTTGTTTCGATTTCTTTACACATGTAGCCTCACGTGTTTCAGATACTAAAAACAAAAACTGTTTGAAATTTTGAAAACTAACGTCGATTCAAACTCTCCCTGTAGTGGAAAATGGCTTTCAGCAACGTTGTATGATTAAATACCGCCAAAAGCTATAATGTGGCACTTTGCCGGTTATTATTATTGTCGCGGTAATAACTAATTATTTCCAAAATTTCAACGGTCTTTCCAGCAAACTACCTTCGTTTTTTTTAAGTCACACAATTACTATTTCATTCAAGAAACCTTGGCGAACGATAAATATCTAGCAAAACGTCCTGGATGCATGGATAGTTTGGCACAAAGGCGGCTGGTTTAACTGATTTATCAGGTTTGTTTACATTACCTTGCGATAACCAAAGTGGACTATCTACATCAAACTGATCTGTTCAAAGCACTGGATGTGTCTCCTATGAGCTCTTGGATATTCCTATAAGCGGCAAACTTAAAATTGTCAAAGGAAAATTTAGTTTGATATTTTAACGCAAGTGATTGTAACTATAATGTTAGATGTTTGTTATAAATCCAGAGCCATTTTTGCACGTTAACATTGCTCAGAGTTTCGATTCCTTGGAAGGGAAGCGTTCCGAGTTCGACCTTGAAACTTTACTTGGTAAATCTTTAAGACCTATATTTTAGCTCTGCAATGCTTAATTGTTAAAAACGGACATACCAGGAACATTTTTATCCTGATGAATATTAGCTACATTTTGCCGCCATCGAAAGCGGTCTCCGAAGATGTTTTCTAAACGGCCTGAAAAACCATTGTACTATCCTATTTGAAAAGATTAAAACATTGGTAGTGTAGAAGATTGATTGCTTTGAAATTCTTGTTATTTTGAGATCAACTGAGTTCATTTTAAGACTTCGGCGGAGGTTCATCATCGCACCTTTTGATCAACCAAAAAACCGCACTTTGACCGCATTTTGACCTCACTTTTAATTTTTCCCAAATTTCGCAAGTAAACAAAATCGTTGGAACTTTTGAATATGATTTTTGAAAGTAGTCTACCCAAGGCTAACTTTGGGCAAAATATCAGGGATTCGCCAAATGGGTCGCTGACCGCCGATTCTCGATCCTCACAGACAGCCACTCTTAAGTAATGATGACATAATTTATTAGAGGCCAGGTCTAAAACAGGTGTGAAAAACGACATTTTTTGGCCTGAAATAGGCTAGGGTTAGGATTTGGAGAACCGAGCGGCACACCTCCACCAAGAATTCCAAGTAGTACCTCCCCTGGAAAAAGGACAAAATATAAATAGTTAGCTTTACTTTAAGGGATTGTGTAAGTCTCAGCTTTCAAGGGATGTACATTTATTTAGTTACTTTTTTTTTTTTTCATTTTTCATTTAATTTAAAAGACCCAAGAGCTACTTGGATCGAGCCACGATGCGGGCTGAAGAGTTCTCCTCACCTCTGGCGACTGCTCGTGGGCATCACGCTTCGAGTTTGTTTCTTCAAACTAACTAGGCAGTCAATCTTTGGGACTAATACATCACGCACAACATGAACAGTTACAGAATTATAGAATGATTTACTTGAATAATTTACATGTTTATCTCTAATTGTGGCAGAAATCGTCTGCGTGCTGAACACCTTATGCGAGCCTTGCTACTCATCTTTCTCCTCTCCGCTGTTGTAGGGTAGGACTCCCATATCAATAATACGGGGATGCTCGTCGGAAAATTAGAATTAGACCCTGTTGAGGAAAACAACCTGGACATAGCTCAGGCCAGGCTCAGGATTTATCCAGGGACCCCTTATAAAGAAGATCACACTTGCAGCAAAGATATTTGTAAATTTTTATTTAGGTGTTTCTGTTCACACACAATTCTAAGCGAAACCTTTGTGTGTAAGAATATTTGGCTTTCCGTCAGTTCTGAACACCCTAACCATGGGCGAATTTGGGAGTTAGCCGAGAGTGCACCGCGGGCACCCCTTTTTCTGTGAAATTTTATATTTTTTTAAAGAATTTTCAGTAAAATAAATAGTATCTATACATGAGCAAGTGTCGCGGCCGCCCTCTTCTGAATTTCCACCCCTGTTAAGTGAGACTAAATTGAATGAATAATAATAATAATAATAATAATAATAATAATAAAATCTTTATTCAATACTCATAAAAAGACCTTTGTACAGTGCTTCACTTAATAGTAATAATAATAATAATAATAATAAAAGTCCAGGATGAATTCAATGAAAGAAGAAAAGTGGAAAAACAAAGCATTGCATGGCCAGTATCCAAAGATCCTAGAGAAGCCTCATGTAGACTCAGTCACCACCAACTAATGGTTGTCAAGTAATTTGACAGGAGAAACAGAGGGATTACTTGTAGCAGCTCAAGACCAGGCAATAAACACCAGAAACTACCAGAAAGTAATATGTGGCCAGCAAGTGGAGAGCAAATGCAGATTGTGTTCGCAACATGAAGAGACAGTGGACCATATTGTATCTGGATGTGAGGTATTAGCCAAAACAGAGTACATCTCCAGGCACAATAATGCTGCAGCGTATCTCCATTGGAGCATATGTAAAGATCATGATATAGAGATTACAGACAAATGGTACGAACACGAACCAGAGACCATGACACACAATAAAGATAACAACATCACCATCATGTGGGACATGCCAGTCAATACTGATAGAACTATAACAGCGAACAGACCAGATATCATCGTTAAAGATTCAGTGAATTCCACCTGCAAACTTATTGATATGACTGTTCCATCAGATAGAAACATCGCACTGAAGGAAACTGAAAAAAAATGCAAGTACAAAGACCTAGAACTAGAAATACAGAGAATGTGGCATATGAAAACCGTAGTGATCCCTGTGGTTGTTGGTGCGCTTGGTACAGTGAAGAAGGGTATGGTAGAAAACATCAAGAAAGTATCAGAGAGAGCTACTATGACAGAGATTCAAAAGATCTGCATGCTGGGATCTGCACGAATCCTTAGAAAGGTGCTCAGTGTATGAACAGAATGATTGACTTGAGTGACTGACGCTCTAAGTGCATGGTTTGCGCCCGGCTGATGCACAAAAAGAACACCAGCAAAGACTGTGATAATAGAGACAATAATAATAATAATTATAATAACTAAATCAATGTACATCCCTTGAAAGCTGAGACCTAAACAATCCCTTAAAGTATATAGGCTAACCATATTTATCTTGTCTTTTTTTAAGAGTGGTTGTGAGAGATAACATTTCAATTTTGTCTCTCTATGAATCACTTAAGTTCGCTCTCATGCGAGCTAGCTAGACTTGCTAATCTCACGAGTTTCTAAGCGTGCGCGCTAACATTGCTGGCTGCAAAATTTGTAATAATTACTAGTTGAAACAGCGTGTGGAGCAGGCTTTTTAGGCCGCAAAATGGTCAAGCGAGCCAGCGGAAGAAGTACTTTTTTGAAAGTAAGTCTTCTAACGATGATCTCATCGCTGTCACTTCTCATTTCCAATTTAGGTAATAGACCTTCGAATGTTGACAAGAGCTATCAAAATAAACCATTCATAGGGTTTACCATGCCAGAATCTGGTATACCGGAAAGATCCCGAAAGAGCTTTTGTTGAAAAGTACCATTGATTATAGGAGTTCCTACGGCTCTCACTCCGTACCCCCTTACTGTTTTTCTTGCTCACTTCTTTTTAAGAATGCTCTTTGCACGGTCCACACAAGATAAACGCCACAGATCCGGACGAATTTTTTACCTGTGCAACCCGTTTGGAGGGAACGTGCAAATTCTCTTACAGATTGCAGTACTGTTTGCAGCTGAAAAACTTCACGGTTCCGCGGCTCGCATGTAAAGGAAAGGCGGATCCTTGCACGTTTTTGACCGTTGAAAAATTTGTAAAAGGTCGGAGTGTCAACTCGAGTTCCGATCTTTCCTTCGACGACTCAAATTCCTGGTGCATTTCCGCCAAAAATACACCGATAAATCAGCATATATCTCTGAGGAAGTATTACTTATGTAAGAGAGATCTAAATCCACTACATCTAATTTTTTCCTGTGACAACGCTGTCAGCGAGAGAACTGAGAGAGCTTCTCTGAATCAAAGGGAACACGTCATAGGTCTTTTTACAGTTTAGACCAGTCTCAGTGTGTTTTGTGAAGAAACCGGATAGTCCAGGAAAACTTCTCGAAACAGCAAAACAAATAAACAGTTATGTCAACGAAATGCAGCCCAATATCCCAGGAAGGCTGTTGGGAACTCCTGGTTGAAGAAGCTGAAAATGTAGGCAATGGAGACTTGGGACAACGAGCAAAAGCTAAGAATGTAGCAATTCTGGGTATACAATTCAAGCAGATTTGCGTCATTTTATCAATTACGATTGCCACGACATTTGCAGTCTTGCCTAAGCGGGAAAAATACAAGGAAATTCTATGTTCTAACAGCTAAAAATATACTTACGATATGTGGTTATAGAAGGGTCTATTAGTCGTAAGAAGTCATAGATTATGTTACTCCAAATAATGCCCTTGTACCTCTTTGTTAGTGCTCCTCCTTCCGGCCGCTTAAGGTTTCAACCCGGAAAAATAATCGTTACACTGGAGCTCACAAAAACCATGCCGTAAACTTTCGCTTATAAGGCGTCCCTCGACCCCCACTTATAAGCCACCCCCTCCCTCTCCGGCCCTGTGTAATAAGCCCTTATGATCCCCCTCATTTATTATGGATCCTGTTTTAAACAGCCTAACGTTTTAACTCCATCAGATGGTACTTTTTCCATCATATTGATCATCGATAGAAGTCCTACAGTTGGAAGTTTACAGGTACTGGGTTCCTTTTTTGCTTACTGGTGTCGCCGTGAAAAAAAGTTACATCTCTGACATCTCTTCGTCACTGGATTTTTCAAAAACATTCTCACTACGGTGTTTAACATAAGCAGAATCGCATTCACAGTCCTCACATTTAGAGTTATTGTCGAGGTCTTGCCCTAAATTCAGAGGAGGCAATGATGACAGAAATGGAATTTATTCATCTCCTACGGAGGTAATTTCCGACGCCATTTCGTTTGTTAATCCTTTGCACGACGCTCTTGCAAAAAATGCGCCCGTGAGTCACACGAGATGGCAAAAACTGTGCTAAAAATAGCTCATTTAATGGATATGATGTATATTTCGATGAAGCCAACCCCATCTATGGAAAAGGTATCCAGTTACAGTCTCTTACCCCGATTTGTTTATATGGCTTCTGGTAGACGATAATTGGGCGTTGGATATGATCTGAAAGTTCAATTCATAGCGAAGCTCTCGCGCGCGAAGCGCGCCAGCGGAGCACCGTGAGTAAGAAAATGAGGTAATCTACCCATCCGAGAAAATTTGGTAATCACGTGACCGTACACCGAGAGACCGTCCGTCCGCACCATAGGCATACCAATGTAAAATAACTCAATCAACAGGTATGGTAACCCAAATGCAACTCGAGGTTATTTTGGCGGGAAATCGCATAGCCACCCGCCTCTTGTAATGCAGAGACAACAAAAGAGTCAATAAAGGCGAAAACGGAAAGCGGAAATTGTTTGTGTATCCGTGTTGTCTAAAGTATTAAGCTTAGATAAATTGTCATGTCCACAAATTTGGAATATAGAGCAAGAGAAAGACAGAGAAAAAGAGAAAGTGGGCGGGAGGCCAGCAAAGCTCAACGAGAAAAAGGGCAACATTGATTTGGAGCGAGAGATAAAAAAAGGAGACATTCTTTTGTTGGAAGAACAACATGAAAATTTTGTAGCGGCGGTGACAAAATGAGAAATGCTAGCGGCCACTAATGCAAGGTGAAAATGAGCGGCAGTGAAAAAAAGTGAACGGGAACACGTACAACATTTCCTCCATAAAGCGTATAACTAAGAATTTTCTGGAACTTTCACGTTGTAGTCGTGCAAAACAACGGCAAAGAAATGTACAAAAAAAAGTGTTCTGCAAGTGCAAAGTTGTTTTTGCTAATTAGACCTATTGTTGTTTTTAAACCGTTTTCCGGCGTTGCATGCCTTCGCCGCCTAGCATTACACGCTTTTATATATTTTTTGAACAAACTATAAACATTATCGAGAGCTTCGCTTTTAGCCCTGGCTAAATCTATATATTAAAATAATTAAGTACCAAGCCTGATTTAGCTACGCATAGGTTGCAATATGTTACATATGTCAATATAGGAAGTGGAACACAGAAGGCAGTACGTTTCATCCCCCTGGGCACACAAGTTGCTCGAGATTTCCTAAAAAGTTTCGCCTTTTTTTCTCAAAAAGTGCTCAAAAGTAGCTAAAAAAGAGTAAAAAGTTGCTTTTTCTGACAAAAGTTGCTCAAAAAAACAAAACCTTCTTTTTTGTTGCTCTACAAAAATATGCAAATCGTAAAACAAAGGTAAGATTTCTGAGCGTTTTTGTGCCATTTCGCAGCGTAATTAGCGTTGCTAGATAACTCCGTCTGCAATCAGGAGCCCATAAACCACAATTAAAACCAAAAAAATGTATGAGTAAAGATTACACATCAATATTAATAACTCTTGGAAAGCCCTAGGGAGAAGGGGGGGGGGGCGGTTAATCAATAAAGCTTTGTTCGGAGGGGCTTCGCCCCGTGTTCAAATCCCTATTCTTTAGTTAAATATAACTTTTTGGAAAAAGGGTACCCTTTTCGTTTACTTTACATTTAAAAATTGACCCTATTCCACATTTCTGCTATAGGAAAAAAAAACGGAATGAAATGAGACATTCAGGGGGGGGGGGGAGGCTACTCAATAAAGCTTTGTTCGGAGAGGCTTCGCCCCGTGGTCCAATCCCTCATCCTTATATATATATAACTTTTTGGACAAAAGGTACCACTTTCGTGTAACTTCCATTGAAAAATTGCACCCTTTTCACATATCTGCTTGAGGAAAAAAAATCGGTAAGAAAGGAGGTCTTCCAGTCATTATCGTGTAAGCTTTAACTGAATTTACATGTTAATAATATTGCCATAAGGCGCGTTTATTCGAGGCATTTTGATAAAAGGCCCTTTAAAATACTTAATGAAAGATTTTCCTCTCCTTTCACATACTTCAACTTGTGATTTCCCTACCCTTTGTTACACCTGATGCTTGAAAGAGGTACCCTTCGGGCGAAACACTCCGGATTATGAAAAGTACATCATGAACTAACAGGAGACGAGTGGACCCTCGGAAGTGGACAGTGATTGAAGACTGGCGCAATAATAGGTGATACAATAAAGAGTCCATAGAAACGTGAAGACTTATACTGGATTACTCAAAGTGAAGTCAATGAAGAGCAAATGAAGACTGAGTAAAGTAATGCCAATTGGTCACCTGTTCACCACACCCCGTCACTCCGCAAAAAAAGAGTACAACACGAAAGAAGCATAATTTAACTAAAAGTAAAAAATGAAGAAGAAATAGGACTATAGTAGGTAGCTGATAAGCCGGTTTGTTTGTTTGTTTTTTATCTATTTGGTAATTCGTCATCTTTTGGACAAGGCAGCTACTACTGCCAGTCCCTCCTGAGTGCTGAATTTTTAAGATGGCGTCCTTTTGTTCAATTTATAGTTTCATCCCATCGTTCAGCACTCTTTGCCCTTCAAAATGTAACCTAGGCAGTATTTCGAGCTTTTTGATATGTCCTCCAGCTGCTGAACATACTTAACAGCGAAATATGAAAGAAAATTCACGAAGAGAACTTAAAACAAACACGAAGGGATCGGCCTGTTTGCTTGAAAAAGTATGGAAACTATTACAAATGTGATTTCTCTAATTTCTTCCTGTTTCAATGGCCCAAAAAGATTGTTAGTGTTTTGGCTACATGGATGATAGTAGACTATCAATTTGGCTGTCAGAGTTGTTCTGTCGTTTTAGTTGTGCACTGTAGATCAATTTAAAAATGTTCGATTTCTGGCTTGTTTGCAGACACTGAGTTTAGGCCAGATAAAACAGGAAAATTTTAATTTAGTCTTGTCTGTGGCTACTTAACAAATTTTATGGTTTTAGAAAGTAGTTCTGTGTTGTGTTGTATCACGTACAAAAAATAAACTTCGCCTGTTAAATTTTGAGGGTTCGGTGAGTTTCAAAAAATGGTGAAAGTTTGTTTATAAAAATGGCGCCCGAGGGTGTCGAACTGAAAGTGATGCTCGTATCTCTAAGACAAAAGCAGTGAAGAACAATGTTTGGTATATTTGTCCATTACTCCACCAGGCCTATCTATGATGTTAGTATGAACTTATTCTGTTGAACCCCTTCCCTTGACATTTTTAACATTTTCCCCGATTTTCTTAGACAACCACTCTTAAGTCTCTTCTCTCACCCCTCTTCCAAAAGGCTTGAATCTAGGCGAGAGGCCGAACCCGCTTTTTCACTTTTTAAAGTCAGTTTTGTTTGATGTGTGTTTGTTATCAGGAGCCAGTTTACCCGGAAGAGATCTAAAGCAGTGCAGATAAGTTGAAGAAAACAGCAAACATAAAGAAGTTAACTTACCTCCCGGCCAGATAATATATCAGCGTAGCATCTCTAGTGTCTATTCTCTTCGACATAGGCAAATTGAAACGACAGACTATACAGTCTTTTCTTCCCAACCAACAGCTGGAAGTGACATTCGAGCAAACCACATAACTGCCCACTCTGTCTATCTTTTCTTCGACGATCCAGAAATGTCAAACTGATATTTATATTTTATTTATCTTCTTTTTTTATCTATCTTATATATATTTCTTATACATTTATTCATTTATCTCTTTTTATTTTTTTATTATTTTCCGCCATCCACCGTCCGTGTCCTCATTTTACATACACTCGCAATGAAAGAGTCCTTATTGGTATATTAATTCAGTATTAGAAACCGCAAAATCAGAAAACGATGGAATGCTACTAGTCAGTCACAAATGCATTAGCAATCATGGGAAAAAGAACAGTTGTCACATTGTCCATGTTTTCTGAACAATGGCCGTTTAACTCTCTTTTGTCATCAGCTATGAAGATAGACCATTTAAAACTAGAGACGATTCAGGGTATCTACTGAGCGACTAAAAAAACACAGTTTTATGTTTGAATAAGAAGAAGATCAAAGAACTTTGCTGTTACAGAACATGTGAACAATGCTCTCAATAACATGCGCCCATGAAGTGTTTCGTTTCCCCTTGCCGGGGCGTAGTTTCACGCACCAATCATAAAAACGCGGCACTAAAAATCCAAAAAACGGTGAAAACGCATTTTCTGTACAAAAAAGGCATTTTTGTAACTCAAATTTAACTCAAACTCAACTCTTACTCAATTCAAGCTCGTAACTCGATAACTAGCCTATCCCCTCCCAATATACGACTCTCAGCTCTAGAAAACAGGCTGTAAATGCTTGTAGTTAACGTGAAATATAGATTTAGCCAGGGCTGAAAGCGAAGCTCCCATTAATAAATTTGTAAATTTAAATCAAACAATAAACTTGTGTTCCCCAAATCAGTTAACTTTACAGCACATTCATGTGACTTTTGAGGGAAAGGCTAAGTGATTTTAGAGAAAAATAATTTGCAAACAGTCTAAGAGTGAACCAAGCTTACACCGAGTTGGTATCCTAATATCTACACCCAAAGAATACACCAATCATCTTCGATCACATTTAAGAGCCATAATGGCTCTTGATCAGAGTAGATTAGGCCTCGAAAACAAATTTTTGGAAAACAAATCAGGCCCAATTTTTTTGCGTTCGACAAGTTGCTTTACAAAATCTTGCTAACAAATCTGGGGCGTGTAAACCAACCTTTTATACTTTTTATACATCACATCTGAGGTGAAACAGTGCCATGAGGCGCTGTTTTCATCATACAGACCTCGGACAGAATGTAGTATTTCTCAATTTTGAAATGAAAATTGCACTCATTCAATAATCAGGGCGATCGAAACAAGCGTGGGCTTTTAGCGAAACCGCTAAAAAAAATTCCAAAATCACCTATATGGCCAGCCAGTTGCGAGCTGTTGAGTGTTTGAATGAACATTAATAGAGTTACGCTTCAACATAATAAAGAATTTTTCATTTTTCTCTTCTATTTAGTGGTTTTATAACGATGTGTAATTTCCAAAAGCGTTTGATACGGGCGGCATTTTGAGTTCTCCTGCAAGCGATGTTCATGAACGACTGAAAACAAACGGCACAGCGATGAAAAATGCAAGAAAGACTACTGACAATCAATAAAAGAAATATAATTTGGCGTAACATATACAGCTACAACTCCTTTCATTCACGAAGACAAGTATTTAAGGGTCTCTAAAGATCCTGATTCTTCAAACTTAAAGCTTAAGTTAATGTTTTACGTCGGCTTCCCGGTGTTTGCTTTTTCAAAGATGACTGAACTCGAGCCAAGAAAATCGCTCAAAGCTTTCTTTTACAGCCAGAATTATAACTAAGTATTCTTTGGAAAGTTTTCTTTCTATTTGTGGTGAGAAAATGTTTAAAGGCTTTTTAAAGTTCTGTAAGCTTATATCAAACCTGATATATATACTCGGTCAGATCATTGTCTCAAATCTTACAAACGTGCATAAACTAAATAGCCGCATAAACTACGCTCGACTTCATTAAATTAGATATAAAAAAGAAACATCAAATACAATAATTACTCAGACTTACCATTCAAGAAACAGCTCCTGGAAACCTTTCAAGTAAGGCCCGAATTGCTTTAGACTTTTCAACCCTGAATTTTCGCGTCCGAGGTCGGTTTGAAATCAAAATTTTAATTGTGCAGCACATAAACACAACATTTTTCATATGAATTAAAAAAAAATTAAACTTGAGCCTGCGATCATTTTAAAACGGGTAACTTGTCAGTGGATAACTTCAAAAAAAATACTGGAGCTTGATGGGTCGACACCTGAGCCCGCGATACTGTCAGGTGATACTGGTCAGCGGATACCCTGTTTTGACAGCTGTCAATTGATCACAACATTAATGTGCAATATGTGTGCAATAATAATTGCGCAATATCAGTTTTCCTGTGCTCCCAAACTAGCTAGAAAGTGTGAGATCGAACATTGGTGGCCCTGTGGTGCGGACGGACGGGCGGGCGGTGTACGGTCACCGTATGGGGCCCCGCCCACGCGCGCGAAGCGCGCGTGGAGCTCCGCTAAAGATGAAAATGCTTCTATGGTACTTCTTCAAAACACTTTGACGCATGCGGCTTCGTGCCTTGTGATTGGTTGAGTTCAAAGCCAAACCAAACTAGACTTGGCCGAAAGACACTGAAAACAATTTTTTGAACAATATTTTCGATGCAGCCATTTGCGGTAATCGGCTGAAACAAAATTCAAGACTAAACACTGCACGGCAAGACAGCATAAAAATAATTCATTTATTTGAAACATTCAGCGTACAAGACTTGACATTCCCGCACTCTGAAAGAGTGAAGCGGATTCTTTCCAGTTCAAATTCATAATTTGAACATCGTGGTCTTCTACCCGCGGAGCCAAAGAAAATGCCTAAACTGCATCGCACCAGAGATCAAACCCTGCATTTAAAGCATCAAAACCCCAGGAAATGCTGCAGGAAATAGGTCAGCCTCGTGACCTCAACGTGAAACCAGCATAATCTACCCGCTAAAAAGAAAAGAATCAGAACCAATGACACTTTACATTATGAGTTAAAAGTCGCTCAGTCCAACAGAACCCACAGTTTTCTACCATGTTAATTCGGGTCAGTAAATCACTATCAGGAACATTCAACATCCTGAAAACAACGCGTTACGAAGCATAGCAGAATTTCATCAGAGGCCAATTCCTGTAAGAAACAAAAAGCACCAGAAATGACCCCTAAATGTGAGACAAACTTCAATGATAAGATTAGTTCGGTTTGAAAAGTTTGCAATCCTCCACTGTTAAATCTACCCGCTAGGAAGAGAATAATCAGAACATGACACTGCACTACCCTGCTCCGCATCAACTTTTGTCCACGAAGGCAGCAAGGGTCACAAAGTGTAACGAGAAATTGAATGTGCAGTTCATTCATTGCTGCCTGCACCGGGAATCTCAACAAATACCAACGTACATCCAGGCGTACATGCAAGTTGGGTGTTATAAATGCAGTTTTCAAAACTACGAAATACCAGGCCATGTTAACTGGATTTTTAATTCAATAAATAACAAAAATTTGCAACGCCTTGCAACACAAACAGTTCCAGCGTAAGGACTACACAATTCTCCGACAGCTCTAAACAAAGGGAGTCAGCGCCTAGGTTCGTCCATAACTAGACTTTCAACGTCCAAGCACTCGCACTTAAAAGTTGGGCACTTGACAGGAATCTTGGCAAATCGCAAACAAGCTTATTCTAATTCTAGTTTCTGAAAACATTTTTTGTAAGAACCAAAAAAACTGTTGCAAATCTGAAAACGTTAACTTAAGAGAGGCGACTCATTAATCTACGCCCTCGCAGAAAGCCACTTTTCTCGACTTTTCTACAGAATTTCTTTCTCTAGTCACAACCGAAGCTATCACCCATTCGCTTGTTGTATTTTATCATTCTTTGCCTTTAATTGCGCAAGGTTTTATGGAATATAACTGAGGACTAAATCCGCTAAGGCCTAAATAAGAGTAGTAAATGAGTTTCCTCGAAGTCGGCACCAGAAGCCATTATTGATGACGTCATCGAGTATACAGGCCCGGACTGTTAACCCTTTTTTGTGGATTTAATTAGCTTTGTTAGTAGCATAAATTAATTGCGATGACGTCATGCATGTCAGTAAGATAGGATAATGTCATAGTTTTTTTCAGCTGGCAAGGAGCAACTGACGTCAGAAACCCCGAGGGATTGACGTCATTAAAAAAATGTTGAGATCATAAACTACGAATAGAAAAGTGATTATTTAGGTATGATATCATGGTTTATTTTTATATGCCATTTTTTCTATTGTTTCGAAACACTTAAAATAGCGCTCCCAAACCAAGCGCGTCACTCACGAATTGTCTATTACTGGTCAATTTATTGCAAGATGGTGCCTACTATCGTTTAAGATTTGAGAGATACACCTCTGCTTGCTGTCGATGAAGAGGAACACTTTCGACGACAAAGGATAGTAAGTCTTATCGGCCATATGTTCTAACTGACTTATAGCAATATGGTTGACGAACTAATTCAAGAAGAAAAGCTGAATCGCTGTTACGGCTGTGCTATTCAGCACCCAAATCAAAGACAACATTCGTGTCTTATGCTGGATAAAGACGATTCTTGGATATATTACCGAGAAGATGTGGTGGAAAAATTGATCTGAATGCAGTCCTGAACAATGTTGAAAGTGTGTGCAATGCTCGACTTAAACCTTGGTCAATTATGGGAAATGTACGTCAGTGAGCCACCAAAGATGCCTTGAACCACTATATTTCGCACTTCATTTGGGCCAGATGGTTTTGATGGTGATCTTCACAGTCGTATCTTGCGCGCTATACATGACGGACCTAATGCCCTCAAAAGGAACAATTTTAGTATCCAACAAGCAGAAATGGAATGCCCCGAACAAGTAGTGAGAAAAGATGAAGCAGCAATGGAAATTGACTCCATTATTAATGACATTAAAAACACGCTTTGTTTGTAAAAGCAATAAAGTGAGTTCATGACTTGATTTTGAGTCAGTGTGTGTTTGTCTTTAACTTAGTACTATACTGTATAGAATAAGGAATAAAATATCTAGGAAGAAAAAATATATGGCTGTGTTATTCAGGAGATGGTTTCGAATTCCTCAGCTTTGAGTATTAATAACACTGTGATTGCCAGCGATTAGTGTAACTCGATGTTGGCGAGCTTTGATCTGAAGCATTGTCAACTTTGTTAAAGAAAAAATTTTTCCCACTGCGGTCTGCTGTGCTACCAATCGGCTGCTGTTGTCTGATCGTTGGGCTACCACGGTTGTGGAATCTCAATTCCACTGTCGCTATTGATGTTGTCAGGGTGGAGTTTTAGGTGAATTGTCTCCTTCGCCCTACAAGAGTACCAATGAGGGTATCGGTAAATAAGCTTAGCCCCTTCCTAAAGCGTATTATGCCCGGTCTTACTACCGCGTTCAGAATTGGCTGAGGTTTGAGTTCGAGATTGTTACATGTCCCAGTCAAGTTCGAACTTCTTATGGTACTACGATAATATTGCGTCAACACTCTAGAAAGTTACAACCACATTGATGTCTACACAATATGAACCGCGCTAGAAGCACTATTCCTACCTTTCCGCATCCAGTTTACCACTAAGAGTTGCCAAAACGCCCAAATGTACAAGAAAATATTTATTTTCTTAAATCAAATGATCCTTGTCTTTTTCACGACTATATGACTGACCTCGAAAGATCCAAAGACCTCTTTTGGCACATACGGTTTGAGAGGAGGGCGGGTGGGGAGGGGGTTCAACGATCGATTGATTACCCATATAAAGTATAGCTTCGTTTTTCTGTTTCCTTTTTTAAAGTCTTTAAAACGTCTCTTGCAACCACAGTCCTTTGAGTGCATACAAGTCAGAAACAATTATTTTTGGATTAACCGAAACTCAGGATAATCGTTTCATTTGTTTTCATCGTGCTATATCTCAGAATTCCTTTGTCTTCTTTCTTACTTGTCTGATAACCCTGCTTGACTAACTATTGCTACTTAATTTAAATTTGCTTTGCTAGAATTGCTTTGCCTTGCAGTTTTTCTCGGTAACTTTCTTAAGCCTGGACTGGGCAAAAGGTTTTTGCGATGTTCGCTTGCTACGAATTCACAATAGCTATATCTATACCGTTTTTAAACATCATACTTATTCCCTTGAACAGTGAAACACTCCTGTGTCACGCTGATATTGGAAGTGCTTCTTCTTCTCACTAATCCAATAAAAAAAATCACCAACGTGCAATTTGTGAGAGGAACTTGCCTAGCCCATGGAGTAGCGATCACTAGGAAAAGCTTGGTTTTGATCTGGACAGGCGTCACCTTCAACAATTTTTAATAATCGTTTTTTAAAACAATTATTGCTTAACCTTGATGGGTGAATTTAGAATTTAGAACGATACAGTAGACCATTTCTTCACACGATCCTCCCTATAGGAAATACCTGCCGGTTCCAACGCCAGCACTCACTTTCACGTTGGAACTCCTAGGAGGCAAAACGGTGGAGTTCTCGAGTTGCTTACTTCCTTAATAACATTTCGTTACTTTTATAACAAAGAAAGAGAAGATGCCTTGAAATCTTTCATTCCCAATTTTAGCAAGTCAGCAATGCCTTGTCCAGCATACAGCGCCCACGTACTACTTCAGGTCGTATGGATAATGAAAGCCGAATAAGAGTTTTTTCCCTTCAGTTGAGTTGAACGTTTTTTAAAGCAAATAAAGTACAGCTCACTATGCTTGAAAAGTCATGCAATAGCGGCTGTTTCTTAAGCAAAACAAAAACGTGCGAGTTGTTTAGCAACATTATGCTGCAAAACTTGGGACAAGACCTAAAAATTTGAAATTTCTTACCACCTAAAGGGAGAAGTGTTATCATACATTTTCGTAAACCTCAATTACTATACTTTAGTTTGATATAAGATAGCAGTGATATATGGCCAGCTTAAATATCAAAATCACCTGATTGACTGACGCAATCACTGACACAAAATATGAGCTATCTAAAAGTGGTTGATGAGAACAGAGTGGTGTCATGCATATTTTGTGCTCTACTGTTGATTTAAATGCAAAATTGCATTCTTATAACATTTGACTAAGAAAATTAACGAGAATTATTATACCTCGGTTGCCATAGCAACAATCACATGGGCTAAAAGTGTTTTCATACGTAGGAATGTTGAAGTCCCTCAGGAAACCTCGTCAGCTACTTGCTTTAATGTGTCAATGTACAATTTACATCGAATATTTGTGTTATATAATCAACGTTTTAGTTGCATTTCCATCGAAATAAATATTACAAGAGCAGCAGACTTTTGCTTGAGCTTTATTTTATTTAGTGACACGCAGTAAAATTGCTAAAAAACCTCAACACATAAAGATCATTTTTACTTTCCTGTCTGATATTTTGCAAATAACTTTGTCAACTACCCTACAACACTAAGAGATTATGTCAAGGCGCCGCGAGAACCTGTTTAGAGTACTACAGCTCAATCATCTTCACATTCAACATCAAAGTCATCAGCAGTTGAATCCTCTGTAGCTTCCTCAGGCTGGTTTGTACACTCCTCTAACCGACACCTGTCAGTACAATGCAATCCGTTTGCGAGACAGGTACAGCTTAGCAACTGGCAGACTCTCTTACACTGGCAGGATAGTAGCTCAAGCACAGCCTTGGGTGCCGGTTCCCCACTCGTCCAGTCAATAATCAACTTATCATCCTTTAAACACCATTCAGAGCCAATGGGCAAGGGGATTTGGGGTGAACTTTGAAGACTCCTGCGCCATATTGCTCACAATGCTTCCGTAACGTGTCCTGGCATGGTGGAAGCTGATGCGACTCTAACTCTCCTTTCCTGGCGCAGAAGAGACGGTAACGCAACACGTTAACATCCCTAGTTCCAGGATTTGAAGAGTACATCAGGCATGTGAACTCTTTGAGACGCACAAATAGCTCATTTGATAATTCCCATTCCACGCCAAGCTGTTGGAATAACTCTTGGTATGCAGGACTTCGCTTTACTACCTTTAACATCGTCAGTTTTCCTTTTCAAGAAAATGCGCTGACATTATCACATCCGGTGAAAGCATGCAGACCAGAAAGACATTTGCAAATCCTAGAACCATGATGTTCTAAGACATTTGTAATGCTAACAAACCGTGTTCGAGTCTGTGTACCGCATTTCAAATACATGGTAGCTGGAACAGAGTCCTTAAATGCCAGGCAAAGTACAAACACATCGGTATCTTTTGATGATATAACAACAGCCTTGGAACCATTCCTTGCTGCATGAGATGCGTGAACAAGAAGTCTGGTGTCTGCTTCCTCCTGAGTTGACGTCAGATCTTCTCTTGGTCTGAAATTATCTGCTGAAATCTCAACACAGCTTTCCTCGGTCGTGGTGAAAAGGTGTTCCCCTGTTAGTCTTTGCCTGAACCCCTCTTTCTGCCATCCTTCACTGACAACTCTAACCAACTGCTTCTTATTCTAAGGGTTCGATATGAACTTCCTCCATTGTTGTATTCTGTGATCTGGCTGTATATTTCTGTACTCGATTCCCGTGTATCCCCCTCTTTTTTCTCTCTCTGTGTTCTTGATCGACCCTCCTCTATAAACATCGAAGATGACGTCAATACGCTTACTCGTTGCGCCTTCTCGCAGGATCATCGCCGTCAAAACATCTGCTATTTCAGCAAATGTCTTATGGTCTCCTTTGAGCCTTTAGACCATGGACATGCCATCAATGATGCACGCTGATGGGTTTGGGTTGGTTTCAACCGATGGTATATCTTTATGGAGTTCCTTTTCTAATGTACCATTGTTATTCTTTCTTAAGGAGCCATCAGGAGAGGCTAGTGCCCAGGGAAGAGGTCCCAGAGGGTGAGACAGCACTGAACTCATAGTAAGCTTTCTCGTTTCAGCTATTACGATCATCTGTGCAAACAATCTTCTGTCCGCTCTCACTATGATTTAGTTTGTAATTCCCTTTTGGACTTCCATTTGGATTTACCTTTTTCATTGCGTCGAAAAACTTCTCCTTAGCTGGATTCGATCCTAGTCTCTGCTGACTAAAGCAATGGTAAGCTCTCTCGTCAATATTGCGAAGATCTTTTTTCGATCTGTTCGGTTGCCATCTTTCCGGTCGATAAACAAACAAGATCGTGTTTTTCGATTTAAAATGGATTTATCCAACTATCCAACGTTGATAGCAATGACTTCACATCACTTTCGTCTCAGTAGATCCTGGTCTTCTGGAGGTCATTGTGTAGACAGCTTAATGTATTTAGTTGAAGCATGTCCTTTAAGTTGCGCATAAAAATGCATCTATACTCAGCTACTAAGTAATACTTGCTGACAGCTTGGGGTCTTAGACTGAATCCTATTGTGCCTCCCGGAGTTTTCGTGTCTCTGTTGACGGTTTCTTCGCAAGCTTGATCCACAGGTATTTTTCCGAAAGGGTTACCTTCTCCTATCTGCACGGCAAATCCACCTGACTCCAAATACTCGAGAACACTGGGATGGTCGTTTTCGAGATGCGCCACGTCTGACAAATACGACGAAAGATACCTGTAATGAAATGGAATTGTTATAAGTATCTGCGTTTTGATTTATCATTTCTGATGAACAGATAATTTGGTAGCTAGAGCAATAAATCAATGGAAGTGCGCCCAGGATCGAATTCTTATAGGAGCCATGTCAGGGTTCCACAGGTCTTTGGTCAAAGCTGAGCCGAAATTTTAACTCCTCCGTCATATCTTGTCATTCTTAAAACTCTGGAAAAAAAAGATATTGAATGATCTTATCAAAGAGAGAACAAAGGTTAGGATTTTAACTTGAATAAATTGGCCCAGTGTTTTCAAGTTGCAATCCGTCTCCATCAAGACTATCGAAAGCCGAAGACATACGCTTGCAGTCGAGGTATGCAAGTAGAGTAATTTTAAATGGAACTGAACAGTTATTTTAGGGTATTCTGCGGTTCGAGTTTGTTCTTAGGGGTTTAAAGTAATACAAAACCATCGTGACATAACTTCTTTGAACCTGCGATTTCAAACTTATTCGTTTTCTTTTTAGCTTTGTACACAAACAAACACATTTGCTAAGAAATACCTGGAATAGTTAATATTGTCGTATGCAGAACACCAAGGTACCATGTTCCTTACACATGACAAATGGAACTTCCAATCACCTTGTCTTGGAACTCGGTGTTACAAATCTTGTCATACAAACCCGCTAGTCCATTAACGGCGTTATCTACCGCTCTCTTCTTACTTTGTTGATTTTCTGTCAACCAATTCTCAAATCCCGTCCATGCCATTCTCATAAAGGCTTCGTACATGAGTTTATGGAACCTCACAGCTCCGTTATATCTCCGCCCTTCTAAAAATCCACACACGAAACCCTCTGTAAAAACTCCGGATTCTATGCGAATATCCTTTAACCCAGCATCCTGAAATCTCTTTCCGATTATTCCCAGGATCGTACATATGGTGTGAAATACTTCCATTCTTAAAACTATACTCTCAAACCTCTCAGTGTGCTTCCATTTTACTTCCGGTATTTCTCTGAGCCCGCGAGATGGCTACGTGATATTTGACAGCGGATGCCTGATTTTGACAGCTGTCAATTCATCTTCATACGTATTGGTTAGGCCCGGTCTTAATTACAGCTGAACTAAGTTCAAAAGTTGGAAAAATGCTCTATTCAGTCAAACTGCTTTCAAAATACGTTATAATAATTTATGCATTAGGTTCGGTATATGAAAAGTTCGGCGTCTGAATCAAATCCGTTCCAAAGTCGCTCCAAAGCTGAAATACCCGGGCGCGCTAGGCGAAAATAACGGTTGAGACCTTCCAAATTGAAACAGGCGTTCGTAATTGACTCAGACGCCGAACTTTTCATGAACTTAATTCAATGTATTAGGTTGGGCTCATGAAAAATTCGGCGTCTTAACCGGGCCTTATATAACTGACAGGCTACTGTCAATTTCTGCAGGATCTAATGTGACACTTGACATCGGCTTACACGGGTGGACGTACGGGGATCGAGCGCTGACGTCATAACCAAATTTTCTTAGCAATGGGGCTCCGCTATAAAGTCCTTATGTATTTCTAATTGTCAAGAAAATATCTTTCCTACGCTTGAAAAGGAGCACTTGCATCTGCACTGCTTTCGATCGTGACAGGGATTGGGAGAGCAAGGACTCTGAAACCACTACAATCCTCGCCCAAAATCCTTGAAACACCTTTGCACGTCCCTTTCCCCTCTGCAATGTTGAGATGTGATTGCAAAGTCACGTGGCTAAATAAACATTGCAAAGGGAGAAGGGAAACAATATTGAGCAAAATTTTCCAAAGTGTTTGAAGGCTTTTGTCTGAGATTGTCTGAAGCCGTGGAAAATTTTTTGGAGCATGCGCAAGAGATTAGTGGTGGCCCCACGCCCTGCATTTGTAACGTCTGTTGTTACGATGATATACAGATTTGTAGAAGTTAGATAACTGAATTTTTTTTTCTAAATGTGAGAGGAGAAGGTAAAGTATCGGAGGAGAAGAGTTGGTTGAAAAGTAATTTTCACTTGAAACGGAGAGAGTGTTTGTGAGAGCAGATTTTTTGTGAGCTGTTCTGTCGCATTGGAACCGTTTTAATTTGTGATAGGACCTGCGAAGATTTAGCACAAGAAATGTCTTTGCCAGAACAGCCTATTTACAAAAGTATTTTTTTCCTTGATAAGAGCAATTTCTGATGGCAAATGTTAGGCAGGTATCTGCGAGCTCACCGTATTTCTATTGAAATAGAACTCGGTCGAATTAATTGCATGAGTTGACTAGTAATGTTCACAGTCCACGGTTTACCCTCTCAGTTTACCATTAGTTTTTTTGAGGCCAGTGGATTTCAAAAAGTCGCTGTACGTATTCATATTTGCAAATAAATGCAGGCACGTAACGTCTTTAAAAACAGCATTGTTCCCAAAGTGTACTACTGTTGCTTTCTATTGCGGTCTGCTCAGGAGGGGTAAGGCCAAGGGTGAACAGTTTACCGTTGTCAAAAAGCCGACAAGAAGATGACTTGAAATAAGGTCTTTGCAGGCTTTAATCGATATATTTCAGCTGTTTAACCTTATCCACGTTTTATTCAGGCGGGTCTGCAAAAGAAAGGCTGAAACTCGTCAGTGGTTACGATTAAAACTAGTTGACAAGGGACTTGCTTTGATTGGTTCTTGATGTACTGGCCAGTGTTGAAATGAATGTCTTAAATAAATTCTTTTTGCAGGGATCTTGCAAACAATGAAATTGCACATATTTCGACTGGCTCATTTTGGAATCTCCCTAAGTTAGAGTGGCTGTAAGTTTGAATTTTTGCATCTTTTTCCTTGCTAATGACCAAGACTAAAATATTACACAGGTACTAAGTATAACGAGTATCATAAATGTCATATGTCTTGGTATGGACACAGTTACATATGATTACAAACGAGTAATGTAACTCATCTGTACATGTACAAGTTTTTACTGAACGGCTGACATCAACACAATGTTGCAGTACTACACGAACAGACGGTAACAGTCGCGTTTTTATGAATAATATGACTAATAGCCTGACAAAAAGTCATATTCTAAAAATACAGAATTAAGCTGTTGATTAGTTGTTGTTGTTTTCTCTTATCATAATACATTGAGTGTCCAAAGGACAACAATCGCAAACTGGGAAAACATTTTTGAGAATTACTTCTACCTCTCTTTCAGCTGCCTGACTCACATTGCTTTCTTCTTGGCAAAGTTAACAGAGACTTCTGTTTATGATAAAAACTAAAACTCTTCGCGCAAGCAAACGCCGGACGTTGCACTGACTGGTTTGCTTTCTGTCGTTTGCGTTCCAACCGGCAGTCTGAAATTCTTTATAAGCCTGAAAGTCTGGTATTCCCTAGAGATGTGAAAATTGATGTGTATACCTCTTCTGCACAAAATATGATTTCAAAATCCATTAACATCACGGTTTCCTGGCTTACGTTTGGTACTCTGACTCGAAAGCGTCGAAAGCGTCTGTGTGATGTGAAAAACTTTATTTTGCCTATAAATTTGTTCTGATAAGGCTCCCATCTTTTAGGAGCCCCGTGACCAGCGGCAACAAAGGTTCTTTCTCAAAGTAAGGGAGGGAACCCTGGGAGCGCGGTTGTTTTTCTGAGACCTGCCGATTGGATTAAAGATTAATCTTATTTTACTGCTCTGACACTAAAAGCTGAGTTGCAGACCTGTACCTCTATGGTTACGAAAGCCATTTACCGAATTATTTATTCTCTTGATTCGATGCATGCAAAAGCAAAAATTTAGTGAAAGGATCCTCTATTGATTGCAAGTCAGTTCAGAATTATTCTTCGCATACCGTATTTTATCTCTTATATTAATGTTTATTGCTTGTCATTAAAACAATGTGCCAATTTGTTTTATTGGTCACCTAATAACCAGGGACACAAACAATTCATTTACATTATGCCGAATAGCCGCTGCTTCCACTAAAGTTCCTTTTTTAATTTTTTCCCTCATTTTGTTGCTATGCTTTTATGCAGACGTTGGGCTATTTTTTTCTCGAAAGATGTGAAAGTTTCTGCGATAGTTTTCTCCAGCTGTACAAAAAACAACTGAGCTAACGCACCCTACTCCCCCAGTCGTCTCCGTTGCCGTCCCTTTTTCTGGCGATAGCCTGTTCTATTGATGTTATTTCATTGGATATTAAAAAACGTCTCCCAAATTTTGTAAAAAGCTAGACGGTTTTGAAGGATTTGCCGGGGGATTAGGGCTAGTCAGAAAGGGCAAAAACAGTGAATAATAATGTATTTTGTTCATTACTTCTCAGACGATTTACGTGACGGCTTTTGGAATAGCGCATGCGCACACATGTCCATCCATTCCCCCCACTACGACAAACAACGTTGGATGCGTGTATCTTGAAATTTTCCAAAAAATGTTCCTTGTATGAGGAAAATATTCAGGCCAGTCTGCAAAAGAAAAGCTGAAACTCGTCACTAGTTACGATTAAACTGGCTGACAAGAGACTTGCTTTGATTGGTTGTTGATGTACTGGTCAGTGTTAAAATGAATGTTTGAAATAAATTATTTTTGCAGGTGTCTTAAAAACAACGAAATTGCACAGCTTTCGCCTAGGGCGTTTTGGAATCTCCCTAAGTTAAAGCGGCTATAAGTCTGTAACATTAAACACTTCACGAGTACTAAATATATCGAGTATCGTAAATATCATAAGTATGCACACAGCTGCATATGATTATACACAAGAAACGTAACTGATCTGTGCATATACAGATTTTTGCTGAACGCCCAACTACACGCACTTTAGCAGTACTACACGAACAGATGGTAAAAGTCGCTTTTTATGAATAATAGCGGAGCTCCACGCACGCGCGAAGCGCGCGCGTGGGCGAAGCCCCATTGCTAAGTAGATCTACCCATCCCAGATAATTTGGTAATCACGTGACCGTACACCGACCGCCGACCGCCGACCGACCGTCCGTCCGCACCACAGGAAAACCAATGTTTACTCTCACATTTTAGCTAGTTTGCGAGCCCAAGAGAAAACTAATTTCACATCAATGCTGTGATCAATTGACAGCTGTCAAAACAGGGCGTCCGCTGACCAGTATCACCTGACCGTAGCGCGGGCTCAAGTGTCGACCCATCGAGGTCGAGTATTTTTTGAAGTTATTCGCTGACAAATTACCAGTTTGAAATGATCGCAGGCTCAAGGTTATTTTTTCCAAGGATTCATATTAAATATGTTGTGTTTATGTCACTATGACCCCGCACTATTAGAATTTTGATTTCAAACTGACTTCGGAAGCGAAAATTCAGCCAGTTATTTTTAAAAGTACAGGCGGGGAAGACCTTATCTTACCATGGTCACGCGTTGGTCACGCTCTACGTCCAATTTTTATACTCTGATTGGTCAAAATTTGACAGGTGAGTTCATGCGAAAAAATTATGCAGCATCTTGAAAATAGTTTGCTTTGACAGCTGAAGCTGAAGAGTTTTGTGTCAACTTGTGATGTTTTTAACTGTCTTTTTCTTCTGGATGTACAAAATGAAATACAGCTGCTATCAAGAGTCTTCTGTTATTCATGGCTGGTTTGTTTACTGGGTTTTTGGTTGAGGAACGCGTCGCTTGTCAAAATTTGGTAATTCGATTTCGGATGGCATCGTTTTCGTTTTTCACCTTGCTTAATGCTTAAGAGGGTTTAAAAGTCTCAAGCAACTGTGGCCTTCCTTGATAGCTTTCAGGAACTGAATCTCGAATGGTAAGCCTGAGTAACTATTGTATTTGATGTTTGTTTTTGTTATATCTAATTTCATGAAGTCTTGCACATTCACGCTGACAGTTTATGCGGCAAGTTTATGCACGTTTGTAGCCGTAGTTTGAGTCAATGATCTGACCTAGTATCAGGTTTGAACGGTTTGATATAAGCTTACAGAACTTTAAAAAGCCTTCAGATATATTTGCTCACCACAGATAGAAAACGTTCCGAAGAATATTTAGTTATAAATTTGGCTGTAGAAAGAAAACTTTGAGCGATTTTCTTGCTTCGAGGAGTTCACCTTGGAAAACAGTAAACACCCGCGCCGGGAAGCCGGCTTATAAAGCTTCACGCCGAGACTCAGGATTTTTAGAGACACTTTAATACTTGTCTTCATGAATGAAAATTGTTATCTCTGTAAATGTTTCACCGAATTATATTTCTTTTTTTGATTGTTAGTAGTCTCTCTTGCAATTTTAATCGCTTGTCTGTGCCGTTTGTTTTCATCGTTCATGAACATCGCTTGCAGGAGTACTCAAAAATGTCGCGCGTATCAAACGCTTTATAAGATTACACATCGTTATAACTGAAACCATTAAATAACAAAAAAAAAAAAAAATAAATTCGCTATTATGTTGAAGCTTAACTCTATTAAAGTTCATTCAAACACTCGACCACACTGACAGCTCGCA
The DNA here is from genome assembly GCA_942486025.1 of Porites evermanni. NCBI lineage: Eukaryota > Metazoa > Cnidaria > Anthozoa > Scleractinia > Poritidae > Porites > Porites evermanni. Next base: position 264,809 of record CALNXI010000286.1, read on the forward strand.
CTATAGAAACGAGAACCGGCTAGCCATATGGGTGATTTTGGAAATTTTTGAACGGTTTCGCTTTACGATTGATCGTCCTGAATATTGACTGAGTGCAATTTGTCTTGAAAAATTGTGAAATACTGCATTCTGTCCGAGGTCTGTATGATAAATAGTACTGTTTCACCTCAAATGTGATGTATAAAAATTATAAAAGGTTGGTTTAAACACCCCCAGATTTGTTGGCAAGAATTTGTAAAGTAAACCTGTCGAACGCAAAAAAATTCGGCGTGATTTGTTTTCCAAGAATTTGTTTTCGAGGCCTAATCTACTGTGATCTTGAATGTGATCGAAGATGTTTGCTATTTTTTGGGTGTACATATAAGGTTATCAATTCGATGTAAGATGTTTCACTCTAAAATAACTTAGCCTTTCCCTCAAAAGTCACATGAATGTGCCCTTAAGTTAAATGATTTGTGGATTAAAAGTTTATTTTTTAATTTAAATTATAAATTTATTAATTGGAGCTTCGCTTTTAGCCCTGGCTAAATCTATATATTATGAAAAATAACCTGAGAAAAAATTCACATTCTGAAAATACAGAATTTAGCCGTTGGTTAGTTGTTGTTGTTTTCTATTATGACGATCCATTAAATGTACAAGGGACATCGATTGCAAACTGAGGAAACATTTTTGGGAAATACTGCTATCTCTCTATCAGCTGCCTGGTTGTATTGTACATTGCTTTCTTCTTTGCGAAGTTATCAGAGACTTTAGCGAAAGGTTTGAACCCAGGAGTCATTTCAAAAGTAGATTGAGTTTGATCAGAAACTCATAAGAGGTTGAAACCTGTACCTCGCGTTCAATGCTCGTGAATATTCACTTTTACCATGTTTGGAAACCTTAGTGATAGATATCCTTCGAGGAATTCAACCTTGTTTTCTTCATCACGGATCTCTGGTCTGTTTTGAAATGCAACCAAGGCAGTGAAGTTTTTGCTGAATTTCAGGTACATTTTGCACTGTATGGCCAAGACAATTACGTTTTTGAAAGGGAATTCATGTATTTTTAAATGACTCATAGACGTTTTACAAATTTTTCTCTTCGGCGCTAAAGAAAAATTACAAAATAAGCCCCGATTTGAGATGGATTTTGTGTTGAACTTTTCCATGTGCTCAGCCGATTTCACTTGCTTTAACGGATCCACGATAGAGATAGTGTTTTCCAAATTGCTTTAAAGGATTAACTTTTTGGATTTTGAATAAAAATTTTTCCCCCGTTTGTCGGCCATTTTTTAAGCGGGCGCGGGAAACTGAAGTAAAACCACGTCACGTTGTTTACGAAGTTTGATTGCTCAGTTATCTCTTCTTCTCGTTCCAAAAAATGAATAATCACGAGCATCGGACAAAGCAAACATCTGAGAGTTACACGTTTCAACCCCTTATGAGTTTCTGCTTTGATCGTCTTGGTGAACGTAGTCTTGACGTTTCCGCAACCTGTGCGGTAGTCATCATCAGAGTCAAAGTGAGTTGTATCACACCTCGTTGATGGCATTATACTCTGGTTATTGACCTGATTGGTCAATTACGTCGCGATGTTATTGGTCATCTGTCATTTAAGCCGTGATGTAATAGGGTATGAGGACTCGTAATGTAATTGGTGCGTTTCGATCCGTCTGTTGTCACAGTTAAACATTTGTTTATTGTTAGTCAAATTGTCATTTCTCCAGTCGTTCTCTCGCCGCTTGATTTCGTCAATAGAGACCTCTAGCGTCAGGTTTTCATGGAAAACCGCAAACCACAAACCACAAAATGTCACGTTACCACGGTCTTCTGGTCGCGTTTGCAGTTCAAGTTCAAGTTTGAAGGGCAGTAGGGGCTTCCAGTGGTAAGTAAGGTTTTTTGCCATTAAAAATTGTACAGCTTCGCGTTTAAAGGGACGAAGTAGCTTTTTATATCCGTCTGCGATGTGTTTGTTGGAATTTTGATCTCGAATCAGTGAATTATTCCTGTTTTTTTGGGCGATAAAAGTCATGCACTTCGACTTGATGAAAAGCAACATGGCTGCACTAAACAATGAACGCGTTGTTCAAATCGATTTTATATTCCTTTCTGCCGTACTAACATAAGAAGGTTTCCTGTTCCAATCCTGAGTTAACTTTAGTTCCAGTTTTTAACGTATCACTTTGCGAATTTCATTTTATTTCACTTATTTCTTTGTGACCGGGTCTAGGCTTCATAGGCCTTTTGGTTTCTTCTAGGATCCCTTGCCAACTTACAATTCCTATATGTATTCTTGCATTGTATTATATTTTGGCTAAATAAAAATGAACTCAACCGAACGCCTTGCTAAAATTTGAAATCCCGGCAACGTGAAACTTCAAACGGGTAAGGGCAAACTGCACCTTGCGGTTTGCAGTTTCCCATGAAAAACCTGATGCTAAAGATCTCTAATGAGTCGCTTGTACGGAGCCAATAACTGTTGGCTACCCAGTGGCGTAGACGATACAGATACCTGACGACCACAACCTAGTGTCTTTTGACGTGAAATCACTGTTCTCCAGTATTCCACTGCAACCTACTTTTGAGAGACTTTTGTTTATGATAAAGACTGAAACTCTCCGCGCAAGCAAACGCCGGACGTTGCACTGACTTGTTTGCTTTCTGGCGTTTGCTTTCTAACCGGCGATCTGAAATCAATCTTGATTAGCCGAAAAGTCTGGTATTCTCTGGACATGCGAAAATTGATCTGTATACATCTGCATCACATAATATGATTTCGAAAATTGAGGCTTAAGTTTGCTGCTCTGATTCGAAGATGCGAAAGCGTCGAAAGCGGCTGTTTGATGTGGAAAACCTTGCCTATAAATTTGTTCTGATGAGGCTCCCAGCTTTTGGGAACCATGTGACCAGCTGCAGCCAGGGTTCTTTCTCAGAGCAAGACAGAGAACCCTGGCAACGAGGTTGGCAACGAGGTTGTTTTAGTGAGATCCGCCGATTGGATTAAAGATTAATCCTATTTTACCGCTCTGACACTACAAGGAGTTGCAGACCTGTACCTTTATGGCTAGGAAAACTTTTTAGACAAAATAGTTAGTTATTCTCTTGATTCGATACATACAAAAGCGAAAATTTAATTGAAGGGTGCTCTTAATTGATTGCAGAATTATTTTTTCTCGTACCTTATTTTACCTCGTATATTGATATTATTTGCTTTTCTTTAAGGCAAACGTGTTTTATTGGTCACCTAATGACCATATGCAAGGACACAAACTAATATTGTATACTTTATGCCGAAAAGACGCTGTTTCAAGATAAATTCGTTAATTTTTTCTTTTCATGTTGTTACTATATTTTAATGCAAGAGGTGGGCTATTAACCTATTTGCTCCTCGTTTTAAAAAAAATAGCTCATTTTCTCCAGCTTTACAAAAACAACTGAGCTATCGCATCCTCGTGCCCCGGGCGTCTCGGTTACTGTCCCTTTTCCTGGTGATGACTTGTTCTATTGATTTTGTTTTATTGGATATTCCAAAACGTCTCTCAAATTTGGTCAACGACAGCTGGTTTTGAAAGATTTGCGGGGGGCCGAACTTGAGCTAATCAGAAACGAAAAAAAAGTCATGAATAATAATAATTTACGTTATAGTTTTGGAATAGAGCACGCGCACACATGCCCATCTATTCCCCCCACCTCGAGAATCAACGTTGGATGCGTGTATCTGGAAAATTTTCAAAAAATTTTCACCTCGTATAAGGAGCAGGATAGGGAAAATTGCGAGCACTGTCGTGCAACGGGTCACAAAATCAACCCACACAATGTTAAAGGTCTATCCGAAGGAAAAAGCGTCATCAAGCACCGCGTCAAGGCCATTGTCATCGATCAGAGAAAACCCTCTGTTAGTAGCGATGAGCTTGCACTGGACCTCTCGGCCATTTCCAATCCTATAGTTTGGAAATACGTAACTGTGTTCAGCCACCTCCACTACGTATCTGACAGCATTTAACATGCCGCGTAAAGGATGATTCTCTAAAATTGATGGCCTCTTTCTAATCAGTCTCATGTCTTCTTCTCCGTTAAAAATTACAACTCAAAGAAAATACAAATTTGCAGCATATAAATTAGTTTTTTTCTTGAAGTAAATAACTTAATTTGGCAGATCCCGGTCCAAAAAAAAATTGCACAGCTTTTGTGTAGGACGTTCTGTAAGTTTCAATGTTTGTACATTTTTCTTGTTAAGGTGGCTGAACACAGTTTTGGCAGTTTCTGAGTATATGTCATTTGCCAATTAATGGCAAGAGAAGGGTTGCTGCTCACAAGCTGAAACTTGGCAAGTGGAAAATATATTGATGAAAGATTTTGAGTGACAGGTAAAATTTGTCATTTTCGTTGTTTCCATGGCAACATTGAATAGTACCTTAAAATTTCACTTTTGCTCAGTTTACAGAAAATTCACTCATTAGATTTTCCTATAAACTTGCACACAGCTTACTATAATTAATAATTACCATTTGAAACTTATTTGACCAAATTTTAACAGAGGGGTTTTCAGATAATCAATAATACAACTGTACTGTAATTATTAAATTTGTCACAAAAATCGTCCGTTCAAATTCCCTTTTAAAGTTCTCATTATTTAAAATACGATAAAAGTAAAAATTCTGCCAAATATCACAAAATTTTAATGAGTAGATTTTGAGAAATCGTCTTCTGTGTACCATTGCTTTTTCGCCGCCATGTTTGTTTGTCTAAGTTAAAACACTCGCCGTCACGCGAGTTACCGCTGACCGCCCGCAAAACTGTGTTCAGCCACCTTAATGATCAAGAACAAATTCTCCACAGAATTACTACGTATACTTCTATTATACACATCATTTGTATGCCCACGGGTACAGGTGGTTACACACTAGTAACATAGTCTCATACATACGAGTTCTTACTTAACGGGTGATTTAACGCGGCTAGAATTTAAATAACACAAGGATACACACGTGGTAACGGTACCACAGTTTTTTAGAAAATAATATAACTAATAATCTGGAGAAAAACGTCGTTCGCTGAACTTGCAGAATTTGGCTGTTGGTTAGCTATTAGCCTAGGAGTACAAGTGTCAATTACTACGAAATATGGCGTCTCTTTGGGCGTTAATCGATATTCACGTATTTCAGCTGTTTAACCTCATCCACATTGTTTAAATGTTTCGAGTAAAAACTCTGAGAATGTAAAGTACATGTAAGAGAAATTCAGGCGAGTCTGCAAAAGAAAAGCTAACACTTGTCACTTGTCACGATTAAAACTAGCTGACAAGAGACATGCGTTGTTATTAGTGTTAACATGAATGTCTAACTTATTTTTTCCGGAATCTTGACAACCACGAAATTGTCCAGGTTTCGCCTGAGGCATTTAGGAAACTACCTAAATTAAAGCTGCTGTAAGTTTGAATTTTTGCATTTTTTTCCTTGCTAATGACCAAGACTAAAACACTACACGAGCACTTGGTATAACGAGTATCATAAATATCATAAGTATGGATACAGGTACACTCATCTGTAGATGTACAGGTTTTTACTGAACGGCTGCCTTAACACTCACACACTGTAGAAGTACTACACGAACAGATGGTACCAGTCGCTTTTTTATGAATAATATGAATAATATATAGATTTGGCCAGGGCTAAAAGCGAAGCTCCCATATATTAATAAATTTATAATTTAAATCAAACAAACTTGTAATCCACAAATCAGTTAACTTAAGGGCACATTCATGTGACTTTTGAGGTAAAGGCTAAGTGATTTAAGAATGAAACATCTTACATCGAGTTGATAGCCTTATATCACTAGTGTACACCCAAAAAGTAGCAATCATTTTCGATGACATTCAGGGGCCATAATGGCTATTGATCACAGTTGATTAGGCCTGGAAAAGAAAATTCTTGAAAAATAGATCAGGCCGAATTTTTTGAGTTCGACAAGTTTACTTTACAGTTGTGACCCACGGTCTTTTGACGGCTCTGCGTTTGCCTAAGATTTCACTAGCTGTTTCAGTCATTGCTTTATTGAAGGTGTAAAGAGTGTGTCCACTTCTGTGTCATCTACATCAAGCAAGGTAAGTGGTGCAAATTTACCACCAATCATTGCTTGGAAGGTATCAGCAACTTGAGGGTCTTTGAGCTTCTCAAGATCGAACTTAACCCTTGTGGGGCCCTGCATTTTTATCTTCTTTAAACGTAGCCGAAAAGACATCATCACTAAATCATGGTCGCTTCCTATGTCAGCTCCTGGGAAGCTTCTTGTCTTAGCGGTGTTTACATTGGTCATGAAGCGCGTCCTAACCATTATATAATCAATCTGGTTATGGTATCCTCCATTTGAACTGTGCCATGTCCATCTTCTGGAAACTTTGTGTTTGCCAAGTGTATTCGCCAGCACAAGATCGTTGTCGCAAGCAGACTCCAGAAGCTTTAGACCTCTCTCGTTTGTCTCTGGGTTGCAGTAGCGTCCACAAGTGCCTTTCCAGTTCTTGAATGCATTCTCTCCTACTTTGGCATTCCAGTCGCCTAACACAACAAGGATGTCTTTCTCAGGGGACTGGTCCAAGATTTCCTGCAGATGGTCACAGAAGTCCTCAACTGCATCATCATCATCATCATAGGCCGAGTTAGGGGCGCAGGCCTGTATAATTGTGATGTTAAATGGACTTGAGCTCAAGCAGATGGTGATAAGCCTGCTTGAGACTGGACAGCAGCCCATGACAGTGTTCACGATGTGAACAAGAAATTAAACGCCTTGTTCGTGTTTGTCCTCCTTGCCACTGAAGTATAATTTAAGACCCTCCTCAGTGGATGTCTCGCCAAAGTTTTTCCATCGTACCTCGCAGAGACCAAAGATGCTAAAATGTTCCAGCGGTACCTGCTCAAACGACAATTCTTCCAATTTGCCTGCCATTCGCAAGGTTCTCACGTTCCAGGTGCGTGATATTGTTTCTGACACGTATCTTGCTAGTTGTTACCCCCGTCGCATACTTCTCATCTCCGTCCTGCTGAACAACGGAAGGTGCGGTCCCTTTTGACCCGGGCGACGACCGATCCGGTATGGATTGAGAAATGGTTGTCATTTCATATAGCGTATGATGGGCAAATGAAGCCTGACGTAGCCCATCCCTTTCCAAGCCTGGTTTGGGTTCGAAGTTTCCCTCTTCTAGATGGGCTTCCGGTCAAGGATAAAGAGTTCCATCTGCCCGAAACTGATATCCCGCAGATAACTCGGTCCCTCAAGCGAACTTAGCCTGTAGTCGCCGGTAAAACTCTCAGTTACCACCCTCCGGGTGGACTTCCCATGGGAACAGCCTCGGACCCGTCGTAAGAGGAGTTGCCCACATATGCCGGTGTATTAAAATTGACATAAGGGAGCTTGCAGAACAAGCCTTATATAGCCTGAGGAAAAGAAATCATATTCTGAAAGTACAAAATTTAGCATATGGTTAGTTGTTATTGTTTTGTCTTACGATGATCCATTGAATGTCCAAAGGACATCAGTCACGAGAAACGGCCCATGTCTTCTATTTAGCACTAAAAAAAAGTCGGATATACAAACAAAACACAAACACAGAAAGTGGAGCTGAAAACTCTTTATTTCAATTTTGACGGACTGTAAATAACAAAACCATTTTCTCCGTTCTATCTCGTGGAAACGACTAACTATTGAAGTCTCAGCCCTTGGTTAGCTAGAATTTGTTCTTTTTTGCCCTATTTAAACCTACAATTGTGCAGTTTTTCACAATTTTGCAAGAGAATTTGCACTCATTAAATATCCACGACGATCAAAGCACGCGCTTCCTTTGCACAACAAATTATAGCACTGAATTATAAAACGTTTTCATGAAGAGAATTCTCAGATAATGCCAGGACTTTTCAGTTAGAAAAAATCTGTTCCTACGTGATATGCAGGGTAATAATTACGGGCTTTTAATGAAAACGATAAAAAAAATTCCTCAAATCACTTTTATCTCACTTTTGACAAGCACCAAATTTGCAGTGCGACTAATAGAGTTACCATTCACGCTACAACATGATAGAGAAATTGTTATGTTTAGGTTTTATTTCCCTTTAATTATTAAACTGTGTATGGTTTTGTTATGTGTAATCTTTTAAAGCGAGTGATACTTTCGCGCGGCGTTTTGAATATTCCTGCATTCAATGTTTATGTTCGACTGGAAACAACCGGTGCAGCGATATAAATTGCGAGAGGGACTATTAACAATCAATAAAATAAATATAATTCGGTGAAACATGTACGGAGACAATAATTTTCATTCACGAAGAGAAGTATTGAGAGCAAAGTGTCTCTGAAAATCATGAGTCAGGTTAGCATAAGCTTATTCATGTTTTAAGCCGGCTCCCGGTGTTTGCTCTTTTTCAAGATGAACTCGAGGCAAGAAAATCGCTCAGAGCTTTCTCTTTACAACCAAAATCATAGCTAAATAATCTTCGGAACCTTTTCTTTAAATTTGCGGCTCTTTAGAAGACCACTTTTTGGTGATAAGTATTCCGTGGTTAAATAAAGTTATCACTTACTTACTTACTTAGATCATTGCTCGTGTATAAACGTAAGCCGCATAAACCATATGCTCGACTTCAGGAAACCGAAAAAAAAAACACATCAAAGACAATAATTGCTCAGGCTTACCAGTCGAGATGCTGCTTCTAAAGGTCATCAAGTGTTCCAGAATCGCTTGAGACTTTTCAACCCTCTTACGCCTCAAGCAAGGGCAAGTGAGTAAGCTCTTTTTTGAAAACGATGCCATCCGAAATCCAATGACTTTGACAAGGGGTGCATTTGTCAACAAAAAGCGCAATAAACAAACCAGCCATGAATTACAGAACAATCTTGATAGCAGCTGGATTTCATTTTGTACACCAAGTAGAAAAAGACAGTTTAAAACATCACAAGATGATACAAAACTCTGTCAGCTCCAGCTATCAGTAAGCAAGTTTTCAGACGCTGCATAAATTTTCCGCATGAACTCACCTATCAAATTTTGACCAATCAGAACATAAGAATAGGACGTAGAGCGTGATCAATGCGTGACAGTGAGAAAAGTCAAAAGCGATTGCCTTCCCTGCATGTGGATGTAATAGCCGGTTGAATTTTGGCGTCCGAGGTCAGTTCGAAATCAACATTTTAAAAGAGCTGCTTATTTCATATGCATTTTAAAAAAATTGAACTTGAGCCTGCGATCATTTGCAAAGTATCAACTTGTCAGCGGATACCTTCAAACTAACTAGAAAGTGTGAGATTAAACATTGGTATGCCTGTGGTAAGGACGGACGGAAGGTCGGGTAGTCGGTGTACGGTCATGTGATTGCCAAATTTTCTAGGATGGATGGATAGATTTTCTAAGCTATGGGGCTTCGAATTGAGCCCGTGATCAAATAAAATATCAGCGCAAAAATTTAAACACTACGTGACCTCAATGGATAGAAAAGTGAGCCCGCGATACACTCAGGTGATGATGGTCAGGGTATACTCTAGTTTGACAGCTGTCAATTAACCTTCATTAGAATTTAACAGACTACGAGTGTGAGTAAGACATATCCGTCCGGCATATAGTGGAAAATGCCAGATCGTGTACCTGAGCGAACCTGAGCCCACTTTATTAGTTTTCTGATCGTGGTCTGCACATGTCCCATTTTGACAGCTGTCAATTGACCTTAATTTGGCTTGCCAATATAACTTTAAACGACTGTCAGCCAACTGACAGCCTTGCCTGGCGTAGTTTCTTTTTTATGTTGAATTGGTAAATGTGACAGATAATATCAGCTTATATGTAGGGGCAAAACGACTGGTCTTTCATCTGAGCCCGCGAGATGGTCATGTGATAATTGTCAGCGGATGTCTGATTTTGACAGCTGTCAATCTAAACGTACTCATACGGATGGCTTACATAACTAAGAGGCTAGTCAAGTTGTGCAAGATCTATTGTGACATTTGACATCGGCTTACATGAAGTGTGTGTACGGGTTTGTACGCTACGTCATAACCAAATATTTTCGGTTGGATAGTTTACCAAATTTTCTTAACCATGGTGCTCCGCTATCAGAACAGAACGTACAATTTCTTGATTCGCACTGACAAGGTGATAGAACTCAGAACTCCGGCTTCTTGAGTTCTTGGATTGTTCCTTTTCAATTTTTCATAAGGGTTCTAAACAATAACAAGATTAAACAGCTTCATGCTGATCAAGAGCCATAATGGGACAGACACGGAAACGCCCAGTCTAACCCTTGGGATATGTGAATTTCACCAAAGTTATTTTTAGACCAATTAATCGCTTGAATTAATCGGTGATTGGTTTCCCGAGAGGTCTGCAAGCTTTTATTCAGCGTTGTCAAGAAATAATGGCGTCCCGCGTGGAGGTGCGTTTCATCGACCAAAGTGATTTTGTAAACAAAGGAAATGGTTTTGTCTTGAAATGTTGACCTACCCTGGGTGCCAGAGACTTTTCTAGCGCGGTTTCCGGTTTCTGTCAAGTCTTTGGAATTGAAGTCCGCGGACAGCGATCCTAATCATGAAATTTCGATTTCGGTACTGGAACCTCGAAAGGAAGAAAAAAACGACAGCAAAAGGCAAATATAGAAGTGCGAATAATCGTCGCACAAAATAATCAAAGCAGCCAAACGTTAATTCCAGCGAAGCGATGTCGACTCCCAATTACAACGAAAACGCTAAAATTCAAGCAAATCACGGCAGAAATCAAAATAGGAAGGCAGCAGAGGTGCTAACAACAAAAGGGCTAGAAAGTAAACTTCGTCGCATGTGTCAGAACTTCGTATCAGAGCAGCGCTAACAACAAGTCATGAAAAATTTGGAAACCAATGGAAAGCTAATGGCTAATGAAGAAATACTCGACGTTCAGAACATGGTATCTAAAACTTGTTTCTCTTCAGTTGCAGAGGACGCAAACATAACCCGTTAAATTCATTTGACATTCGTGGTTGCGGGTCCAGCGTGTCAAAACATTACAGGAAACCATTTCATTCGCGGACAAAAGAAAATCGCTTTTAGTTATTCAGATCCAGGAGACACTTGGAGAAAATTAAACAACCTAAAACCCTTATTTAGCCGCAACAAAGAGCGTTAAGTTTGGATCAGAGGGCCAATCCTGCCGACCAGAAACAAAACCCACAGAAAATCAATATGCTTGTCATGACCTCTCAGTGTGAAACAAGCGGCAAAATTCACATTTGTTAAATCAAAACTTAGAACCCTTCAGAGCATAATCTACCCGCCAGAAGTAAAAAACTTATTGGAACAAGCAGCACCAGTTTAAACATTTTAGTTAAACAAGCTGTCCCTAAGGAACCAACCGCTCAAAAGGTAATTCTCAGCAAACATTGGGGGCAACAATTCTCTACAGAAATGGCGTGTGGTCTCAATTTGTAGCCTGCGTCAGTAGCAAGCGCTTCTAAGTAATATGCGAGAAAGAATGAGGCGCGAAAGGGAGACTTGCGCTCCCATTCTTTCCTGAGAGTACTTCTTTCAAGCCCTTCCTACGCAGGCTAGTAATATTACACAGATAGATACTTATGAACACGTACATTAGCTAAAAAACATTTTACCCACAGAGTCTCCAGGACGATGCTTATGTAATTCATTGATATAATAGTCCAGTTTCGAATTAAAAATTACCGGTGAATATAAACATTAACGACACATTCGCTTCATACAGGGTTAGCCTCGACGTAAAGTAAAATATTCAGAAATTCTGGCAAGTAAGTGTTTGAAATTTGAATATACACAATAGAAAGAGTAATAAACAAGTCTTTTTCTCGTTAGAATTTGTGAATATATTACTTCAGACTGAGGCTAAGGCTGTAAAAAATGAGTCTTCACTTCTTTAATTCAGCGGTCATAGCGAACCGAAAATGGACTATTTTAATAGCTGACCTCATAATCAAATGCATAACAAATGAAAATGAATAGTTCCTATGCATGTTTACCTCACACAAGCAAATTCACACTAAGCCTCATTGTGAAATTAAAAATTAGCGAAGTTTCAAAAAAATATTTTCCGAGGCGGTATAGTTGAAATGAATACCCACGCACAAAAAAAGTGCAAATGCAAGAAATTTAGCTCACAAAGGAGCCTTGGTGTTGAAATTTACTCGTCCTGACGTAATCATGAAGAAAGGGCTATTGAAATTGCTAGACATTATTTAACAAATCGACCACATTTTAGACCATAGAAATGACGTCATAAAATGTTCAAAACTCAAGTGGAACCACGAGCTGCAGGCGAGTGGTTTCACTGCAAAGCTTTGAACATTTTATGGCGTCATTTCTATGGTCCATAAGAGTGTAGAACATGGAAAATTGTGTTCTATTGGGTTTTACAATAACATTTTTTTTTTTTTACGAAAAACCAAAAACAAAACAACCGACACTGAGACACATGTTACGTTATTTGCATGGTCTATACTCTCATAGACCATAGCTCTCTACCAATAAGCGCGCGAGGATTCGCTCAGTTATTGTGAAAAATGAAACTGAATTTTCTACCTAAAATCATACGTCACTGTTTCGGTTCACTGCAAAACCTCAAGGACTAAATAAGAACTCAAGTCAAGACAGACAAGACAAGACAAGATGATTTATTAAAGTCAGCTCAGTTTTACATGGCATAAAGATTAAATTTACATAGGCATCTAAACACAGTACAACTAAGGAAAAAAAGAAAAATTGTGACAACAAAATAGAGAGCGAGTTGGAATCATCCAAATAGCAAAGGCTAATCTAGAGGATAACCCCTGCGATACAATTTTTCGTAACATATTCTAAGCCGTGAATTTGAATTATTTATGCTTGTAAGCAAGGAGTTTCAAAGGCGAGGACCAGTGGATTTTAGGGAGCGTAAGCCATATTGGGTGGTATTAGACAGAAGTGCTTTAACGTCTTCTGATAATTTATTACGATTACAAGTGTTTGTTTATAAGTAAATGTTTCTTTTTGTAGGTATTTGCAGCAAAACTTGCTAAAAGCGCTGCCGTTAGAGGTGTTCAAAGGCCTCCAGAGTCTAAAGTATTTGTGAGTAGTTTCTTCTACCTTGTTATATAGATCTAATATGGCGTAAAGTTTCTTTTGTTTCGAAAGATGCGTTACAGAATAGTTTGCCGAAAAATTCGGAAAGGCGTTGAGTTTGTATGAGATTAGATTTAGCAAACAGGACAAATTATTATTACTATTATTATTATTATTGTTATTATTATTATTATTATTATTATTATCATTATTATTATTACAAGTGATATCGGTAAAAGTAAATTATAATTATTTTACACTATATAAGAATTCGAGTTTAAACCTTAAAATTATTTGATCAAAAAGGGAATCGAACTTTCCGTTTTCGTCTTTTTTCGGTGCTGCATACGACGATTCGAGGTTGTCGGCTATAGTGAGAAGTGATTCCATTTGCTTTTATTGACATGCATGGATGAAAATTGATCGCTCTTTTTGATATACAAATCATGTCCAGTGACATACAAATATCATGTCAAAGAGAAAGTAAAATCAACTATTACAGCTGATACTTTAGTCGAGGCACAGGGCAATTAACAAAATGAATTCACAAAGAGAGACGAATTGCTCTTACTGAAAAGAAATAAACAACTTAATAACAGCCTGCAAACCACTAAGCTGAAACTTATGTCATGTTAGGCCCCTTTCAAACGTTGAATTTCCTATGAGTGCCGATCACCTATTTTAGGCGATGAAAGTATTTAAATACGGCAGTTGATGCAGACGTCGGTTATGATGGTGCCGGGTTTAACTCCGTTTGTTGTATATATTCCCAGTCTTTCAAAAAAATTTTTATTCAATATGGATAACAGTTTCTATAATTAATGCATTATATTCGGGACATGTGAAATGCGACTTCTAAATCAAATGTTGAACCTAAATATTCCCTTATTTAAAACTAAATCTGGACAAAGGACATTCTTTTACTGTATAGTAAGTTTGTGGAACAGTTTAGATAATTCCCTTAAACTCGGTAACTCTGCTCGTAATTTTAAGCGGAAACTTAGAGCCGAATTATTTTCTGCTTTCTTATCTTATCGGTCATAGTTTTTATCATATCTATTTATAGCATTTTTAAAGTTTCTGTTTCAGTTGTAATTCTTTTGAATATTTATTTACTTTTTAGCTTTCGTAATTTTTTTTTATAAAACATTTTATTATTGTAATTTTTAGATTTACTCTCGTTTCAACTTTAGTGATTATCATTGTCATTTAGGCAGTGTCAATTAAAGTTTGTATTGTTGTATTGTATCTACTCGCGTAATTTGAGGATGGTTGAGTCATAAGAAAAACGTCTTTTTTGTGGTATAGTTAGGATATCTTCAATCCGGTAATTTTCTTTTTAAAATCGAAACGCGAAGTTTTACAGTGAACGAAATTCCTTCAGTGTATTGGAATTTCCATCGACTCTGTAATTTTCAACTTGAACCGGAACTTCTGGCAAAGTGCAAAATTTGCTTATTACCTCATAAGTCAGTGAAACATTTCCTTCGGCTTTAGCGAAAATAGTGGCCAGTTTCATAAAACTTGATACGATTCCTAGACATTTTCCTTTAAGTTTTGAAGAAAAAAATAGATGAATTTACTAATAACCTAAGTTTTGTGACTCCCGAAAAAAGTAACTGCGAAGCGATGAGTGAAATGTAGGTTTTTCACCTAGGTGAATGATTCATTTTGGAAGGCTCTATACAAGACACTCAAGTCAAATATTTTTCCTTGAATTATGTTACCTTAGAACATGACGTTACTTTTACTTTCAGTGTAAAATTATCCTTGTAAGTTTCTAAATTCGCTTGCTGAAGACATAATTCCTCGCTAAATACCACACCTACAATCTTGGACAAAAATGTTAAGAAAAATGCACCTTGTATGTTTAATTTTGGAATACTTTCCTCCAAAGCCCGGTTCACTAAAGGTACTTACCCACACCCCCCCCTCCCCCCTGCAAGTGGCATTCTACCACAGATGCCCTTATATATATGCTTCAAGCGATCTACGAGGCAGTTGATAGTGGTGAGGCGTCGGCTCGGATTTTCTTCGCAGATTTTTCTAAGGGGTGTGATTTAATTGATCATTCAATATTGATGCAAGAACTGGCAGATCTTGAAGTTCATCCAGTCCTTTTATCTTGGATTTCGGCATTCTTAACATCCCGGAAGCAAGCAGTTAGAATCGGAAGAACTCTGTCAGATTGGTTAACACTAAAAGGAGGAGTGCCCCAAGGAACTAAACTGGGTGTGATCCTCTTTACGGTGATGACAAACAAGCTGCTGTCTGACCGGCGGCTGCGCATCAAATACGTCGATGATACCAGTGCTCTCTAAATAGTTCCAAGGAACTCCCCTAGGTTACTTAATGTAGTGGCCTCAGACATTCACAATTTTGCCATTGCTCATAATATGAGACTTCATCCAACCAAGTGTAAAGAAATGCATATTAATTTCCTACGCAACTCTAATTGTCTCATTAACCCGATAATAATTGGCGGCAATGTCATCAAGCGTGCCAATACCTATAAGATCTTAGGAGTTATTATGGACAATGACCTGAAGTGAACTGTCATGTTGATTACATTATTAAGAAAGCTTGTAAGAAGTTATACTCCCTTAGAGTTCTCCGTAGAGCCAGGGTGAGCCAACCCAACATCTTGAGGATATACCTTAGCACAGTCCGGCCAGTTTTAGAGTATGCTGTACCAGTCTGGCAGAACATCCCTGCTTATCTGTCCGAAGCCATAGAGCGAGTGCAAAAAAGGGCGCTTAACATAATCTACCCCGAGGCAGAGTCATATGCTCATGCCTTACAGTTAGGTAAACTAGATAGGTTAGATGATAGAAGAGTACTCTTGTGCTACAAATATATATATATGGCGAAAATGAAGTCCCCTAGCCACCCTCTGCACCACCTACTTCCCAGCCCACTTCTGGACGCGCCTAACTACACCTTAAGGCAGAAAACACAAAAGTATTATCTTTTCGGAACATGCAGGTCTGTAGGACAAAGAGAGTGGAGGACTTCTTTCCATTTAAAATTTTTAAGTGATTCAATTGTTATTTTCATTGTTATGACTGTAAATTACTATACTCCAGATAATAGTTGCCTTATGATTGTAAAATGTACTCNTTTTATCACTTTTTTTTTTTTTGTTGGTATAACAAGAGGGGTAGATGGGGGTGGGAGATGCCCTTGTTTGTCTTCTGTGAAAAAAAAGGGGGGGGGGGGGGGGGGGGTTAGGGCGGGGGTTTTATATTGTTTAATAATTGGGGGGGTTTTTTGAAGGTTTTATGTGTTTTTTTTTTTTTTTTTTTCTGATTTAAGAATCTTATACAAAAATTTTTTTTATTTATTTATTTAATGGTTACATAAATGCACCCAATTAGGAAGAAAACACAATAAATTCTCTCAGTCTTCACTAGCCCATGCTGTACGGGGCTTCAAACTCGAGCAACACAACAGGAAGCACATACAACCTCGTTTCCATGTTGCCCAGTATTAGTCTTTATAGGGCTTTAAAAATCCCGTTTTTCGTCAACGTTTTTGTAGGTATTTGCAGGAAAACTTGCTAAAAGCGCTGCCGTTAGAGGCTTTTAAAGGCCTCCAGAGTCTAAAGTATTTGTGAGTAGTTTCTTCTACCTTGTTATATGACGCAAAGTTTCTTTTGTTTTAAAAGATGCGTTACGGAATAATTTGCCGAAAAACTCGGAAAGGCGTTGAGTTTGAATGAGATTAGATTTAGCAAACAGGACAAATTATTATTACTATTATTAATATATAGATTTAGCCAGGTCTAAGAAGCGAAGCTCCCATTGATAAATATATAATTTAAATCAAACAATAAACTTGTAATCCACAAATCATTTAACTTAAGGGCACATTCATGTGGCTTTTGAGGGAAAAGTGATTTTAGAGTTAAACATCTCACATCGAATTGACTTATATGTTCACCCAAAAAATAGCAATCATCTTCGATCACATTCAAGAGCCATAACGGCTCTTGATCACAGTAGATTAGGACTGGAAAACAAATCAGGCCGAATCTTTTGCGTTCGATAAGTTTACTTTACAAAATCTTGCCAACAAATCTGGAGGTGTGTAAACCAACCTTTTACACTTTTTATACTTCACATCTGAGGTGAAACAGTACTATGAGGCGCAGTATTTATCATACAGACCTCAGAGAGAATGCGGCCTTTTACTGTTTTTCAAGGCAAATTGCACTCAGTCAATATTCAGGACGATCAATCGTTGGCTTTTAGCGAAACCGTTGAAAAAATTTCCAAAATCACCTTTACGGCCGGCCGGTTCTCACTTTTGACAAGTGGTCGAGTGTGTGAATGAACATTAATAATAGAGTTACGCTTCAACATAACAACGAATTTATTATGTTAATTTCTTTTATTTCATGGCTTTATAACGATGTGTAATCTTGAAAAGCGTTTGATACGCGCGACATTTTGAGTACTCATGCAAGCGACGTTCATGAAAGACTGAAAACAAACGGCACAGCGACTAAAATTGCAAAAGAGACTTCTAACAATCATTAAAAGAAATATAATTCGGTGAAACATTTAAAGAGACAGCAATTTTCATTCACGAAGACAAGTATTAAAGTATCTCTAAAAATCCTGAGTCTTTAAGTTTATGTTTTAAGGCGGCTTCCCGGTGTTTGCTTTTTCAAAGATGAACTCGAGGCAAGAAAATCGCTCAAAGTTTGATTTCTACAGGCAAATTTATAACTAAATATTCTTCCGAACGTTTTCTTTGTATTTGCGGTGAGAAAATATATCTAAAGGCTTTTTAAAGTTCTTTAAGCTTATATCAAACCTGATACTAGGTCAGATCATTGTCTCAAATCTTGCAAACGTGCATAATTAACTTGCCCCATAAACTGTGCTCGACTTCATGTCGTTAGATATAAAAAAAAACAAACATCAGATACAATAATTACTCAGGCTTACCATTCGAGATGCAGCTCCTGAAAGCTATCAAGTAAGGCCGGAATCGCTTGAGACTTTTAAACTCCTCTTACGTATCAAGCAAGGTGAAAAACTAAAACGATGCCATCCGAAATCGGGTTTCCGACTTTGACAAGCGACGCATTTCTCAACCAAAATCCAATAAACAAACCAGCCATGAATATAAACAGAAGACTCTTGATAGCAGCTGTATTTCATTTGGTACATCCAGTGGAAAAAGACACTAAAAAACGTCACAAGTTGACACAAAACTCTGTCAGCTTCTGCTGTCAAAGTAAACAAGTTTCAAGATGCTGCATAAATTTTCCGCATGAACTCACCTGTCAAATTTTGACCAATCAGAGCATAAAAATTGGACGTAGAGCGTGACCAACGCGTGACCATGGTAAGAAAAGGTCTTTCCCGCCTGTATTTTTAAATAACTGGCTGAATTTTCGTGTCCGAGGTAAGTTTGAAATCAAAATCTTAATAGTGCTGGGCCATAGTGACATAAACACGACATATTTCATATAAATTTTTAAAAAACAAACTTGAGCCTGCGATCATTTGAAAACTAGTAACTTGTCAGCGGATAACTTCAAAAAATACTCGACCTCAATGAGTCGACATCTGAGCCCGCGATACGGTCAAGTGATACTGGTCAGCGATACCCTGTTTTGACAGCTGTCAATTGATCACAACAATGAGGTGCAATCAGTTTTCTCCTGGGCTCCCAAACTACAATGAGGGACAAAAGTAGTTGACACACTTGTTTAAAACGGGTGCTTTTAACAAACATTTAATTCATTTATTATTTCATTCTTTTTAAACGCCGTAAATCCCCTCACCCCCCGAATCAATGTTGTCTGAAGTAAAAAAAAGACTTGAGGGTCCAAAATTCAACATTGATTTTGGGGGGAAGGGGTTGGGGTAGAAAGGGGAAGGGGATAAGTATATCCACTATGCAAAAAGGGGCCATTTTATGGAAGTGTGTCAACACTTTTGTCCCTCATTGTCTGAATACAAAATTTTGCTACTGCACACAAGTTGAGCCGTGCATGACACTGATTTTAACTGAAATTAAAGGAAACAATGACATAATTATGTTATTGGTGGTGGGGGTGACATTGACTTATTCACGACCGAATTGTAGGGCCAATTCGAATTACGTGATGACGTAATAGAAGGGCTGCGATATCCAGAATTAACGTCGATATGGTTTACAAGCTGAAAACTGACGCTGAAACTCGCGCACATGAACAACTTTTGATGAATTTCAAGGGTATGCGTACTGAAAATATTTTTAGTAAAGTGAATCTTTCTCGTTCTTCACTTTATCCGATTGTTAAGGCGCAAACAATCATGGGTAGGGTAAGGATTGACACGTAGTGGAGATAGTCACTGGCCGGCCACGGAACTATGGAGCGTTAGTGAGGAGCGGCCGTCACTGCGTTCAATATCGAAACTACGGAAAAGTGAAGGTAAATTCATGGCCAATTGAATAAAAAACTAAGGACAGCGTAGCAAACATTGCAAGTGTACACGAAAACAATTACTTTCAATCCTACCTCGTGACACCCTGTGTGACATGATAACGCAACGCAAATAGCGTGACATGAGCGCATATGTCTGTGTATTTGGACAGCATTTCTTAAGCGAAACCCCGTGTTTTTGGCTATTGTCGGCAGAGAAAATGAAAAGAAAGCTTTGAAACGTGAACTGGTATTTGACTCTCAAAGAAAACAACAGCTCAAACTGAGGAAAACACTGCCTCCTTCGTGTTACAACGGTTAACCACGTTTCGGCAAACGGAAAGTAACATTAGTCTGTTATGACCTCTTAATAACGATATGTATTCTCGTGGTTAACCGTTGAAACTGCTTATTTGCACCACATCGCTGGAATTTTTCTCGCCAAGAATACGTATTGCGAAGCACTTTCTACATAGCGGAATCTTCTTTTGCCTTTTGTGAGGAATTAGCGCATAAAAAAGGAAGATTTTCCAGCGCACGGCCGTCATCGATCAAGTGTTATCCCGCTTTCCTTGTCATCAAGTGAACTTCTGGGCCAAAGTAATTGCTGTTTTGGCGATGATACAAACTGGTGTGTCTATCTTGAAAACAATTTCTTTGGCATTCTGTGATTTACGAGCAGGGAAATGACATAGTTGTCCATCCAACATCAATAAAAAATCATGCCACTGAATAAATGGCAGGCGGTCATCTAAAATCATTACAACTAAAGTACATTCCTAACCTGGTCTAACCTGTTCGACGGCTACCTACGCTAAAGGTTTGGATCAGTTAGGTCTGAAAAGGTCTCCAAAAAAAAAAAAACTCATGTATATATATATAGGGCATAGCACAAACGGCTGGCTCATCATTTCACGTCCTTTAACTAATGGCACAAGTCAATGTCAAAAATAATGCATGTCCCCTCCGTTACTTTGCAGCACTTCATTCGCTTAAGTTAACCATTTACCAGAACAATTTTCATTGTAACCTAGTGTTTCCATCCTTTTTCTACTATTGATAATACTTGCGAGAACATTACATCCGCAGCAACGGCATTGATCACAACACAAATGATTTCCTCTCGAACCGACAGGGTATCAGGAACGCGCGCGGGAGTGCAAGATTAAGTAATGACATACGTTTCGTACATTTTACTCTACGTATACTACAAATCAGGATGAAACTTGACAAATTAATGTTTATAAACAAACAATTTCGCCCATAGAGTAACGTCATCGCACAAAAATTCAGCAGCGTCAAAACTCTAGCCGGAAAACACGGATACATGTTTCAGACAATGAGGGACAAAAGTAGTTGACACACTTTTTTAAAACGGGTGCTTTTAACAAACATTTAATTCATTTATTATTTCATTCTTTTTAAACGCCGTAAATCCCCTCACCCCCCGAATCAATGTTGTCTGAAGTAAAAAAAAGACTTGAGGGTCCAAAATTCAACATTGATTTTGGGGGGAAGGGGTTGGGGTAGACAGGGGAAGGGGATAAGTATATCCACTATGCAAAAAGGGGCCATTTTATGGAAGTGTGTCAACACTTTTGTCCCTCATTGTAGCTAGAAAGTGCGAGAGTAAACGTTGGTATGCCTGTGGTGCGGACGGACGGTCGTTCGTTCGGTGTACGGTTACGTGATAACCAATTTTTCTGGGATGGGTAGATTTATTATTATTATTATTATTATTTTTCTGGGATGGGTAGATTTATTATTATTATTATTATTATTATTATTATTATTATTATTATTATTATTATTATTATTATTATTATTACAAGTGATATCGGTAAAAGTAAATTATAATTATTTTACACTATATAAGAATTCGAGTTTAAACCTTAAAATAATTTAATCAAAAAGGGAACTTACCGTTTTCGTCTTTTTTCGGTGCTGCATACGACGACTCGAGGTTGTCGTCTATAGTGAGAAGTGATTGCATTTGCTTTTATTGAAATGCATGGATGAAAATTGATCGCTCTTTTTGATATACAAATCATGTCCAGTGACATACAAATCATGTCAAAGAGAAAGTAAATCAACTATTACAGCTGATACTTTAGTTGCAGCACAGGCCGATTAAGAAAATGGATTCACAAAGAGAGATACGAATTGCTCTTACTGAAAAGAAATAACTTAATAACAGCCTGAAAACCACTAAGCTGAAACTTATGTCATGTTAGGTCCCTTTGAAACGTTGAATTTCCTATGAGTGCCGAACACCTGTTTTAGTCGATGAAAGTAATTAAATACGGCAGTTGATTCGGACGTCGGTTATGATGGTGCCGGGTTTAACTCCGTTTGTTGTATATATTCTCAGCCTCTAAAAAAATTTCTTATTCAATATGGATAAGGGTTTCTATGCTGTACGGGGCTTCAAACTCGAGCAACACAACAGGCAGCATATACAACCTCGTTTCCATGTTGCGCAGTATTAGTCTTTATAGGGCTTTAAAAAACCCGTTTTTGGCCAACTTTCCCTACTCGGATTTTCGGGGACTTTTGATATGTTCTAGAGTACATGTTCCTGGACCAAAAACCGTTTAAAAACCTTCTTTCGCAATAAGTGGCAGGTTGACCGACTTATAAAATGAAATGCCTGGACTATAAAAAGAAGCGATGTTTTCGCTGTGTTTTAACCAACCATACTCCGGACAGCTGCAAATACAACGATTCAGAGTCTTTCAACTAAATGTCATTTAACGGGTCATTTGCAGTCTGAGTGCCGCAACGTGAAACCGCCAGCGAAACAGTCGACGAGAATGAAGCATATACGTCACACGGATCAGGACTCTGGAGATGAAGTGCCCGATGACACAGAAGATGAGTTTCTCGGGTCCATGTTCGTGCAGAACGGTACGCCCTCCTTTACTCGGAAGATCCCGGATGATGAAAGTTAGCCTAGATTGGGTAAACCTCTTTCCGTCTGTTCACGGTAAGTTCTCCGTGAGTCAAGATACGGATATACGGGTCGAACGTCTTAAGAAACTGTACGCTGAAGTCTTTCAGCCGGAGCTGGGAACTGTTAAAGGTGTCACGGCGAAATTGCACCTAAAGGGAAACGCAACACCAGTATTTCAGGGGCCACGCCTAGTACCCTACGCCCTTCGTTTCGCTGTAGAGGAAGAACTGAAACGCATGGAAAATGACAGGGTTTGTCAAGCCTGTAGAAGCGAGCAACTGGGCCACGCTCATTGTTTGTGTTCCTAAAACTGACGGTTCAGTACGTATATGCGGTAAATATAAAGGCACAGTCAACCCAGCTATTCCGACGGAGCAGTTCGCTATCCCAACGTCGGAGGAGATACGACGGCGTGTATCTTCATCGAATAAATTCGCGAAGATTGATCCTCGAAGTGCGTATCAGCAACTGGTTTTAAACGAGGAGTCAAAAACTGTGACCCACAAAGGTCTATTTCGGTACACGCAGTTGCCGTTCGGAATTTCATCGAGCCCCGCTATTTGGCAACGTTTTATAGAGCAAGTGCTCGCAGGTCTCGACGGAACTTGTGCAATCATGGACGATCTGCTAGTGGGAGGCTTTAACGACGATGGTCATCTAAAGAATTTAGAGGCAGTTCTTAGTCAGTTTCAGAAGTATGGGCTGCGAGTAAAACTACCGCAGTGCTTGTTTATGGCACAATCCGTTATTTACTTTGGATTTCGCTTCTCGGAAAAGGGTCTTCAGCCAGGTTGCGAAAAGGTCAGGGCCAACCAACCAACTTTAACTCCAAGTTATCGACCCTTGTCCATCCTTTGTACGAGCCGCTAGGAGACAAGTCGTGGAATTGGTCGCCGAACGGCGTCAAGGCCTTCTCTGGTGTAAAATGTGCGCTGACATCAGAAACTGTGCTAACGCATTATAATCCTTGCCTTCCTGTTAGTTAGCGGTGGACGCTTTCCTGTCTGGTTGGGTGCGGTCATTATGCATGAGCTTCCCAACGGCGAACAACATCCAATTGCCTATGTGTCACGGACATTGAACGAGCACAAAAAGCGCCACGGACAAATAGACAAGGAAGCTTTGCGCGATAATGTTTGGGCTGAAACGGTTCCACTTGTACCTATACGGCCATCACTTCACAATACAAACGGATCATAAACCTCTGGAGCGAATTTTTGGTCCTAAAACAATCATCCCCTCGCTAGCTGCGATGCGTCTACAGCGTTGGGCGATTATACTTTCACGTTTCAACTACAGCATCAGGTCCGTTCCCTCAAAGCAAAATGCAGTGGCTGACGCGCTGTCAAGACTGCCCTTGCCGTCAACGCCCAATGACGAAAATTCTGCATACGATATTGAAGAACGGCTGATCCAGTCCTTACCCATTAAGCAAAAGAAAATAAGCCATGCCACGAGAGTACACCCAGTACTCTCGAAGGTGTTAGAATAAGTTATGTCACTCACGGTTGGCCGAAGCACGTGAAAGATTTGCGCCTTCAACCCTACTTTAATCGTCGATTCGAGTTGTCTGTACAGCAATACTGTCTATCGTGGGGACGTCGGGTAGTTATACCTGCTCGGTACCAGGAGGACATGTTACAAGAATTGCACTCAAGCCACCCACGGATTATACGAATGAAGGAGATGGCACGTAGTTACTTATGGTGGCCTAACATCGACCAAGAAATTGAACAAACTGTGAAAAATTGCAAAAGCTTCCAACGAGTTAAGAAGCCACCAGCTTTAACACCACTTACTCCTTTTGTGATGGCCGATCGCCTAACCTTAGCATCCCATTCGTATAGATTACCCTGAAGACCAAAACGCGTACTACTTCATCATTGTTGATGAACATTCTCGCTGGCCAGCGATCCACTTTATGCACAAAAACACGTTAGCAACCGCGACCATTGCTATCTTACGGCAACATTTTTCCATTTACGGATTACCGGTGCATTGTGTCAGTGACAATGGTCCACAATGTCGAGGCGAGGAGTTTGCACACCTCTTAAAGATGAATGGTGTTAAGCATATACGTGTAGCACCATATCACACAGCCAGTAACGGATGAGCCGAAAGAATCGTTCAATCACTCAAGTATCACGGGAAGGAGAGTAAAGGCGGGAAGCTTTCCATCCAGCAACGAATTGCTAACTTCCTGTTAGCATACAGGTCAACAACACATTCCTCTACAGGCAGGACACCAGCTGGCCTGTTCCTTGGACGCGAACTTCGCACTAGACTGACCCTTCTTTGTCCAAGTGTCGGGGAAAAGGTTATGGATTCACAATCGAAGCAGAAGGCAACACACGACGCGCACGCAAAGTGTAGAGAGTTCTTCCCTGGTGACAGGATCTGGGCAAAAGACCTGCGGAAAGAATACAAGTGGTGACCGGGCTCAGTTGCTTTGCGAAGTGGTCCGAAGTCTAAAGAACTATTGCTGAACTACTGAAGGGTTTGGAAGCATCATCTCGACCATATTAGACGTGATTCCATGGCCAGCGCGGCCGCTGAGAGGGATTCTGAAAGAGTTCCACAGGACGCTGCTCCAGATCCCGCTCCACAAGCCACCTTGAGTCCAGGTGACCCCTCGCTTCCTCCAATTCTCGTAAACATGCCGATCTCGAATCTCTTTGAACTTAAAACGCAAGTGGGCTTGGAGAATGTAAACAATCCTGCACCAGACGTAGAGACGCCATCTTTTCTGGGTACTTCTTTGTCCGAAGCTAGTTTCTTTCCACTGCGCTCTAGTAGAGTACGCAAGGCGCCGGACAGACTGATTGAGACAATGTAAATATCTGTATGATAAGTTCACTAAGCAGTATTTCTTCGAGTTAAGGAAATCTGCCCCGATGTTGTTTTTCACCTCACAGTTTTTAGACTAATTCACTGTGTTAGTCTCGAATCAATCACAGCCTTAACGCTCAGTTCAGCAAGTTTATAAAAACTCGTTGCTCGGTTAGTAGAAACAAAGAAGGGGGGAGATGTGGTGCATGACGTCATACCACGTGCACTTGCATCACACTCTTGGAGTTGCTGGTCGCATGCTTTTGTGTATTTTCGATATCAGAATAAAAGGTCTTTTGAATTTGTAAAGCTCGATCTG
>CALNXI010000286.1:295388-307888 GCA_942486025.1 Porites evermanni
ATCGCGTGATACATAGAGGTTTAAGTCACAATTTTTAATCAATTCTCGTGCTTCTTGTGCCTTTGCAAAAAAATCAAGAAGTGCTACACACTAAATCTACTTACTATTAAAAAAATATCATTTTTTCATAGGTTTAATGCAAGCCAATAATTAAACCAACTCGTGACGGGAATATCTCGGTGAGCATTCGGAAGTCAGCCAAGCGTGGTCATTGCACGCGTGCTGAACAAGAATGCTGTATAATGACAGACTAGAAACAATAGACAACTCCCAAAGCACAAACTCAGCCAAAACGCTAAAAATCTTCAATGTTTACTCAAGTTTGGGCTTATAGAAGATAATGTCACAGTTTTTCAATGACCATGAAATTCAGAGTCCGGGTAGTTAGTTAATCAATTGTGGCCCTGAAAAAATTTGAAGGAAAAAAAACTACGAATTTTTAAGAAAATGCTTTTTTCGTGAGAAGGACTCTTAAACGCTGACAAACGTCAACAAATAGCGAAAACTATAATTTCTATATGTTTGCTTTGCTCGAAATCGCGCGCATTTACAAGGCCCTAAAGCGTTTTGCTGACTTGCAAGGACCCATCTGTTATAACGATGCCCAAAATAAAGAGATGAATCTCATAGTTTATTAGATATAATCCGTGTAAAGTTTGCTTATCATTTTCGCATAAAGTATGACCTAAATTTGGAAACCGCTGAATTTCTCGAATTGGGTCTTTGCGATTTTGGTGAAACTCTGTTCAGCGCAAGGCACTAATGCGCACTATGTGTAGCCGAGAGATTTTCACGAAAAAATGCCGGCAACAGCAGATTTTCGACTCAGACCTCAAAGGGGCGTGGCATTATAACCACGTGACATTTACTCCGATCGCCCAAAATTTTATGTTATATTGTAGATTGATCTATATGTTATCCATTCTATGTGTTAGACTTACGATAAAAGTAAAGGTGGGGATACCAGAGAGCTTCAAACTAGGATGGTACCCCCCCAAAAAAACTGGGTCGAGTCACCTTAATATACTCTGGACGCGGCCGAGGAGGACGGCAACCGGAAGTGAAATGTTCAATTCTTGGAACTAATTAGCATAATGCCACAGCGTCGACCTGAAGTCGCGACGGTGAAAACTAGAAGTTTGGCCGCCTCGTAAAACGGTGAGTTGGTTTTCTTGTTTTCAGTGCAGAAATTGCTTTTCGTACAGGATTTTCGATCCGTTTTACTTAATGAGACACATTTAAGTGTTTTTAGTGAGGTGTTCTCTCAAGATTGCCTCTTATTTTTTTGCTATCAAGCCTTTTGGGTTCAGTGTTTTGGCGGCAACTGAGAATGAAAGTGCTGAGTCTTTCGACACAAATGTAACACTATAACTGCTTGTTTTTAAGGGGACAACGTTCTCGCTTTAGGATAGTATTTGAAAACTTTAAGAGACAAGAAGTCGAATAAAAATTGTTGAAAAACAAAAAATCTAGGCTTGTAATAAACTTGAACATGTCGGAGAAAATTGAGATCTTGAACAAGACGCCATGGTTCATTTATTAACTTTTATAATTTTATTTTGTTCACTTTCAGTTCAGCGATGGAGTGGTATCATGACGTTTTAAAGCAAGATCTAGAACAACGGAAAGCGAAAACGTCTGGCAACAAATAGCTGATAAACTGAACTCCGATCATACCCTCAAGTTTCCCTCGAAGAAATTCGTTTTTTTTTTTTTTAGAGAAACTGGAGTTATAGCCGGCAGCACAAATTTTTCTTCCAATAAAAGATCGTTAAGGTATCAATCAAGCAAGACTTCACGACTTATGGAATTAAAACACGAAAGCATTACTTTATCCTCTCTCGTCAGGCGAGCACTCAACCCAACCTGCTCAATCTTAATTTGTTTTTCCCGCGAAGGTGGCGGCGTCCTCGCTCCAGGCTTTCTCCATTCTCTTTACCGCCGCGTCCAGGGTATCTTAAGGTCCCTAATGGCGGCAAACGAGGCGTTCAAAGATGTTAATAGGTCAAAGAACAAAACTTTACCAACAATTTTAACGGAAGATGACGTTGCTGGGGTATCTTTAAAGGGACGGAAACCTGAACAGTTAAAAAACGATGAGTTGAAACGTTGGTTGAGGTGCCGAGGGGCAAGTCTTTCTGGCACTCGCGTGCAACTACTTGAAAGGTAAACATGACATTTGTGCAGTGTTTTGGCATCCGCGCATCCATGCTGGGTTTTTTTTAATTTTTTTTTTGCCAATATTTAATTTTCAGGGTGAAAGATTATGTTTCCAGTGGACTACACATGAAGGTAACTGATCCTGATGGGGGAATTCACTTCCACTGGAAAAAAACAGTTCGAAGGTACTGGCAGTGAACGTGATGACAAGGTTGCTGAGTAGCCCAAAGAAGGCTGGACTTTAAGCCTAGAAAAAGCACCGGAGTTTCAACATTGTTTTATATTTTCGTATCTGTATGGAGGGAGAAACAGCAAGGAAAAAAGACGAGGGGCGTTTAAAAGCAAACGAGAAGGGTACGCTTTGTTTAAGGCTTCCCATGTTTTGGATGTAAAATTTAACAGCTCTCATGATGATTTCTGCTTTTTTGATGCAAGAGTAAAGGCTTCTATGACCAGAAACAAGATGTATAGAACAAAAGTCAGTCAAAACAAAACAGGTGAAGTTGTTGCTGCTCAATGCACTTATAAAGCTGGCGGTAATGGATACTGTAAACATGTTGGGGCCTTATTGTATGCCATACTTGACTTCTCTGAATGTGGCCTTGGGCAGATTCCTCCAAACACTTCTTGCACAGAAAGGCCTCAGCAGTGGCATAAACCAACCCAACGAACCTCAAAAGTTCCAGTTCTTTTCAAAGATATACTGATGATAAAGCATGATTATGATGCTGACTAAAGAAAGAAGACTCAAAAAAGGACTGAAAGGAAAAACGAGAAAGAGGCATATTCATCATGTCCCTCCTCTGCTCTACAGGTTACAAGAAACAGATTAAGGGCCTCTACAATGAATTAAAAAATTTGCCTAAGGAGTCAAATGCAGTAATTCTCAATGTGTTGCAAGGCAATGATTGGCAGCCTGTAACTGTGAAAACAATAGAAGATGAGTTTGCTAAACACACTGTTCTGGTTGATCATGATTATCTACCTGGTAAACATAAAAGAAATGAAACTTAGACAGAGGTAGAAGCTTCTAAATGTGAATTAGATCATCTTTTCAAGAAAGCCCCAGTGCATTGTTTTGGGGAAAATCAGTGTGAGCCACTAGACATCAACTTTTTTCAGACTTAATCATTTCCCATTCTGTAGCAATTTCTAACTTACCTGAACAACAGAGTGAAACTAGCATGATTGTAGAAACTGAAACTGATGAAGCTATGATTTCTGAGGAAACTTTAAATGATGATCCTGATTTTCAAAGCAATAGTAACTTTACCATACCCAATCCCACACAGTGCTACCCAGATGACTTGGATTTAACTGATGAGAACTTTATAGCAGTTTGTAAAGAGTAAATGAAAACCATCAAAATAACTGAAGATGGTATCAACACTGTTGAGGAAAAAACAAGAGGGCAATCTAGCAACTCAGATTGGTTTCAATACAGATGTAGAAGACTAACTGCATCGAAATTTGGTGAAATCAGTAACAGGAGAGTAACTACACTCCCTGACAGGCTTGTGAGGGATGTGTTTCAGTACAACTGCCGGCCAAATATACCATATCAGTGTCAAGTGGGGTTGGAAATGGAACCAGTCATCACAGGTAAATACATTCAACATCAAGAAAACAATGGTCATGAGGACATCACTGTGAAAGATAAAGGCCTTGTTATTGATAAGGATAATCCTGTGCTGGCTGCAAGTGTTGATGGTGAAGTCAGTGATCCAACAAATAAATATCATCCAACTGGAAACCTTGAGGCAAAATACAACTTATTCCCATCAAAGCTAAAGGAACAAGTGGATACTAAGCAAACTTCATTACTTAAAGTTCTTGCAAAACACACCAAGAATTTCTGCTTGGAGATTACAGAATCAGGATTCAGACTCAAACAAAAACATTCATACTATAAACAAGTTCAGGGGAGTATGGCAATCACTAGAAAGCCATGGTGTGATTTTGTTGTGTACACGTATTTCATGAATCGTGAATACACATCAAAAGAATTTTCTTTGATCCCACATTCTGGGAAGCAATCAAGAAAAAGCTTCTTGACTTTTATCTCTATGCTATGGTTCCTGAGTTACTAACTGGACGTGCGAAGAGAGGAATCCCTTTGTACCAAACATTTTTTGCTATAAATGACTGAAAATAATCACCCCAGGAAAAAATGTCCATAGGTTTAAGAACTATGCAAAGAGTTGATTAAGTTCAATGCCTGCAGATATTTATGTAATCACGGAGATAAGCCATTGGTTTGTTAACTTGATATTACGTTTATAACCCATTTAGCGTTGCAAGAATGTTGTCAGTTGACAGGTGACTTTTTAAAAGTGGCAATTTTTAACAGTTCATCACATCTTCTAAACAACTACTGAGCAGAATAACCAGCCTCTACAGTTGAGTAGGTGATGGTTTTGACGGCAACTGGCCACTTCTCAGTGACAAGCCTGTAATATTTTAAGTACCTTCACCTGTTGCATGAAAATTGTTTATCTGGAAGATATACATTTGCATTAAGTTTCAATATTTCCTCTACCACTACTGTCAAATTACAAATACCATATTTCCTCAATTAATCCTTTAAACCCTGGCATCAGTATGCATATTCTCCACACTGTTTTCATGCATTTCCCATGCTACCAATGAGAATTTTTTAAAGAAATGTCAAAATCTTTTCTATTTGGTGCTTATTTCCCTTTTTCACACAACATGTCTACTTTATCAAACACTTATTGGGTAAATCCTGTACACCAATACTATGCACCTTGTATTTGTTACATATTCAAGAAGTTATTTTAAAAAGATGAAGATGTTGACAAAATTTGGAAAGTTTGCTGTTTAACCAATGTCCCCTAGAAATTAGCCAGTAAATGGCAAACTTTCCAAATTTTGTCAACATCTTCAGCCATAGAATTTGGTAATATCTGTTTAACAATGTTAAAGTTTTTCACTCTTTCAATAGCCTCTTCCACGTGTATGCAAACTGATGCAATCTCCTTGGTTTAATCTTCCTCATCAGTATTTAGCTGGTCTTTACTTCTCATGAAGGGTGGAATATTAAGGTAAACGTTCTTCGAGGCTAATAGGTCTTGGATTTCAAAACCACGATCTGCCATTACTGCATCACCCTCTTCAAGAAGCTGTAGAATGCCACAATGCTCAACAATAACTTTGTCACTACAATGACCTCCATACAAATCTGACACAAAGGTTAAAGCACCATTAGGTGATATTGCAACAAGGCCCTTGACTGTATTGTGGGACTTATATGAAGACTACGTTTCAGATTGTGCACGAAAACATGAGGGCTTTTCGATGAATAATTCAGTACAGTCAAGGACGACCCTTGTGTGTGGGTATTTCTGCCGAAAACCTTCGGGCATTGTTTCTTCAACTGTTCTTCTCGTAGCCCAAACAGGAAGTTGAACTTTCTCTGGTATATTACCCCTCAATCTACACAATGTCAGAAAAAGCTCATCATCAGGCTCTAAGAAGCGCTTTTGTCCCTTCTTTTCTATATCAGGTAATTGTACCTTAGCATAATCAGAGCCCCAGTAATTTAGACGATAACAAATACCATGGGCATTTAGGAAATTGAATAATGCCAAAAACTGACCAAAGGTCAGACCAGTGTAGAAGATCATATCCTTTTCTGATTCTTTAAAACGCTTTAAACCAAATTTAAGGATGGACAGATCCATTCCAACGATCCTTTTAAACGTAGAACGTTTCCCAGTTCTTCTCTAAATCGTCTGATCTCTTGACAATCACGCTCGGACTCATCAGCCTTTGATGTAGTGGTCGAAGCTGTTAAACTGGGTGAAGGCTGCGTCTCTTGGTTGGATGTCGAAGATTTGTGAACAATTAGTTTTCTCCTTGGTTCGGGTGACCGCCTGGGATGAGATTTTGCCAAAGGAAAAAAAAAAACAGGAACATTGTTCATGTAGGTTTTTTTTTCCTCCTCTGAAATGCAAGCTACATACTCGGTGTCCAGTGGTCGGCTTGAAATTTTTCCTCGATATTGAGTGTAACCAGCGACGCCTCAAATTCTTTTCCTTTGGGAAAACATAAAACGACAGATGCGTGTCTCTTTTACTGTTCGTAAAACAGCCTGGAACACAACAAGTGAACCCGCCTCCACTACGAGCCGCCATTTTGTTCTTTTCTTGACTAAAAATACCAGCATGCAGTGCGCGCACACGTCATCATGCAAATGTGCTATTATCAAGCAGCTGTAAATGTAAATATATGTCTTTGATGCATCTTGTTGATGTCGTTCTCAATCCCAATACCCCTTTTTAAATCACTTTATGCAAGTCTAAATCTAAGTTTTCCCTTGCCTAGTCCCGAGGCCTCAATATTCCGCGCGGCCAAAGCGTTTCGGGTCACGTGGTCCAAGCGAAGTGAATTGACCGAGAGGGACTCGGAAAACGCCGTACAGGGACTAGGCAACGTTTTCTCAGTTAGGAAGGCATCCTTTGACAGAACCTTTATTGTTTCAGTTTAAATCCTGTGTTGACAATCGTAAAGTCTGGATATACTAGGGACCTTAAGATACCCTGGACGGGGCGGTAAAGAGAACGGAGAAAGCCTGGAGCGAGGACGCCGCCACCTTCGCGGGAAAAACAAATTAAGATTGAGCAGGTTGGGTTGAGTGCTCGCCTGACGAGAGAGGATAAAGTAATGCTTTCGTGTTTTAATTCCATAAGTCGTGAAGTCTTGCTTGATTGATACCTTAACGATCTTTTATTGGAAGAAAAATTTGTGCTGCCGGCTATAACTCCAGTTTCTCTAAAAAAAAAAAAACGAATTTCTTCGAGGGAAACTTGAGGGTATGATCGGAGTTCAGTTTATCAGCTATTTGTTGCCAGACGTTTTCGCTTTCCGTTGTTCTAGATCTTGCTTTAAAACGACATGATACCACTCCATCGCTGAACTGAAAGTGAACAAAATAAAATTATAAAAGTTAATAAATGAACCATGGCGTCTTGTTCAAGATCTCAATTTTCTCCGACATGTTCAAGTTTATTACAAGCCTAGATTTTTTGTTTTTCAACAATTTTTATTCGACTTCTTGTCTCTTAAAGTTTTCAAATACTATCCTAAAGCGAGAACGTTGTCCCCTTAAAAACAAGCAGTTATAGTGTTACATTTGTGTCGAAAGACTCAGCACTTTCATTCTCAGTTGCCGCCAAAACACTGAACCCAAAAGGCTTGATAGCAAAAAAATAAGAGGCAATCTTGAGAGAACACCTCACTAAAAACACTTAAATGTGTCTCATTAAGTAAAACGGATCGAAAATCCTGTACGAAAAGCAATTTCTGCACTGAAAACAAGAAAACCAACTCACCGTTTTACGAGGCGGCCAAACTTCTAGTTTTCACCGTCGCGACTTCAGGTCGACGCTGTGGCATTATGCTAATTAGTTCCAAGAATTGAACATTTCACTTCCGGTTGCCGTCCTCCTCGGCCGCGTCCAGAGTATCTTAAGGTCCCTATTGTTTTGAATCTCCCGGGAGTTTCCCGGGAGTTTGACTACAAATAACAGCATGCAGTGCGCGTGTGACGCCATCATGCAAACTCGTGCTACTGAATTAATTTTGCACAATTTACAACCAGTCTTTTGAGTCATTTTTTCAGTCTCCCCGCGAAAAACTAATTTTCACCGTAACAGTGGCGAGCCAATCGTTAAACTTTAACGTACACTCAACATATTGAGCGATGGCGTGTACTTTCTGAATGCAGGCCTGACCCAAAGTCAAAGACTGCGTCACGAGAAATTGTACCATTATTATCGTGCTCCAAGAATATATCGAGTCATAAAAAAACAGCTTCAATTCAGTGGTTGCGAAAAAAAAATTGAACTTATTCTAGCCAGGTCCGAAGTTCCTGCTTTCAAACGCCAGAAAATACTCACGAAGTGACTATCTGCCCGTTGCCGTCGCCTAAGCTTAGGTATTGGGTGGCGAAGGTCTAAGCGGTATGCAGTGTTCCAGGAAATCTCTCTGGACATAGTGAAGAATCCAAGAAAAATGCCGAGCGGGGTTGTACCTTGATTCAGTCGAAATTCATATTGGAAACCACTGGTTCAGGTAAACATAATCTTTCTTCGTTTGTACTACGTGAAGGAGTAACTGACTGTTTATAAATTATGACGTCATATATTACGTTTATCTGGGGGGTCTCTCCCTCTCTGTCGTCCTTAAATCAGCAGACGCAGGGCCTGTCTGGCTGGCCCGCTTTACTGGACTGAGCTCGACCAACCAGGATCTCGACAATCTGCCTTCTCATTTATAAATACTACAAAAATTTTATAAGGACACAGCGTGAGCAGGGCCAGCCCGATAAAGCGGGCAAGCCGGGCTAACCGGGCTGGCTCACTTCATATAAACAGGCCCTTAACCTAGCCTCTTCCTCCGACAACTCCCCACCCTCCCACTCGTTCTCTATAAGAGGACAGCGAAGCCTAAGGAGGAGGCTCCTCTATGTTCACACCATACCGAATAGCTTTGCGCTGGTATAGCCGTAAAGCAAATTACAAAGTGTTCGAGAGGTTCTTGAAGTAATTTTTCTAGGACAAAGTGATAATTTATTGACCACATTAGGTGAAAACTTACTATCTGAGATAACACAAGCCCAAGAAGAAATTTTGCAAGGCTTAGCCGAAAACTATTTAATCATTGGAGCACGAGAAGACAAATTTTGTACATCACTGCAGATAAACTGACGCATTACATTCCCGGGGTGATGCCTTTATAGATTTAACATCACGCGGTACCATAGGCTGTTGTTACATGGGGGTTGTTACTTGGTGTTACGGTGCACGAATTTATGCTTATTAGTATATGCCAATACCACAAAACCTATGAAACCAGGAAACACATGAAACTATGAAACCATTGACACCACGAAACCTATGAAACCATGTAACCATTGACACCACGCAACACATGAAACTATGAAGCCATTGACACCAGGAAACCTATGAAACCATGACTCCATGATACTTTCATTATATGACATAGACATTGGCATATACTAATTAGCATAAATTCTTGCACCGTAACACCAAGTTGTAACCCACATGGGAATAGGTACGATCGGACCTACTGATATCACCAGGCGTAAGAAGGTAGATTTCGCTTAAGTTGATCATTCTCGACTTTATTACAAGTCCCCATATTGTGCAAGACATGGCATTTGGCGAAATAAACACCTAATATCGTATTGATGTTAATACCAGGACGTATTACACAGCAGAATTTTCAGTTTTTCGCCGAGACCAATTTTACTCCGATGAGCATGCGGACACATCTCTGGGTACTAGAAGTATGCTGCCCATCAGTGCGGACGTCTCTACAGGGCTTCGATCACTTCTTAACACAAGGCACTAAAGCAATAGAAGATCTTAGCGAGATAGCAGATCAAGCAAAGTCACAAGCCTGAGAGAAGGAAACGAAACAAACACTTACTTTCAACAACGACTTGTTTTACTGGGTAACACAACGTAAACTACCTGCATATGCCGATGATCATCAGTTATACTCTTCAAATGTTGACCAAGTAGCCCTAGAGGACTGTATTTGTCGTGAAGTGAGAGTTGCAAACGAGTGGTATTGCAGCAATAGAATGATTGTAAATTAGACAAAACATCAGGCTATCGTCTTGGGAAGAACAGGCCACTCCTTCTCTTTTCCATTGAAAGATTCTTTGGATGTATTTGGAACAAATATTGACAATAGCCGCTGTGTTTCGATAATTATATATCAGCTATTTGTAAAAAGATAAATAGTCTGTTTAATGTGATGTTAAGATTTCGTAAACTCATCTCTAAAGATACTCTTTTAAGATTATATAAGGCTTTAATTTATTATGCCACACTAACTATTGTTCGCGAATCACAGTGCGACTGGTTTGCTAAACCTAGCATTCCTTGGCACATCACAGTGGCTTTTACAAGATCAGAAGCAAATGCCCCGCTTGAGAAGCTCACTTTTGTCCACCTGTTTCAGAGCTGCCCTCAGGATAGCGTTTCAGTAACTGCCATTTTACAAGATGTTATTGAGAAGTTAAAGGAGCATCGGCCGTAACTGCAAAAAGTGTATTGCAAACAGGACAACCCACGATGTTATCATTCTGGCTCAACATTTGTAGGAAGCAGATTAAACAGTCTTTCTGATGTCAAGGTTTAGAGGTTCCACTTTTCAGAACCACAAGTGGGTAAGGAAGAAGCCGACCGCCAGGCAATGTAACGATGCCTACTTGAACTAGGGGCACGATCTGAATAACGCTTCGGGAGAAACGCTGCACAGATGAAAGCAGCCATGGAATCAAATGGAGGAATTCCTGGTGTTATTATCAAGTATGTGAAGCTTTCCGAAGCACCTGCTGCAAAGACTGTGATCAAATGGGACGGAATTAGTGCGCTTAACAACTTCCAGTTTTTTCCAAAATTTAATTTGATGGTATTACAAAGAAGGCTTATAACATCGGGACCGGAAAGCTGGCACCATGGAAAGACATTCAAATCTGTGGCATCTTTTCCGATACGTTCGAAGTTCAGGAACCTCCTGATACACGTTCTTAGTTAGGCTTTAGAAAAATTAATCCCAGAACAGAAGACCTGCAAAAATTTATGTCAGAGCAATTTAGTTTTCCGAGAGAAAGAGGAAGTAAGAGGCCTTTTTAGCCTTCCAGAAGATGGGCCCATGTATTCAGACAAGCGAGTGTTTGAAAAGGAACACTAATTCAGGACAAGGCCAGGAGAAAACACTCTGCAAGAGTAACTGGAGAATAAACGAAAGTTGCAGCTGTTGGTTTCTATACGGCATCAGAACGCTCAGTAGTAGAACTACTTTCCCCACTTGAGATGGGATGTACTCTTAAAAAAAACAGGGAGTAGAACTCAGTTTACAGAAGGACAAAGAAAGTTCCCGACAGACCAGTTTCTTATCGGGGAGGACTGTGGTAAAAAGGCAGATCCACAACAGGTATCGCAAGAAATGCGAAAGTCAGGGATGACACGAGTGCTCGTCTATTCAGTGAAAAAGATGTCCTATCCCCAGCAGGTGGCAGGTTTCTTCTCAAGACGGGACGAAGATACGGAAAACGTCAGTGACACCTAGAACGAAGAACGTGAAAGTTAAGACGAAGAGCAGCAGAGTGCAGTCGAGGCAGATGCCCTACATTTGCACCTACAGGCAATTGTAGAAGAAGAAATTGTTTTACGTCACCCGATTGTCGCCCTTTCGCGTAACATTTGCAATTTGGTTCATACAAAAAACTTATCTACCTTACCGGTTGCTATGCTGAGGGTCATTTGTGAAGGTATTGGCTTAAACGTAAAGGAGGTCACGGGGAAAAGGAAAAAGCCACTTACAGGTCGTATTACGCAGGTCGTTAAGGAGTGCTCTTTGCTCGAGTGTGATCGGTGTAATGCTAAAAACCGACTAGAAATGACGCATACAGATCATACCTATCTCTATTGCAGCAGTCAAGCTAAGAAACGCTAAGCTTTTATCCATTGTTTTACCTAATTACAACTATAGCTTTTAGGGACTGCAGAGCTGTGGGGCTGGTTGGGCTACATGATTTCAGAAGCTCTCAATCTCAAAATTTTCCGGGGGAACATGCCCCTGGACCCCTCTAGACAAACTCGCGCCTTCAGCGCTCTTTAAGCTCGTGCTACGTGTAGGTTAGCCCAACCAGTTCAAAATAAGAAACGCGGTCCCTGGCTAATCCCACCTTATGAAAACGCGGAACTGCTGTCCTGCCATTGCAAAGTTAATGTCAAACGTTATTCTTTGCTGACTCGGTTGTAGACAATTACCGCCGAAGTACGGTGCTTTTCTTGTTGCTTTTTCTTTACATTGGGTTTAATTACAGTTAAATTTGGCTAATCTAATATATAAAAGTTTGATTTTTTAGTGATAAGCTGTGTTAAAATATGTGACGGTCCATTCCGTAGCGGTGACTTCTGTTTTTCCTGTCTCGGTAATGTAGGACATCCCAATATGGCGGAAGCGAAATTGTCCTCACTTTAGGAAGTATTTGCGAAAAAATTACTAAAGATCCCAGACAAATAAAATTACAGAAAGTTAAACCTTTCCTTTAAAGAAGACGAAAAGGTTTCCTGGCGAGATTCGTTGCGTATCGCGGGTATTTCTGACATGTTTTCACCAGCTATTCAACCAAATGTAGAAAGGATGTGTGCTTCGTCATGTATTCTTTGTCTTCGTCATGTATTTTTTGCGAGCATCTCAAGCGAGCTGTTTTTGGAATCAGTGGACTGAAATAGCTTTATTTTCACTGGATATCCGTAAAGAAACTTTAAAAC
>CALNXI010000287.1:0-11106 GCA_942486025.1 Porites evermanni
CCCCCCCCCCGGCCCCCCCAAAATTTTCCTTCACGCATTCTTCTTTAGCCCCGCGACTCGAAAACTTGCTGCGCGGTCCCTGATTGCCACGATCGCTGAACTTTTTTTCAGTGATTGCAGCGATCATATTGAAACCAGCCTTTACAGTAGATGATAGGTGCGGTTAGCACACACATCATGGTAAAAGGCATTTCCCACATTAACAAAGCCGTGGTATGAATTTTAATGTGGATTTAGTTTGCCGCAGCAGCATGTAGTTACACATGAATTAATTCCCAAGTTGATTTAGCCGCTTTTACGGCTTCATTTGCTCTATTGCGGTAATAATTGCTGTCAATGATTGTAGTATTTCATGTTATGTTGAAAATTTACGGAGAGTTTAGCTGAAATTTCAACTGGTATGTTAGCGTTAATCTTGCGAGGGTAGTTAGCAGTTTGATTACATGCCAGAAATAGAACAAATTTTTTTTGTAAGTATTGTTCCCAGATCAGTATAGCCCAACAAATTAGTTCAATCAGTGTGAAATAAACCTGTTTATTTAACACAGGAAACTTACCTTGGGAAACGTCGGTCACACTATTAAATACAGTTTCCCGTGGTAAAAGGGCAATTTCTCATGGAAAAAGTGCCCTGTGTAACTGCACCTAATATATATATTCAATATTTCTAGGTTTCTGGTAGAGTCAAGTTCAAATTGCAGTATTTTCGAAATGAAACGTGCTATGGGACTGGAGACTTGTTCAAACGCATGGTGAAGCTTAAAAAAAAACTTGCATAAGTAGCCAGCACTTCTCTCTCATTGTTTTTTTGCTACCGCAGAGTCCTTAATAGAAAGCAGCACCCATTGATCAATTTTTTTGGATTTATATAGCCGCTTATTTTGCCATTTACATGTAGATGCTCTTTAGTTTGTGCTCATGTCATGCCACCTTGTTAAGGCAGCGTGCAAAGAAAGTACTGTCCGACAGCCCGGGGCTAGTGGATTTTGCTATCGGGCTAGTGAATTCTGTTTTTAACTTGCCCGACGGGCTAGTGATGTTTTATGAGGAATTTGAATAACAGAAGAACAAAAAGTTTTGGGGGCTAGTTGAAATGACGTCTGGGCTAGTAAATGCTAGCTTCAGCTTGCCCGAATGGCAAGCTGTAAAAATGATTTTCTTTGCACCCTGCAAGGTTGGGCACATGAGCACATGGAATCCTATTGAGCACACTGTTGTACAGAGCTACATGTAGTGTAACAACATCTTGTATTAAATTGTTTGCATGTTCCAAAAATTACAGAATAAGAAGTGCATGTCCCTTGAAAGAAGAGCTTGTTGCTTTCAAGATGAGCATGGTGGTGAAGCTGTCCATTGGCTCTATCAGTGTTCCTGTAACAAAGGATACAGTAATAGAGTGTCAGCATCAGGACCTCACATCAACATGTTACATGAAGGTGGGTGGAGTCGATAATGTCTCATAGTTACAAACATTGTAGTACAAGTAGGCGTTAGTGGGATGTGAACCTGTAAACCTGCTTTAGTGGTGTATTGTTCTATCCAACTTAAGTTATGAAATACAGTGAAACCTGTATTAAGCAGACACCCTCTTTTAAGCGGACAGTAGCCGAAGTCCCCAAATTTATTTTCCTTATTTACTTTAAATGAAACCTTTATTAAGCGGACACCTCTATCAAGCGGACGCGGACACTTAGAGAGTACCTGAAATGGTCATTTCTATTGTTGCCAACCTGTATTAAAAGGACACTTGTAATTAAATTCTACCACCCAACATGCCAGATACCGGAAATGCAAATGATTGCCACACACAAATGTTAATATTTTTACATTAAAAAACGTGACTTGACGAACTTATTTGATTAGTTTCATAGTACAGTGTTGTTTTCTATTTCATTTTGTTTCTATAGAGCTTGTTTCACTTATCTCAGTTCTTCAAATTTGAGTTGCAATCTATGTTTATGGTAGTATCATCTTCAATAAAGAAATTAATGCAAACGTAAATCATCATAGTCTCTGGGAGTGTTCTAAACGTTTCCACTGCTCATTTGAATGGCATTTGACACCTCATATGACGTTATTTATCAAAACCTGTATTAGGTGGACACCCTGTATTAAGCGGACACTACAGCATTCCCCGAGGGTGTCCGCTTAATACAGGTTTCACTGTATATAGTATGTTGATATGCAATACACCCAAGTAGCGTTTTACNCCTGTGTAACTGCACCTAATATATATATTCAATATTTCTAGGTTTCTGGTAGAGTCAAGTTCAAATTGCAGTATTTTCGAAATGAAACGTGCTATGGGACTGGAGACTTGTTCAAACGCATGGTGAAGCTTAAAAAAAAACTTGCATAAGTAGCCAGCACTTCTCTCTCATTGTTTTTTTGCTACCGCAGAGTCCTTAATAGAAAGCAGCACCCATTGATCAATTTTTTTGGATTTATATAGCCGCTTATTTTGCCATTTACATGTAGATGCTCTTTAGTTTGTGCTCATGTCATGCCACCTTGTTAAGGCAGCGTGCAAAGAAAGTACTGTCCGACAGCCCGGGGCTAGTGGATTTTGCTATCGGGCTAGTGAATTCTGTTTTTAACTTGCCCGACGGGCTAGTGATGTTTTATGAGGAATTTGAATAACAGAAGAACAAAAAGTTTTGGGGGCTAGTTGAAATGACGTCTGGGCTAGTAAATGCTAGCTTCAGCTTGCCCGAATGGCAAGCTGTAAAAATGATTTTCTTTGCACCCTGCAAGGTTGGGCACATGAGCACATGGAATCCTATTGAGCACACTGTTGTACAGAGCTACATGTAGTGTAACAACATCTTGTATTAAATTGTTTGCATGTTCCAAAAATTACAGAATAAGAAGTGCATGTCCCTTGAAAGAAGAGCTTGTTGCTTTCAAGATGAGCATGGTGGTGAAGCTGTCCATTGGCTCTATCAGTGTTCCTGTAACAAAGGATACAGTAATAGAGTGTCAGCATCAGGACCTCACATCAACATGTTACATGAAGGTGGGTGGAGTCGATAATGTCTCATAGTTACAAACATTGTAGTACAAGTAGGCGTTAGTGGGATGTGAACCTGTAAACCTGCTTTAGTGGTGTATTGTTCTATCCAACTTAAGTTATGAAATACAGTGAAACCTGTATTAAGCAGACACCCTCTTTTAAGCGGACAGTAGCCGAAGTCCCCAAATTTATTTTCCTTATTTACTTTAAATGAAACCTTTATTAAGCGGACACCTCTATCAAGCGGACGCGGACACTTAGAGAGTACCTGAAATGGTCATTTCTATTGTTGCCAACCTGTATTAAAAGGACACTTGTAATTAAATTCTACCACCCAACATGCCAGATACCGGAAATGCAAATGATTGCCACACACAAATGTTAATATTTTTACATTAAAAAACGTGACTTGACGAACTTATTTGATTAGTTTCATAGTACAGTGTTGTTTTCTATTTCATTTTGTTTCTATAGAGCTTGTTTCACTTATCTCAGTTCTTCAAATTTGAGTTGCAATCTATGTTTATGGTAGTATCATCTTCAATAAAGAAATTAATGCAAACGTAAATCATCATAGTCTCTGGGAGTGTTCTAAACGTTTCCACTGCTCATTTGAATGGCATTTGACACCTCATATGACGTTATTTATCAAAACCTGTATTAGGTGGACACCCTGTATTAAGCGGACACTACAGCATTCCCCGAGGGTGTCCGCTTAATACAGGTTTCACTGTATATAGTATGTTGATATGCAATACACCCAAGTAGCGTTTTACTTCCTATATTATGTTTTTGCAGAATAATTATTTAACAGACCCTCGCAGTTACATTTACTGAACTTAAGTAGCTGTGAGGATATATTCCTCTGTTTAAGAAGGATAGTAGTATAGGAGTTTTTTTTTGTTGTTGTTTAAAAAGTGGTATTAAACATAGGTTTTCATTCCCAATTTCCTTAGCATACATATTATAAGTAGGGCTAGGAGACAAAGGGGTCTTTGACACCCACCAAG
This sequence comes from Porites evermanni, assembly GCA_942486025.1. Classification (NCBI taxonomy): domain Eukaryota; kingdom Metazoa; phylum Cnidaria; class Anthozoa; order Scleractinia; family Poritidae; genus Porites; species Porites evermanni. The sequence goes on from CALNXI010000287.1 coordinate 4,024, forward strand.
GTGTTAGTTATTTTTGTTAATCTAGTTAACTTGTAGTTTTTGTTTTCTTATGACATGGCGAAGGGAGCAGGCTGCAATCGTATACGTTGTAGTTAAATCCAAATATTGTTGTTAAATAACTCTCAATTTAACAATTTGGCAGCAAGGCAACTTCGTCTTCAAATACCATGTTGGGTTATTGTTAAAACAGTTGACTCTGGATCACTCTAACCCTTGCTAACTCAAACCAATTTGTCGTTTCCCTCCAAGCCATTTTTCATATAATTGTAAATGGAATAACTCAACTTCCAACAACTCGAACCTTTTTGCTTTTTCCCTTGGAGGTAAAGAGTTTATCAGAAGTTGACTGTAACTTTAATTTTTTTCAAGTGCAATCAATCTCCAACATGTTACATTTTCTGTATGGATTTTATTTAATTGCTATGAATAAAGGCCAGGTCTGAAAACGGGTATGGATTTTAGAGGTCTGTTCTTACATTTTCTGGTCCGAAATATAATATGGAGAACCGGAAGGCACACTCTCACCCTGGAAGTACAGCCTTCTCAAACGTTATTTATATAATTTTTGTCAGCTTCTTCATCGGCTGGTAATCGAGCCCAGTGCATGGTCTTTATATTCAGTGTCAGTATGAAAATTAGCTTACCTAACTACATACATCTCAGAAATTACACGCGCCGTAATGCCCCAGCAGTAGAGAGAACTGTACCTCATCTGTCGAACGTCAATTGTAATGAAACTAGTAAAAGTAACTATAAAAAATTGGCACTCTTGCATAAAATAGGAGAGCTTGCTCGCAGGCTACTTATACTAGAAATACACTTATACTGGAAATACATGTATCGCAGCTTGTGGGGGGGAGGCCCATAAAATTTCAGGGGGGGGAAGAATTAGAGTAAGCTGTATATCTATGAAGAACATTCCCAGATACAAGAATCTATCACGTAGAAAATGCTTTCGGTTTTACGTTTAGAATTACCTGATAACAGCAGATACAGGTTAATTACCCGCTAGCATGGAAAAACCCCTTAGAAATATTAGGGAGCTTACGATCCGACAATGGCGACGTCCATGAAAAAGTCGCTGAAAAATAGACTTGGCATCTTTTCAAACAATTTCGCGATTATTCCAAGTCGCCCAGATACTTCAAAGAAGGGAATTTATGTTGGAGTTCAAAAGAGGGAGCCACTCCCGAGTTCAGACAAAGATGGTAGCATTTATCGCCTCGCCGTCCCCGTCATCAAAAAAATACTTAAAAATTGGTCCTTTCACGTCGTAGTCGTGCAACGACGGCAAAGAAATGTACAAAAAAGCGTGATGCACGTGCAGAGTTGTTGTTTTGCCAATCTAAACCTATTACTTTTTTGCCGTCGCCGTCATAGTCTCTACTCCTAACAAGATAAATAAATGATGTAGTCCCCTGAAAAGTTTCTTCTTATTTTTCCTTCAGGAAAAGAACATTTGTGAAATCTCATTCGAAGACCTAAGAAAGGCATCATCAGGGGCGGCCCAATGTGTCCATACAGCCGCTAGGCTAAAAAAGTATGGGCTCATTGAAGACCAAACTTAATTGCGCCTGGAGCGCGAAGGACCCCCTAGTTGGGGGGATTTTAAAGTTTTTTATGCCAATGTAAGTATGAGTTTTTTTTAGAAACAAAAATAACTTTAAATATACATTGTTCGGGGGGAGTACTCCCATAAATAAGCTATATAGGTATGTCCGGCCCCATCAGGTAGGGTTTTTGCGCCGTTTTGGTCTGAAAACGGGTATACACTTTGCCCGTTTTGGTCTGGAATCGGGTATGGTTTTCGAGGGAACTACGGGAGTGTATGAACGTATTTATCCTTTCAATTCCAAATGAGTAAGAAAGGAAGAAAAATATGCGAATTCGAAATAGAGTTGAAGAATTTTTTTTGTTTGCAATCTAATCTAAGTTATGATGACATAATTTCTGCCTAAAGGCCAGGTCTGAAAACAGGTGTGGAAAATGACATTTTTTGGTCTGAAATAGGGTCAGGATTTGGAAAACCGGGCGGCACACCCCCACCAAGAATTCCCAGGAGTACCCCCCGGATACATTGCCACATTTAACGGTATTCAGGAATTAATTTGAAAACTCCTATTAAAATATAAAACATTAAAATGTGCACTTGACAGTAAATTACCTTAGAACAGTGAAAACTCGATGTAACAAACCTCTGTACTTGTATAACGAACGATTTTCTTCAGCCCGGCCAAAATTACAGTGAAATGTATGGAGCAGAACCTACATTTAACAAAGTAACGAACACAATCTACAGCGGAAACGAAAAATTTATTTCGATACAACGAATAAATGTTAGCAATTGATAAAAGATGAATGCCAAACAGACCAACAAGGATAAAGTTCTTTTTACAGTAGTTGAACAGTTTTGTCAGTTTCTAGCGCCGTAGCTATGTATAGAAACCAGATCCGGATTATTAACTATACCTCGATATATATATTTCCCGAGCATTCGTTATATAGAGGTGTTCGATATAACGAACAATCCATTTGTAATAACTAACACATTTTCCAAGTCCCTTGTCACTTCGTTCAATGGAGGTTCCACTTGTACTTAAATTCGATCAGTAAAACGTCTTTTTAACTTTTATACAGCAGAGAGGTTGATAACGGATTTGTTATTGTTGTTGTTGTCGCAGGAAGATGAAAGTTGGTCAAAGAAGACAATCACGGAAAAAAAGAAATATCAATATCTATGAAAAAAAAATTGTGTATTCATTTGTATCCTAAAAAACACCGTCCTATGAACGTCCTTTCTCCTTAGACAACAACTACTCTTACGTCCAAGCTCCTTACAGAGGCGTCTTCTCCGTTTTCGAAATAACCACGTTTAGACTAGATTCTATTTTTAAAGAGTGAGGAATTAGATAAATCCAGTTCATTGACAATCATTAGTATTATTAACCACTCTCATAATAATAGGAAAGGCTTTTCGTTTTGCGTGGTTTGTAGAATCTTTTGACCCTCTTTTGCGGTTCATTGTAACTACTATTCTTTTATTAAAAGTTCATATTTCAGTTTATTTGTTGCATTAATGTATGTTCTTTTATCCCCACATAACGGTGACGTGAGAGCCTATTCACCACCAGTGTTTAGTTTTCTGTATGCTTAAAATAAATTAAAGTAAAACCTTCATACACCAAGAACCGTGGCTTCAGAAAAGAATAAGGCCCGAAGTTGATAATTGGTGGTAGAAATGAATAGTCTGTTGAACGTTGTGCTTCTTCTGACAACAACTAGTCAAACACTTGAGTTCCTTACAAAGCTATCTTCTCTACCACCAGTTTTTAGCTTTCTGTAATCTTTAACAGAAAGAATTAATTGCATGGATGAGAATAAACATTAAAAATTCTTAATACACAAAGACGGTTTCCTTCTGAGAAGAATACGAACGGTCGAAGATGATAACTAGTGAAAAAATAGAACAGTTAGTTGAATGCTGTTTTTCCATTCTACTCAAACTGTTTCAACGAGTCAAACGTCTGAACTCCTCCATTTTCTGCAAAAACCGTGTTACGAGAAGCATTTCTCTTTTGTATAAGTTTGGTGAATTCTTAGCGAAATCTTTGAAAATAACCCATTTAAATTTGTTACTAATAACGGAAAAGGTTTTTTTTTTATTATGCTTTACTATTCCCTTATTTACCCCTTTCTTACTTATGGTATTCAAGTTTGGGGCCTCACATACCTAACAAAAAACCAGTAACTACTTTGCAAAAACGAGTCGTCCGAATAATGACTTTTTCCGACCCTAGATCTCATTCAGAGCCATTGCTGAAGTCTCTCAGACTCCTAAAATTCTCTGATATAATTCATCTTGAAACTCTTTCTTTTGTTTATCAGTGGTACCATAAACTAAGCCCTTCTTGTTTTGTTAATTATTTTAAACCAGTATCTTCAATTCATTCATATAATACACGTCAATCACAGATTGATAATCTGTTTGTTAAATCTGTTCATACCACTCAATACGGCATTCGTTCTCTCAGTTACACTGGTCCAAAACTTTGGAATTCCTTATCTATTGATGTTAAGAAAATCAAGCCGTTTTCCAGTTTTCGTCAACATATCAAAAATTCTTTGATTGATGGTTATAATACTATTATTGATTCCTAATCAGTTTTACGATTATATTATCTTAACTACTATTTAATTAATGAAGTAATACTTTTTATCTAAAACAACTATTTTGCATCTATATTCCTTCTACTCATATTCTTGTTTGGGTCACCTACTTGGTTAGTTCCACGAACTATTTAGGTGTCCCAAACTCTGCACAATGAACCTACAATTGAAATTTTCTTTGCCTTCACAATCTCTCGATTTTATATTTTAAAGCACTAATTTGTATTAATTATAATTAGTATATACACACTCAGTGATCTTGGTGATTTAAGCAATCTGATTGGTTCGCTATCTCGGACTATTCAACAATATTCACCTCCTAGCGAGTGGATAATGTGTGAGCTCAGTGTTTTTCCCATTTTTTAGAGAACGATCTTTTAAAAGTCGACAGAATCCTAGGGCTGACATTTTTTAAGGCAAGAAAAGACTTGGAAGGATTCAATACGGCGTTTTTCAATTTACTGTAGCAGGAGTTTTGTGCTCGATGGATTGTTTACAACTGCCGTGTATTCGCGTAGAAGAAGCCGTTGCGTGAACTCAGCGTTTTCTAAGAAGAAAATTTTGGCTCAAAAATCGAAGCTTATTTATGACAAAAAAATTTTAGAAGGAAATGTTTTCAGAAATTCTACGTTTCAAGTAAACAGGAAAAAGAATGATACAGAAAGACGACGTCTTACCTCGAGCAACTGAGCCGCCATTTTTGTCAGCACTTCATGCGAAGAACGACACAACAAACCCTTTTGGCTAAAAACTTGGCGAGTAAACAGAAAACAACACAGCTCTACTTTTCTTCTCAGGTAAGGAAACAGTTCAAACTTTTAGCGGTTCCATTTAAGCCATTACGCTGTTGTTTGCGAAATGATAAACTTGTGAATTGCCATGTTTGACATTTCTGCAAAGATCTATTTTTAAACTTACGCGTGATTTGATCTGTCAATCAAATCGTACTTTTGAATGGTTTCCTCTCTGATTTTGTTGAGATCACTTCGTGTGTATATACTAAAACAATTATTCTTTTCAATCTCGGTGAATAGTGGCTTTGGGAATATTTACCTCGCCGCTTTCGCGTCTCGGTAAATATTTTGCCACTATTCACCTCGATTTCAAAGAATAATTGTTAATTATTCTGTGTGAGTTAAATAAAAATTGACTTGACTTGACTTGGTTAGTAGAACCTCGTTTATGATCCTCCTTCACTATTCATTGAATTATTCTGTGTAAATCAATCTATATTTTGGTTTATTTGTTATTACAAGGCAAAAAAAGTCGAACTTGCTTTGATGCGTGTACTTTTTATCCGCATATAACGTTGACGTGGGTGTGTCGACATTCTTTCCAGGGTTGGAAACTGTGAAAAGAAATCTAGTAATAAAAAGAAAACCTAACGATTTCGACACCTAATCACCACAGATGTTTACCTTTCTGTAAGCTCAAAGTAAATTTAAATAAAAATTTCATACACCAAGAAGGGTGGCTTCGGGAAAGAATAAGGCCCGAAGATGATACTCGGTGGTAGAAAAGAATAGTGACTGTCTGTTGAACGTTGTGCTTCCTTTGACAACAACGAGTCAAAAGTTCGAGGTGCTTACAAAGCTATCTTCTCGGTTTTCCTAAAAAATATATTTCGACGAGAATTGACCTTATTCTCATTCAAATGTAGCAATGTTTTAGGCTAAACTGTGAAAGATCAATTTCCTAAACTCCTTTTTTATTAATGGCAAAGACTTTTCGTTGCGCGCGGTACGTACAGACACCTTATTGACCCTCTTTTACCATTCATCAAATTATTAAGTTTTTACCATTCATTGTATTATTCTTTAGAACTTTACTTTTCAGCTTATTTGCTGCTATAACGGAAGAGATGTGTTGTGCATGCGTGACGTTGACATCAGCTGAAAACCGTGGTAAAAGGGTCCACACTCTATCCAACATCAATAGTACAGCATAGAGGGAAATCAAAGTGTCTCCGTTAAGTTGAGGACAAGCAATATTGTACGCCGCTTCGACTAAAACGGGATCCAACCTAGAGAGTACTAGTGAGGAATTAAAGCATGTCGCTGTTTGAAAGTATAAAAAGATGATGCCTTTAAAAATGCTGCCGGTTTTCTGGAAAGAATTTCTTTTTTCAACATGACCGAGTATTTTAAAGTCAATGATTAAGAAAATTAACATTTTGGAAATTAACCTATTTACCACCAGTTTTTAGCTTTCTGTAATTTAGCTTTCTTTAATCTTTAACAGAAAGACTGTTGATTGCATGGATGAGAATAAACATTAAGAATTCTTAATACACAAAGGCGGTTTCCTTCGGAGAAGAATACGAACGGTTAAAGATCATGACTACTGGTAAAATAGAACAGTCAATTGAATGTTGTTTTTCTATTCTACTCAAACTGTTTCAACAAGTCAAACGACTGAGCTCCTCCATTTTCTCAAAAACCGTGTTACGAGAAGCATTTCTCCTTTGTTTACGTTTGGTGAATTCTTAGCGAAATCTTTGAAAATAACCCATTTACATTTGTTAATGATAACGGAAAAGGCTTTTTAATGGACGTGGTTAGTAGAACTTCGTTTATGATCGTCCTTCACCATTCATTGAATTATTCTGTGTAAATCAATCCATATTTTAGTCTATTTGTTATTACAAGGTAAAAGAAGTTTGAACTTGCTTTGATGCGAGTACTTTTTATCTGCATATATTAGTTGTAGAAAAGAATAGTCTCTTGAAGCTTCTTGACCGCTGTGCTTACTCTGACAATAACGAGTCAAACGTTAGAGCTCCTCAGTTACAAATCTTTCTTTTCGATTTTCCTAAAAACCATGTTTCCACTACCAGATATGAATTTATATACATCTACTGTAAATATAGCAACATCTTTAGTTAAACCTTGTAAAATCATTTTCTTTAAACTACTT
>CALNXI010000287.1:13004-38500 GCA_942486025.1 Porites evermanni
GTGCATGTACTTCTTATCCGCACATAACGGTGACGTGGGTGTGTCGACATTCTTTCCAGGATAAAAAACTGTAAAAAGAAGTCTACTGATAAAAAGAAAACCTAACGATTTCGACACCCAATCACCACCGATGTTTACCTTTCTGTAAGCTTGAAGTAGATTTAAATTGAAACTTCATACACCAAGAAGGGTTGCTTCGGGAAAGAATAAGGCCCTAAGATGATACTCGGTGGTAGAAAAGAATAGTGACTGTCTGTTGAACGTTGTGGTTCCTTTGAAAACAACGAGTTAAACGTTAGAGCTGCTTACAAGGCTATCTTCTCGATTTTCCTAAAAAACATATTTCGACGAGAATTAACCTTATTCAAATTCAAATGTAGCAATTTTTTAGGCTAAACTGTGAAAGATCAATTTGCTAAACTCTTTTTTTATTAATGGGAAAGGCTTTTCATTGCACGCGGTACGTAGAGGCACCTTTTTGACCCTCTTTTACCATTCATTGTATTATTCTTTAGAACTTTACTTTTCAGCTTATTTGTTGCTATAACACTAGAGATGTCTTGTGCATGCGTGACCTTGGCATAAGCTGAAAACCGTTGAAAAAGGGTCCACACTCTATCCAACATCAATAGCACAGCATAAAGGGAAATCAAAGTGTCTCTGTTAAGTTGAGGACAAGCAATATTGTACGCCGCTGTGACTAAACCGGGATCCAACCAAGAGAGTACTAGCGATGAATTATAGCATGTCGCAGTTTGAAAGTATAAAAAAAATGATGCCTTTAAAAATAATGTTCTCTGGAAAGAATTTCTGTTTTCGACACGACCCACCATTTTGAAGTCAATGATTAAGAAATAAAACATTACCACCAGTTTTTAGCGTTTTGTAATCTTTGACGGGAAAGACTGTTGATTGCATGGATAAGAATAAACATTAAAAATTCTTAATACACAAAGACGGTTTCCTTCGGAGAAGAATACGAACGGTCAAAGATGATAACTAGTGGTAAAATAGAACAGTCAGTTGAATGCTGTTTTTCTATATTCTACTCAAACTGTTTCAACGAGTCAAACGTTTGGACTCCTCCATTTTCTGAAAAACCGTGTTACGAGAAGCATTTCTCTTTTGTTTACGTTTGGTGAATTCTTAGCGAAATCTTTGAAAATAACCCATTTACATTTGTTACTAATAACGGAAAAGACTTTTCAATGGACGTGGTTAGTAGAACTTCGTTTATGATCCTCCTTCACCATTATTGAATTATTCTGTGTAAATCAATCCATATTTTAGTTTATTTGTTATTACAAGGCAAAAGAAGTTGAACTTGCTTTGATGCGTGTTCTTTTTATTCCCATATAACGGTGACGTGGGTGTGTCGACATTCTTTTCACAATAAAAAATTGTGAAAAGAAATCTGCTGATAAAAAGAAAAACTAACGATTTCGACACCTAATCATCACCGATGTTTACCTTTCTGTAAGCTTGAAGTAAATTTAAATAAAAACTTCATACACCAAGAAGGGTGGCTTCGGGAAAGAATATGGCCCGAAGATGATACTCGGTGGTAGAAAAGAATAGTGACTGTCTGTTGAACGTTGTGCTTCCTTTGACAACAACGAGTCAAACGTTAGAGCTGCTTACAAGGCTATCTTCCCGATTTTCCTAAAAAACATATTTCGACGAGAATTAACCTTATGTAGCAATGTTTTAGGTTTAACTGTGAAAGATCAATTTGCTAAACCTCTTTTTTAATAATGGGAAAGGCTTTCCGTTGCGTGCGGTACGTAGAGGCACTTTTTTGACCGTCTTTTACCATTCATTCAATTATTCTCAAGTTTTTACCATTTATTGTATCATTCTTTAGAACTTTACTTTTCAGCTTATTTGTTGCTACAACAGAAGAGATGTCTTGTGCATGCGTGACCTTGGCATAAGCTGAAAACCGTTGAAAAAGGGTCCACACTCTATCCAACATCAATAGCACAGCATAAAGGGAAATCAAAGTGTCTCAGTTAAGTTGAGGACAAGCAATATTGTACGCCGCTATGACTAAAGCGGGATCCAACCTAGAGAGTACTAGCGACGAATTATAGCATGTCGCAGTTTGAAAGTATCAAAATGATGCCTTTAAAAATGGTCTTCTCTGGAAAGAATTTGTTTTTTCGACATGACCCACTATTTTGAAGTCAATGATTAAGAAAATTAACATTACCACCAATTTTAAGCGTTTTGTAATCTTTAACGAAAAGACTGTTGATTGCATGGATGAGAATAAACATTAAAAATTCTTAATACACAAAGACGGTTTCCTTCGGAGAAGAATACGAACGCTCAAAGATGATAACTAGTGGTAAAAAAGAACAGTCAATTGAATGCTGCTTTTTTTTTATATTCTACACAAACTGTTTCAACGAGTGAAACGTCTGAACTCCTTTATTTTCTTTAAAATTGTGTTACGAGAAGCGTTTCTCTTTTGTATACGTTTGGTGAACTCTTAGCGAAATCTTTGAAAACAACCCATTTTATATTTGTTACTAATAACGGAAAAGACCTTTCAATGGACGTGGTTAGTAGAACCTCGTTTATGATCGTCCTTCACCATTCATTGAACTATTCTGTGTAAATCAATCCATATTTTAGTTTATTTGTTTTTTCAAGGTAAAAGAAGTTGAATTTGCTTTGATGCGTGTACTTTTTATCCGGATATAACGTTGAGGTAGGAGTGTGAACATTCTTTCCAGGATTGGAAAAAAAAATGGTGTTTTCTTTTTTGAACATGACCGAGTATTTTAAAGACATTGATTAAGAAAATTAACATTTTGGAAAGTAACCTATTTACCACGAGTTTTTAGCTTTCTGTAATCTTTAACAGAAAGATTATTGCGGATTGCATGGATGAGAATAAACATTAAAAATTCTTAATAGACAAAGGCGGTTTCCTTCGGAGAAGAATACGAACGGTTAAAGATCATGACTACTGGTAAGATAGAACAGTCAGTTCTATTCTACTCAAATTGTTTCAACAAGTCAAACGTCTGAGCTCCTCCATTTTCTCAAAAACCGTGTTACGAGAAGCATTTCTCTTTTGTTTACGTTTGGTGTATTCTTAACGAAATCTTTGAAAATAACACATTACATTTGTTAATGATAACGGAAAAGGCTTTTTAATGGACGTGGTTAGTAGAACCTCGTTTATGATCGTCCTTCACCATTCATTGAATTATTCTGTGTAAATCAATCCATGTTTTAGTCTATTTGTTATTACAAGGTAAAAGAAGTTTGAACTTGCTTTAATGAGAGTACTTTTTATCCGCATATATTGGTGGTAGAAAAGAATAGTCTCTTGACCGCTGTGCTCACTCTGACAATAACGAATCAAACGTTAGAGCTCCTCAGTTACAAATCTTTCTTTTCGATTTTCCTAAAAACCATGTTTCCACTGCCAGATATGAATTTATATACATCTACTGTATATATAGCAACATCTTTAGTTAAACCTTGTAAAATCATTTTCTTTAAACTACTTCCTAATAATGGGAGAGGCTTTTCATTTCGCGTGGTTAGTAGAATCTCGTTATTGACTCTCTTTTACCATTTATTCTTTATATTTTTCTTTAAAAGTTCATAGTTCGAATAATTTGTTGCTTTGGGGTATTTTATTCTTATCCCCATATAACGACGAAGTATCAAAAAAATAAGATCGGTGCCGAAGATGATAACTAGTTCTAAAAAAGAACAGTCACTTGAATGTTGTTCGAGTTCCTTACTAGACAACAACAAGTCAAACGTCTCACCTCCATTTTCTTAAATTCGTGTTTCAACTAGTTCTTCTTTGTTTATAAACCTTTGGTGAATTCTTGACGAAAACTAAACGAAAATAATCCTTTTAAGTTTGTTCCTAATAACGGAAAAGGCGTTTTTACAGATGTGGTTAGTGGAATATCGTTTTTGACTTTCACTCACCTTTTATTGAATCATTTGTTATTGCAAGGTAAAATAATCTTAAACTTGTTTTGTGCATGTACTTTTTATCCGCATATAACGTTGACGTGAGTGTGTCGACATTCTTTCCAGGATAAGAAACTGTGAAAAGAAATCTACTGATAAAAAGAAAAACTAACGATTTCGACACCTAATCACCACCGATGTTTACCTTTCTGTAAGCTTGAAGTAGATTAAAATTAAAACTTCATACACCAAGAAGGGCGGCTTCGGGAAAGAATAAGGCCCGAAGATGATACTCGGTGGTAGAAAAGAATAGTGACTGTCTGTTGAACGTTGTGCTTCCTTTGACAACGAGTCAAACGTTAGAGCTGCTTACAAAGCTATTTTCTCGATTTTCCTAAAAAACATATTTGGACGAGAATTGACCTTATTTACATTCAAATGTAGTAATTTTTTTTATTTGGCACTTAAACCTCTCGTAGATAACATCACCAATCAAAGATTTACATAACATGTCCACGGCATGTTGAGAACCTTTAACAGTGCCTTAGGGAACTCCACGAGTTCAAGAATTATGCCGTATAATTTTTGAACTCGTTCCCTACAAGGCACTGTAGGGCCTTGCCTTACTGAAACGAGCTACCATCTAGAATGATCGAAAACTAACTCCAATGAATTAACAACAGCTATGAACTTCTTAGCCGCTTACAAGTAAGTCTCCTAAGTGTACCAAACCTGTTTAAAGGACAAGAATCTTTGATGGAGTCAGAAGATCACATAAAAAGCATGTATAGTGAAATATGTTTCGAAAGTGTCCATTCTTTACCACTGGGCGTATTTTACGTGTACCCATTCATTTTTTCGACCCTTTTAACAAATGTTTTAAGATGATTGTGTGAAGAGAATTTACCCTAGGTAAATGTGTGACATTATTGTGACCAAACCTTATTACACTTGTTACATTATTACATTTGCTGACCAAACTTTATTAAACTTGTCTCTTCATTACATTTGTACCCTATACTGCTACTGCAATGAACTCATCAGTTACCTTGAAGGCCAGCTTTTACTTACCATAAGCCATTGCATACCTTCACGGACAACCCGGAAAAAGCTTTTGGTTAAGCAATCATTGCATGTTCGTGTTAGTAATGAAAAGCCGATAAACGGTGACCCGTGACTTTTTACCAGCTGGCGTGGACGGAAAAAGGTACATAGACAGCTCATAACGGACCAGCTCGACTGCGATGCCTCAACTTCTTCATGAAGTTATTCAACATGGAAAAGTCTTTCAGGTAAACAGTAGAACCAGGTAATCAATGAAACCTGGAAGAGTAATTCTAAAGAATACTTGTTGTGGTGAAATATGTAATAAAAAAGATCACTTTTGTTATGGCAGCAGAGCACTTCAGGCAGAGGTGTAAACTTGAAAATTGTCCGCTATAAGGTGTCTAAGACCCTTTGAATAATTCAATAGATCTCGCTGGGACTTGGCTTCCCAAAACCAAGTTTGTTTAGTTGCCATTAAGTAGCATCAGCAATTAAGGAATTAAACAGCAACCCACAACTTTCATGTCCACAAAATGGAACTTAAAACCTTTTAAGGAATAGTAGCTTACAACAATGACATTATCGCAGGAAAAGGTTCTTATTCGGGGCCACTGGCCAACTCATGGTTACCGCTTACTGAACTGAGCAGCCGTTTTAATAGGTTGAGGGAAATCGCCAATAAAGGGCCGTCGCTGTGGCCATTCGAATGTGTATGGTGAAATGTGTCGATTGAAAACTGTCCAGTTGCCAGTGACGGTGTCCACATATAAGTTTCTTGGTTTCCATACAGGTTTACGGTAAGGAGTCTTACCCTGTAAGCGGCTTACTTTGTCATCAACATATACAGCTATTTATTGTTAAAAAAACGTGGAATAAATCGTGAACTCATGGGTATAACTCTCAGGTACAAGCCGAACAGAAAAGTGGCAAAGCTTACGTTTCTAATGACAGACAGAAACAGAAAATCATCGTTTAATCATTTTCGCTTTGCTGCGCAACGCCAATAAGAATTTATTGTCCTCTTCGGTTAGGCCATCACTAATACAGTCCTAGTTTAACTTTCCGCAAATCGCCGGGTTTTTAATCCTGAACCGAATGGTTTGCTCATAACATAGTTATTTATATTTATTACGTGTTTTAGATACAGGATGTTGAAGAAAAACTTCGGCAAAAAAGTAACAATCAGTGTACATCTCCTTTCATTTCTTTATTTATGGTGAAATAAGCAAATTAACCTTGAACAGTTCCATGGTGAAAATAAATCGATTTTACGCTAAAAATAACCATTTACTTAAAACATTATTTTCAAGCTTCGCTTAAATGCATAATTGCGTTCAAACGTCGGCGATAAACGACTAAGACATTTAAGTATTTTCAAGACTGTTTATAGTGTAAAGAAATATGGGAATCTTGACATGGTTATATCGTACGCATTTGTGACACCCTATAGCCATGGTTATATCGTACGCATTTGTGACACCCTATAGCCAAAACTCACCGTGGTAGCCTACCCTATTTTTGACCCGTTTCTTTTCTGCATTTTTAGACTACAACAAAAATCCTTACCATTTATCTATTGCGTTGAAGTTTTTCTTTATGGAAAAAATAACTTTTAAGGCATTTATAATACCTAGGAGCACTTTGTGGTATCCCACAAAGCTCCGCGTTAGGGCCTCCTCTTTTTTTATTGTATATCAAATCATTAAAATAACTCTTCAAATAAACTACATTTTTACCTTTTTGCGATGATACAAGCTTAATCTAAGGAAAAGTGACCTTGAAAGAATCTCAATAAATCGACTTAAAAGGTTGAAAAATCTATTTACATAATTTTTTTCCGCTTCAAACATTCTTTCAGTCATTTTATCCTAATACAGCCTAACGTGAAACTAAGACGTACCCCAAACTTTTCATGAGACGAATCAAACGTAGTGAGTTAAGTTCATGAAAAGTTCTGAACGAGTTTGAATCGTTCAACACCTTCAGAAGGATAGAACGTCTGAAGATCGTCTCCGGGACAAACGACGATCTTACGACGAACTAAACTAATAAGGTAAATATTTGTATGATAATGTATAATTATCATAATTATGCCTCGTTCGGGAGAAAATTTTTTACTGGCCGGCTGAAGTTGCCTTTTGGTCTAATTCAGTTGATTGGTTCAATGCGTCCTAAATATGACGTCTGACCCAACAGATGATCTTAACTTAATTTACTATTAAAATCGATCCTACAAAACAGTTTTGACATCAGGGGCACCCAACGGGAATATAGTTCAAAACCACTTAAACATAGCATTATTAAACGTATTTTAGTATTTAAACAGTAGATATAGGCATATTTTTATCCCCTAAAAATTTTTCATCTGTTCGGATTTCCTAGCTGAAAGTCTAGTGATCCGAAAATTATAGGGATCCGAACTTACCTTTTCGAAAATTTCAGCCAGAAAAAGGCTTCCGAAAATTCTAGGTGACCTTTTAAGGGTAAAAATCCGTTAAAAATGGGCAATTATAGTGGTTTTTAGCTGTTTGAACATCGTAGGAGAGGCAGGCAAGCAAGAAATTTTACAACAAATGTTCCGAAAATTCTAGATCTCAAATCGTCTTCAGAACAGATATTTTCCGAAAGTTGTCGTTGGGTGCCCCTGTGACATTCTCACTCTATCTGAAACATGAGCAGACGTAACTGTCAGCGACACGATTCTCGAAAATCCTGGTTACCAGCTGTTTAGGCTTTTTAGCCTGAACGCCCTCGAAGCTCATGACCTTGCCGTTAAAAACACAAGTTTGATATTGATCCTTCTTGTTCACTGGTGGAGTCCACGATTGATCTATTTTCAGGGGGTTTTCAGTTTCGACCAGTGACGAATAAGGATGTTGAGCGTGTTATGAAAGTGCTCCCGTCAAATAAAGCGCCAGGATATGACAAAGTCTGTGCTTGCCAGTTTTTCTTCCGCTTATCACAGTATTATGAATACTTCTTTCTATCATAGAGCCTTTGCAAGGGCATGGAAAATCGCTGAGGTGACTCCGGTTCTTAAGTCGGGCGATTGGGAAAATCCGTCAAATAACCGTCCTTTTTCCCTATACTGTCAAAGGTTTATGAGCGTCTCGTGCATGGACAGTTTACTAAGTAAGAAGTTGGCTGCCACTCCAAGAGGTAATCGGAAGCTCCATTATACCAGAAACTCATAAGGGGTTGTTCAACCCCTTTGAGTTTCTGATTATACCGATACGGCCCTTCTCCACGTCACGGATGATATTTTGCAAGGCAGTCGATATGTCAAAGGCTCAAAGGCCTTTGGTAGTCTGAGACATGACATTCTATTAGGGACGGACCATTAGAAAACTTATGGGGGGGGGAGGGCGGGCGAAAAACAAAAAAAATATTCGCGCAAGGCAAAATTAAATGAAAAAAAATTCGTGCACGCCAATTAACCCTAAAAAAATATTCATGCTACGGGCTAAAAAAAATTCATACAAGGAATATGATAACGAAAAAAAATTCCTGCGGCTCAAAAATTCCCCTCCCCCCCCCATAACTTTTCTAATGGTCCGTCCCTTAAACAAATAACAAGCCTTGGGTGTGTCCTCCAAAAGTCTCGAATGGTTCCATAGCTACCTGGTGGGCGTCAATATTGGGTCTAGTCCAGAGTCAGGAGCTGGTCTAGTCTTATTTACTATCTATTCGAATGACCTGTTATCTGTCCCAAAATACTGTAAATCGATCTGTTATCTAGATCATTCTAAACTGTATCTTTCGCTTCCCTCATCTATTGTATCTAAAGTAATCAACAATCTAAATATGGACCTGGAAAACGTCACGTTTTGTAAGTTAAGTAATGTATGTATGCACTTGTCAGTCACCACAGTCGTCATAACACTGCAACAGTCGTCACCTCCTCGGGGACCCGGGGACAGATAGTGTTCTTCGCGCCATTTTTTACCGCCCGTTTAGACTTTCCCTTGTCCCCACTATCTACCCCTGGGGCTCCGAGGATGCCGTCGTCATAGTCTCAAACTCCTCAGAATCATACCACTCGTCAGGCTCAAAACACTCGTCACAGTCAGAGAATACTCCTCAGAACCACAACACTCGTCCGATTTACAGCAATCAGCACAGTCACAAAACTCGTCAGCGTCACAACACTCCTCACAGTGACAACACTCGTCAAAGTCACAACACTCATCAGAGTCACAACACTCGTTAGGGTTACAACACTCGTCAGAGCTAGTACACTCGTCGGAATCACAACACACGTCAGAGTCAACGCATTCCTCGGAGTCGCAAGGTCAAGGTCACCACACTCATCAGTCACAACACTCGTTAGAGTAAGAACACTCGTCAGGGTCAGAACGCTCATAAGAGTCACCACACTTGTCAGTCGTAACTCTCCTCATACTCACAACACTTGTCAGAGTCAGAAAACTCGTCAAAGTCGTAACACTTGTCACAGCCACAACACTCGTCAGAGTCACAACACATCTCAGAGTCCCAATACTCGTCATAGTCACAATACTGGTCGAAGTCACCAAACTCGTCAGAGTCTCAACACTCGTCAGCACTCCTCAGAGTCACAACACTTGTCAGGGGCAAAACACTCATTAGGTTCTCAACACTTAGCCTGCGTGGCAGGCGCAAAAAGGGAAGGCGAGGGGGAGGAAGAAAAGCGCGAAAGAGGGGAAAAGGGAAGGGAGCGCCTGCTTTGAGAGCCGGTGTTTTTGTATTCCGCCCAACTTTTTTTCTCAGCCACTCCGATAACGTCAATCGTCAATACGTGACAAATCACAAGTAGGGGGCGCTTCCAGGGAGTCTATCTTTTTGTCGAGGGTCGAGGGTTCCATGACGAGGGCGAGGGTACCATGTCGAGGGTCGAGGGTAACATTTTTTTTTCCAATTTTTTTTTTTTTTTTTGGAAAAGGTAATATTCGATGCAATCAATGTCATTAAAACAAATAAGAAGAATTTGAAAAACAAATGGCGCGTGAACATCTTCTAGTTGTTGGGTGGGGGGGGGGGGGGAGGGGGGGGGGGGGGGGGGGGGCTGGAATAGAGGAAAGCTCCAGGACATCCCAATTTGTTTTCGAAGAATTACATTTATAACACCCCGGAAACCCATACCACGAACAGAACACGTTACTTGAGTGCGTTGAATTATGAATTTCTAGTTCTGAAGGTGTTCAAGTTCCTGTTTTAGTTGGCCCTGAGAAAAGCTGGTACAAGTCTACGAGGTGCAACAGTGGTGCTATATTTTCATCAATCTCTGAATGAACACCGTCCCAATTATCGTTGGAGTACCTCAGGGTAATGCTTAAGAACCTCGTCAGTTGTGTCGAGACCCTTCACCGCTGACGTGTTTGGTGGGGTGGTTGGGTAATCTTGAAATTCTCTTTATTTACGGCTAATAGGCTTGTTTGCTGAGATGGTTCGTGTTGGTTCGTTGTTGTGGTTAGGTGTTCTTTTACAACTGTAGGGGTTTACGAGCAAATCGCTCTCTGAGAGTAGAGATACCAGGTATCTGAGTTTACATCTTGGTGTTCTTTAATCTTTACAGCAGCTCATATGTCTTGTTTACAGCATCACTTAACGAATTCTCCTAGACATTTAACTGTAACTAATTTCAACCACTCTCTCCCTTGTGCTAAACACTGGCAACTTATATAAGTAAAACGTAGGTACGTTTAGGCTTACTGACCATGAGAGTTGCAAACGCTTTTCCGAGTGACTTAAACGAATAACCCAAGTGGAATAAACAAAACCGTAAGAAAACCAATAAAAGAGTGACAGCTAAACCCACGAGGCTCTACCTTAAACCAAAACAGGAACTCTGATGTAGGTATCAATCAAGGTCAGCGACGGTTCCAAAACGTGCCCACTTCAAGGACTGACAATCAAATTTAATGAATGACATTCATGTTGGAAAACTACTTTAAGAGGTAATAGAATTTGAAAATCTGTCGACACAAATACGGATTAACCTTGACCTATAAACTGATCATAACAAGACTCTAGTCACGAGTGAGACGTCAAGCACAAACACGAAATAAACTTAAAATAACCTTCAAAATACTTCACCACACAACCATAAATGGCACTGAGATCTTGTTCTTTGGGTTTTGAAGAATTGTGCGGCTAAAAATTAAGTATTTGGTCAAAGGGGAGCAGTAGTTACAGAGAGACAGAAGAACTGAATCCTGCCTACTAACACCTAAATTGCCCGAATCGAATCTGAGAAAAACATCTCAGTCAGGACCTTGCCCAGCAAGGGTGCTTGTCCGAAGGACTGCCTTAAGACTCGCGAACAACTATTGGCAGAGCGCATCCAAAAAGCATCCAACCTGCCCCAACAGGAAAGACGCGAATAGTAATCGACAACCTTGATAAGCAGAACCAGTTCTGGGCCTACTGTTATAGTACAAGTGAGATTAGTATTTTCCTGCGTTTGGCTTGGTAATTAGCAGGAAAATATGCTCTCATCGGTATCTTATGTTTGTTTAGGCGTGTGCGCTAGTATGTGGGTAATTAGTAGGGGTATATATTTGAGCATGCTGGTTTTGTCTTTCATCCCGGTCTCATGTTCCAGCGTTTGGGTCATTTTTGTTTGTTTGTGACTTTTTAGTGTGTGTGTGTTCTTTTTGCTTTTATTTTGTAGATGTTTTCAGTTCTACTATGTGGTCGGATCTTCGGGCTGCGGTTCCCCAGGGATCCAGTGTTTTACAGTCCCTTGCAAGTTCTCTTCCGGATGTTGCGTTGGCTAGCAGAGCACCCAGTACTTCCTCCAAGTATTTTTCCTCTTACAACAGATGAAGGTCTTGGGCACGAGAACATGGCTTGACAGTTTTTCCCGCTTCTCCGTTTCACTTTGCTATATATTTGCGTCATTTAATGACTGAGGCGAAGACAGCATCTTCCCAGGAGTCAGCAGTTCACAGCATTGCCTGGTTTCACCAGCTCCTCCTTCTGATCATCCGTTGGTGAAGAGTACTCTTGCCGGGCAGTTAGTTGCCTCCAAGGCGATCTCAATCGCCTCTCTGTATAATATTCGTTCGGTTGTTATTTGCTTACTAGCTTTTGCTGCCTTTCTCAGATTTGATGAGCTTGCTAAGCTTGTTCGATCCGATGTTAAGATCGAAAATGACATGTTAAAGTTATTTATTCAATCTAGTAAAACTGATCAGTATAGGGATGGAGCTTGGATTGTTGTAGCTTCTTCTAGGAAAGCAACTTGTCCGGTTGCTATGATGAACCGTTATTTAGATAGAGCTGGGCTTTCCTGTGATAGCCCTTTGTTTTGCCAGCTTTCCAAAACTAAATGTAGTTATAGGCTTAGATCTAAAGGTTTAAGCTATTCACGGTTAAGAGAGTTGATGCTTGAGGCCTTTAGAGATATTGTACCTAATATTTCTGCCATTGGTACGCATAGCCTTAGGAGTGGCGGGCTACTGCTGCCGCAAATGCTCGCGTACCAGACAGTCTTTTTAAGCGTCATGGCCGCTGGGGTAGTGAATCGGCTAAGGACGGGTATGTCCAAGATTCTTAATCTTCTCTTTTGTCGGTTTCTAAGGCTTTAGGTATTTAGTTTTCCCGTTCGTACCGCTTTTAATTGATTCTAGTTTCTATTTAGTTGATCTTGCCCGGGGGACCGTTTTTTTTATGGGGTACAGCTGGCCTGGGGTTTTCCTCCTAGGTGCAAGCGGACGTACGGGGAGGTTTTTCACCCAGCTGTTGTTCCAGACCCCATTTCAATTAGCTTGTGATCTAGTTCTTTGGAGCTGTATGTTACTTGGATTGTATATTACGTTTCTATATGTCATGTACCTTTTAGTCTTTTCGTGAATAAACCGAGCGCTTGGTTTGAAGCGAGCCGCACCCAAGGTTTGTGAGTTTTCTTGTTGTGACAAACTGAGATTTAAAGGAGAGTTGTACTGGTGTTCATGATCATTGACGCCGCAGTTGTCAACATCCCAATTCCCAATTCTGTCCTTCATAGAAGAGTTTTATCTAACGCAAAAAAGGGCCTGCTAAAACTTTGGCTTCAACATTAGCCTGAAGAAGACTTAGATCACGCATCAAGATGTCAGTGAAATCTCCAACACAATTGGTGGCTGTATAGCTGAGACCAATCGTCCTTTATAACTGTCACTCGACAAGGAGCTGCTTTTGTTATATCCAAGAGTTCCAAAACATGGAAAAACAGCCACAACCACGACCGGAACGTTGTTTAGGATATGTATTCTAAGCACTCTCCTTTATTGGAGCGAACTAAGATAGACAACATACATGGACACGCAATTAACCTGAACTTGTTTGTTGTTTGTAAGTGCCAGGAGCTACCCCTGTGTGGGGGACTGGAACTAGTGGAATTAAAAGTTTTGTGAGCGCTTGGAAATGACTGCAGTGTTTTTGATGTTGAACCGGGCTTTTAATAGAATTTCTCGCGCCTACGAATATCTAACATACCGTACATGGCACCTGCTTTGGTCAGAATCTGGGCTGCCAGCATCTTCACCCTCCTAACCCAGCGTTGGTTACACTGCGTTTGACACCTGGAACCAGATCTACACGATGGTTCTTTATAGAGTCAGTGACTTGAGTCTTCGGTACAGTCCACGCTACACAACAACACACCTCTCACACAACAAGCTTCCGGAGTTTATAAATGCAACCATCCACGCTGTCTCACCCGTCCTTTTCTCCAGGAAGGTTAAAAAAATTACATTTTTACCGCAACTAATGAACAAAGAAAAATCATTGACCACTTATCCTGCAAATCTAAAAATCTTCTCTACTTAATTCAATGCAACAAATGTAAATGCCAGTACATTTTAGAGACCAAACGCCAACTAAATGAACGATTTGGAGAACACTGTCGATCCACCTTGAACCACCAACAACTCAGCGATCCCACTCCTGTCTCCTTACATTTTAATCAAGCTGGACATTCAATAAACGACGTCACCCTAATCCCACTTGAACTCATACGCAGCAACCGTGACGCAGTGAGAAAGGCTCGGGAGGCTCATCTAATACACAAAGGGAACACATCATCTCCTCTAGGAATAAGTAGACGTGACGAAGCTCACTGATATAAGATACCTAGTCTCTTATACCAATAACAATCCATTGTTTTTGTTGTCACATTCTCAAATTCTTATTTGTAACGAACTTATAGTTTTACTAAATGAAATGGGTTTTTTTATAGAATGATTTCAAATGCAGAAAGAATTTACAAGCCTTTTTGAAGAAATGTCCCTGCAACAGCTAGAGAAATGCTTTTATGTTTATCGGCAAGAGAACGTGACGGCGACAAAATTGTAATCGTTGGCAACAATTAATGAGTAGAAAATGATCAATTTTGGCTCAATTATCTCACCGTTTGGTCTCACTTGCGTAAGCAGCGAGACTCATAATCTAAAATGCGTTTTTCTTCGTATTTAGGACACAAAAGGGGGCATTGTGCCAGGCGTTCCTTGCGGAGACCGTGGAAACTGGGAATAGGAATCGTTGCGTAATCGAAGCCACGCATGTTTTGCGAAGAAAGCTTAGGAAAGATTAAATTTAGAGCTTTTCCGAAACGTGTTGGTCCACGAATTCCATTGCTTCAAAGCATTGATTACTTTGGAACTTGTGAACACTACTGAGTGGTCGAAAAAACAAAAGAATCTTAATTAGCAAATCTGCGATGGTCGGGTGTTGTAAACTTTCAATGTATGCAAATGGGTCTTGTGATGAGGATGCGGTTTATTTTCGGCGATGATTGAAATGACTTGCCACGTAAATCACTTCTTTGATCTCTGGCAATGATGTTATTTCTCTCGCCAACACGCCTACTAAATCAATTCAGAAACAAGTAAAAAGTATCGACGACGATAAAGTAGGAAGTAAAAAAACTTTAAGCGAGTAAATCCTGTTTCGTGTAGAATTAATACCTCCTCATTTCTCGATCCAATCTCCAAGCAAGCGAGACTGGACGCCGCTCTAAGAGCGTTCTTGTTTAGTTTATTCTAAAAAATTACAGTTGACTCCCGATAATTCGAACCTTCAAGGGAAATAGAAAAAAGTTCGAGTTATCGGGAGGTTCGAGTTATAGAGGGTTCGAGTTACTGGGATTCGACTGTATTCATTTAAGTGTCGGTGGTTAGTGGTGAATATTTGTTATATATCCCAAACTAGACATTTTTGGTATATTTAATGCTGGTAGCTCAAATCAAAATTGAGTTATCCATATTTAGAAACTTCCCTCCCCGGAACAAAGAGTTTAAACTAAGTGACAAAGACTGTACAATGAAGTAGCAATGTTGGAGAAGGGCGCGACAAACGCTTTATTAGTTTTTAAAACAAGAACAGTAGTTTATTCCAAGGAGAGTGATAGATGGGGAATATCATTCAAGCCGACCCGACAGATATTTGTTAGGACGCCAACACTACCCTCAGATTTTGGAACTTACAAATGGACTAAAACCTAAAATTTACAAACCAGAAATGTAAATTGAAGTTCTCAGATTTCAAAAAAAAGTACGTCTTGCATTTTAGGAACTCCGTAACGATATTTAATCATTATTAACAAAGAAACAAAGAAAGAGGGAATAGACATGGATTCCCGGGGGAGGGGGGACTTCGCATATGAGAGGGGTGGGGATGCTCGTCGTCTCGCTTAGGGGTGTAAATTTCGGATTTGGGTCTCACTTAGGGTGTTCTGGGCAAATTTTTAGCCATGAAGGTCTCGTTTAGGGTTGCGCGCGAAAAAATATAAAATATATATCTGATATGTATATTTTTAATTCGTTTTATTTACTCATTCATATAATCCAATTTTTCCCATTTGTCTGTGTTTTAACATGGTCTCTTTTAGGGGTCAAAAAAAGCTTGGGCCACGCCCAGATCGGTCTCCTTTAGGGGTTTAATTCAAAATTTCCGACGAACATTCCCACCCCTTTGATATGCGGAGTCCCCCCCCCCCGGGCATGATTATAACGCCCATGAAAAACTTAGGCTAATTATCTCAAGATGCGGACAGTGGCGTGACGTGGCTCCTTTAAGAGCTAAGAGCCTTTGCAGAACTTGATTCGTTCGGTGCCTCAGAGGATTCTCATAGCTAACAATTCCTAATTTTGAAATCTTAAATGCCAAGAATCATACAAAATATCCGCGGAAAAAATATAGATTGGACCTGCCGTCAACTAAGATACTATATTTATCTAAACCTAAATTCTTTGCGCGTTTTCTAACGAGGTGTCAAGAACAAATTTATAATGCTTCGTACACTTCTTGACCATACAATAATTATTAAGCGATCTTTTTTTCAGTCGAGACAGTGACATATTGGTTGGTTCACACTGTGCAACAGAAAAGGGCTTAATCCTTATTTAAAGAAAAAAATAAGCCTTGCACACTCAGCCGCCTTGACCTCATGTCTGTGTTCAGTTATCCATATGACTAATAAACATTCAAGAGTATTCTAAATGCTCTACGCATACACTGACTCTGTTCCGTTTCAAAAAGAAATAAATTAATGTGCTTTCACACACGAGTGCCAATAAATTATAAGACATAAATAGCGCAAACGCAGTAAGATGCCTATTTCCATTGAGGCAAGGCAAAAAAATTTTGGCTGAGCTGTAGTCACATCAGTCTCAATATTTCAATTATCAGAACAACAAGTGCTTGAGTCATTTGCTCTTCACTGCTGTAAAAGTCTATTTTCTTGGGAATTCATATTTTTACAAAGTTTTTAAAAAACTTTACTAGTACTAGTAAAAAAAAAAATTTTCAAAATTCTTTAACAGTGAAAAATATTTTTCATTGATTTTCTTAATATTACTGTATACTAATAAATGGAAAAATGGGCACAAAAGATATGACTTTTCGCGAAATTCATTTCATGGTATATAAGTAAATTATACTAGTAAATTGTGGAATGGGCGAAAACGGCTTGACTTGTTGGCGAGATTTTCATTTACTAGTATCTTGACACTATTTACTAGTAAATTGTTGAACTGGCGAAAAAGTCGTGACTTTTTAGCGAGATTCTCGTTTACTAGTATCTTGACACAAATTAATAGTAAATCGTGGAATGGGCGAAAAAGAATTGACCTTTCAGCGAGATTTTCATTTTACTAGTAAATGGTGGAACGAGCGAAAAAGGCTTGACTTGTTAGCGAGATTTTCATTTACTAGTATCTTGATACTATTTACTAGTAAATTGTGGAATGGGCGAAAAAGTCGTGACTTTTTAGCGAGATTCTCGTTTACTAGTATCTTGACACTATTTACTAGTAAATGGTGGAACGGGCCAAAAAGGCTTGACCTTTTAGCGAGATTTTCATTTACTAGTATCTTGACACTATTTACTAGTAAATTGTGGAACGGGCCAAAAAGGCTTGACTTGTTAGCGAGATTTTCATTTACTAGTATCTTGACACTATTTACTAGTAAATTGTGGAACGGTCCAAAAAGGCTTGACCTTTTAGCGAGATTTTCATTTACTAGTATCTTGACACTATTTACTAGTAAATTGTGGAACGGTCCAAAAAGGCTTGACCTTTTAGCGAGATTCTCGTTTACTAGTATCTTGACGCTATTTACTAGTAAATGGTGAAACGGGCCAAAATGGTTTGACCTTTTAGCGAGATTTTCATTTACTAGTATCTTGACACTATTTACTAGTAAATGGTGGAACGGGCCAAAAAGGCTTGACCTTTTAGCGAGATTTTCATTTACTAGTATCTTAACACTATTTTATAGTAAATGGTGGAACGGGCGAAAAGTGCATGAGTCCCCCTTCCCCCCCTCCTAACCCGGTCGCAGGAAACAAGAAATGCCCAGTCTGAACAGGGTTAATATTGTTTTGAGTATATATTCTTTTTAAGTTTTTGGTTTTTCATTTATTTACTTAATATTTATTCAGTAGAGAGCCATACTTTGCTTATATAACAACAAACTTTTATAAGGAACCAAGGCAGAATTTGAAACAAAACTCATCTACCAAAGCAGAATCAAGCCAATAGAATGGAAACGTTGCATCGATGACGTTTTCTTCCTATGGAATAAAAGCAAGCAAGACATCAATTTGTTCATTGAACAAGTTAACCAGTTCCACCCTTCAATCAAATTTACAGCTGAAATTTCAAAGAACGAAATTACTTTCCTTGACGCAATAATATACAAAGGGGATAGATTTCAAACTGACTCTATCCTCGACATCAAGACCCACTACAAGCCGACAGAAACCTTCCAATACACGTATTTCACCTCCTGCCACCCTCCGGGTGTAAAACGAGGTTTTATCGAAGGCGAAGCGACGAGACTCCTAAGAACAAACTCTTCACAAACTACTTTTGAAGAGTGCCTCGCAAACTTCAAACTGCGCCTCAAAGCGCGCGAATATCCTAATAACTTCATCGAGAGGTCCCTAACAGGAGTCCGCTTCGAGGACAGAAGGTTGGCTCTCCAACAAAGAAAAAAGACTCAAACGAAAATTTAGCCATTTGTCACGACATATCACCCGGCAGTAGGTGGCCTAAAAGAAATTTTAATGAATAACTGGGTTGTAATACAAAACCAGCCGTTGCTGAAAAGCATCTGTACTAAACCTCCGATTATATCATATAAGAGAGGCAAATCTCTAAAAGACACGCTCGTTGAAAATATAATTGAAGGCTAAAATGCATCGCTATCGCAACTCACGAGGGGAGTCCGTGTAGGCCTGTCAGAGTCTTTTGTTTTCACCGGCAAAAACCTGTGTGACTTCTGAACGCTAGCGAGATTTATGAACTCTAAATGGAACAAGGCGACTACGTTTATTCCCTCGCCCAGAAAAGACAATGGAATTGCGAAACGTTCTACAATTTATCAGATATAGACTCTAATAAAAAAGCGTTACTCGATGTCTCTAGCAGACCCCGGGAGACAATTGATTACATTTATGGACCAGCAAAGTAAGCTTCACGTTTACCCAAACAACAGTAACAGCTTTGTTCCTGGTCGCAATCGTTGTCTCGTTATATTTAAAAGTTCTTAATGATTACATGGGTGCAGGGTATTTGCCTTATAATTGTTCTGATCTCTTGTTGTTCATATCTAGTCAGTGTTGTTGGTTGTGGATTTCGCAACGGAAGATTGGGGATGAGCGCATTTTGTAAAGCCTATATTTAACCTCATTCATAGCCATTCAAAGTTGTCTGGTGTTTCCAAAAGGTGGGTGTTGTTACAGGGTAACGTTTATGGGAAATAACGCAATTTTAAAAGAGGTCAATTAACGTCTCTTTACATTTCTTTCAACCCCGTTGTCTAATGCACCAGAAAAAAAGCCTCCTTTTTTATTTCCTAACTGCACAGAAATGGGCTGGGCCGGGAAGGTGAAAATGTGGAAGCGAACAGCGTGACTGAGAAAAAACACAGCTTTTCTTCTGGGTAGACTAGAGATCCCGCCCACCGAAATAGCAACAACAACAACAACAACCAACCAACCAACCTTTCTATTTTGCCAACTTAAAACTTACAAGAACAGCTTAAATTAAAAGAGATCAGGCAAAAAACTACTCAGAATAGCAAAAAGAGCTAAACGAGCTGAGTAGTTACAATAACTAAATTACCTTGTATAGGGTTGCAACAGATGACAGATAGAGAGGGAAAAAATTATAAATTTAGGAGGAAGTAAAGGGTACGTGGAGCCAAAACCGGGGTTTCACAATCACAGAGGGAAAACAAATTACCAATTGAAACTTCCACTAAGTATCTACTGTTAAGTGAGACAAAAGAACAGTAGAAAGTAGCTTTCTTTCTCTCCTGCTTTCGAACTGTTTTGTCCGTTCCTTTTCTGTCTAAAATGCCTTTTTTCTTTCATTATTATACATTATTTAAATACTAATAAATACATTTTCTCGCTAAAAAGTCATTTTTTTTCCTGTTTTTCCATTTATTAGTATATGTTATTTAAATACTAATAAACGATTTTCTCGCTAAAAAGTCATTTCTTTTTTGCCCGTTTTTCCATTTATTAGTATATATTTTTTAAAATACTAATAAATGCATTTTCTAGCTAAAAAGTCATTTCTTTTTTGCCCGTTTTTCCATTTATTAGTATACATTATGTAATTTAATAAATTTGCTTGTTTAACTTTCACTGTTAAAGTTTTTTGCTAAAAATATTTTTACTAGTACTAGTAAAGTTTTTTAAATACTTTGCAAACATCTGATGACCCTATTTTCTTAGTTCTTCAAAGCTACAATAAAGGAATGCTCCATTTCCAGGGTGATTTAAAGTAATTCACGTAAACATGAGGATGAAACGTGAAATTGGACTGTCTTTCCATCAACAGACTGCTGAAAGTCGTAGAATGTCAATCATGCAAGTTAAAGGAACAAACGGGCTACGACCATGTAACAGAGTGGAAACTTTGGAAACTAGGGAGAAGCAGTGGGTTCGTTCATTCCTATCTCGCTCAACAAAGTGAAAAGCAATAGCCAGCATTCTTGTCTTGTTCCTCTTAGAAACAGCAGGTTGGAAATTCAGATTACACTTCTCCATTTGAAGTCGCCTCTCCTTGTTGACCCAAAGTGATGAAGTTTAACAGATCAATGCGGGTGACAATTCCAAATATCATTTCTTTCTGGTCCAGTTTTCCTTTATCGTTATCTAACAAGCCAAAACGATCACAGTAAGTATGTATCTGAGAACAATCGTACTCCACAGTAACTACCTACGGCTGTCGGACTTCAGTGAAATAAGTTGTTAATTAAGTCTTGGCATTTCATACCTTTACTACATTCAATGTGAAATTATGAATCATATCCTTGCATTTGATGGGCTCTCTGCGGAGTAACTTATACAGAGTCATGAGGTGACTCGCTCGTCGCATCTGTTCAAAACCGCTCCTTTTTTGCATACAAAATGAGACAAAAAAGAGTTTCCGGTTCCGCTTATTTATAAACCGGCTGGTGCTAGATCAATAGAATATTGTTATTGTCTAACATCCAATGTTGGCGTGATTTTACAATGGAAGTAATCACTTAAGTCATAATTGAACTTCGTGTAGTTCAATTTTGGTGTGAAATCACACTTCTGCTTTCAAATGGTACTCACGCTGCGCGCTTCTTTGATTTTGAAATAGACTGTTCACAGTCCCCTATTTTTTCGTAAGATCGTTTAGATATACCGCGTCTTACCGTCACGGGTATCTTGATTTTAAAATGTACCGAGGGGCCGGGCGTCGGAGATTATAGCTCCGATTATGACTCGAGTATTCCCCCGTTCCCTAAGTAGTTTTGACACTCATGCAAGATGGCAGCCCGTAACGCAAAGCGCTCGATCTCGATGATCTTACGGAAAAACTGAGGACTGAACAGTCTAATTATGAAATCACCAGCATAATTTCAGACCAAACAGTTCAGTTCAGTTATTGTTGTCAATTATTGTTGTTTTTACTCTTGACTTACAGGCTTAGAAAGTTGATCAGTTGAAGCTGACTGTTTCTAAAACAAGTTTACTTAGTTTATGAATGCATGCATGTCATACTTACAGAGCCGCTGACTATGGACTACAACAGCATAATGATCAAGATCAAGAATACATGACAATTTACCAAGACTGGAGTCTAGTGTAACCTGAAAAATAAACACGACTTTGCCTTATAAGCCATCCAAAACGGATATTATTAGACTAGCACGCTGGTTGTTAGTTATATGGAATATGGCTTCCACAGCAGGTGCTCGAATAGAAAATAAACAATAATCTCAGGAATGTCTCTATTTCACCTTTTTAAAGTTCTTGTAGATGCATTTAACTATTGGGCTCTCAGGAGTGACTCTTCCACTTAAAATCTGCGACATGATGTTACCAAGAGTAACCATTCCCATTACAGCTCTGATTCAAAGGAAAGAACAGCAGTGAATTAAACCAGCCAAACAAAGCACAGCTCAAAATAAAAATCCGTATTTCTTTATCCACCCTTACCCAGCATCGTTGACTACTGGAACTTGATCAAAACATTCCCTGCAAAATAAAGAAATTGACAAATAAATGAATAAACGAATTCAAGAATTTCGCTGACGAAATTAGTCTTAGGTAGAGGATGAAAACAATTGCTTTAGCGAATATATATATATTTGTCGTAGGGTAAGACGTTCTTGACAAGTAGTTTCAGCAATTTATCTGGGAAATTCTTGAGAGGATAGCAGTAATTCAGACAAGGAAAGAATACATCTATTAAAAGTTACTCTTTTTCTTAAAACTACGGGCTCTGTAACCAGTGTCGAAACATTCAATGGAGATAGCGCCAAAATAAAATACCACCCTGGTTCTGTCTTGCCCGCTGTCTTTACAATCTATGAAGTGCGTGACAGACTATCCAAATATCATTTAAACAAATATTAATGCAGCCAGCGTTTGGTACAGCTAAATAATCTTCCTAAGGAATCTACCTTTAAATAGTGAAAGAAATACTAAATGTCGCCGTAAAATTATTCAAATGGCAGATCTCCTGTAAATACTTTTTTTACACAGATTTAAAAGTTCTGATTAAGTTGTGTTCTTTATAGTAATGACACTAAGAAATTCTTATTTTGTTAACAAATTAAGACACTAGCTGTGGAATAAATAAGCCAAAGAAATAAATGCGTGCATGCTTGGTGCAATTCAGTTGCTGTAAAGATAGACACCCCACTAGGACTTTAATTATACTGCTAAGAAACATACTTGTCCATTATGTCAATAGACTGCTGACAAGTAACAGTTGGCAGTACTGTTAGTGGAGTGTGTAAGTTAAGGGACGAAACTTTCTTTGTCCACCACCTGGAAAATAATAATAAAATCAAGTAGAAGTTTTAAAGTACTGAAATTATTGTTGGATGGAAGTAGAAATTCGACTAATACATCACCACATCAGTCGGGTAAGGATATGCATGGTTGCCACAGCCAGAGGTTTCTGAAATTCCCTGACTTTTTTCCTGACAAATGTAAAATTTCCCTGACCAACTGAATAAACAATTGCACAAATTAGTCCTGATAACGGACTCAGCCCTCTTCTTAGAGCCATCCTCTTCACTCATTTATTCATGCTTTCAGCAAGTCACGTGCAGTGTACATGAATTGATACTTCCTTAACATAACGTGCAAAAGGGATTGACATTCTTGAAAACCCAGCATATCAGCATTTTGTTCAATTTCATGAACAATACTTTACCAATACCACCAGTAATAACCAAAGGTTATGCTGTCCTTTGCATAGGTTTCACGTAACAGATGGTCAAAATACGCGTGATCAAATTATGAGGGGGTAGAGGGTCGAAAGGCGCGTGTTCAAATTGCTTTCTGTGTATTTCCATTCATTCTTAGTGGAAGTCCAAACGAATGCTGGCTACATATGATGCATGCCCAATAACAACTTGGACATTAGGATTGCGGGTTCCTCTTGTCGCCCGCAACAAGATTCATGTCGGTAAAAAGCACAAAAGAATTTTAAATGTTAGAAAACAATTAAAGAAGAGGGAAGAGAATAAATATGTACTCGTTAAATTTCACTTTTCACTGACTTCTTTCAAAGACTTAAATTTTCCCTTATTAGAAGTGAGATTTCCTATGTACTTTCCCCTGCCCTGATAATTTCCTGACCTGTGTCAACCATGATATGATTACTCCTATCTTGGAAACATAATTACTATCTCAAAAAAAGAAAAGTATAAGTCACTGACAACATCTCTGCTTTAAAATAAACCATGCCATGGTTCATTCCAAAGCAGAGATATTGTCAATAAATATATGTAAACAAAATATTTTTCCATTTAGAAATAACATTCAATTTTATCCTTGGTAAACGTTTTATTTTTTTGTCAATTTAATAGTTAAGTATGGTAATGAGTTTAAGTGAAAGAGGGACAATACACATTAAACCTTGAATAAAATTGAACAACAATATATTCCATACCAAAACTTGTTGTTATCTTCTTTTCTCTCTTTTTCAAGGAATCCTTTGTCTTCCATCCAATCATCACTCAAGTATTTGGACCTAAAAATTAAAAAAAAATTAAAATACATTAACATTAAACTCATGATTCTTAAGGAATCACATGCTTTAAAAGTACATGAAATTGTACCCAGAGACATTCCTAAGCAATATTATTTTTATTACAAGGTGGAGAATACTTTGCCTTACATGTAGTTGCGGACAGAGTCCGGCAGCAGGACAACACACCTCTGTCCCTCCCCCAGAGTCTGTGCTGCTTGCACAGCAGCAGCCATAGCACTTCCACATGAGCCACCTAATATAACAACAAAACACAAATTAGTTGATAATAATATCCACCAAAAAGCCTGACAGCAAAAACATTCCCCTAATTGAGTCGGACTTAACATATTTACCACAAAGCAGTCCTTCCTCTCTAATAAGTCGTCTGGCAAAAGTGAATGCTTCCTTGTCACCAACTTTATACCATTTGTCAACAACGCTGCGGTCCAAAACAGTAGGTACAAAGTCATAGCCAATACCTTCTACCTACGAGAAAACAGATAAAATGTAGTATTTTACCATCTCTTTCTTTTCACTGTTTTTTTTTTGTGCAATAGAAAATGCTTAATAGGCACACCTAGGGTTTAGGAAGCATACATGTACCACACTAACTTAAGTACTGTTCGGTTATATTAAGTGGGATCTGATCTTATAAATGTTATGGACACTTAGCAAAAAATAAAGAAATCTTAACTTGGTCTGTAGTTCTTAAAGTTCAATTAAAGTTTTTAGCTTGGAACTTACATGATAGATTGGGTTGTCACAATCATTGAGTTCCTCCGGTTGAGCCAGGATTGACCCATGAGGATCAACACCAATCACCTGAAAAGTACCATATCACATTAATATTCTTAAATATCCCCTGCAAGCTATATACTGTGTGTACTGGACTTTCAAACATGGCAAATCATACAGTGTAGTTTCAATCCTCTACAAACTACAGCATTAGCAGCATTAGCATCAACTACGGGCATACTATTTACAAAACTATTTCAAAATATTGATCACCTTCACATTTGGACATTTTTCCTTGAGTTTTCTTGCCACACCAGTTATAGTGCCACCAGTACCAGCACCAAGAACAACCATGTCAACTTTACCTAAAATGACAGGCGTATTACCTATGTTATTTTTTTAGGTCTGAAGTAGAAGGAAGTTCCTGTAAAGTAGATCACATCCAAAATAATGATCCTTCATTCTAGGACAGTCTGAGGATATGCTTCTCCAGTGAACTTTTGAACATTGAATACTCGGAAATGCTTTAAATTCACAGGCACTTAGGGTCTGAAAACTTTGATATTAGATAAAGATGACTTAAACCAGAATTAAATCGCCAAAATACACTGTAATATTCCTTTGAAATTAAGACATTATCATTTTCTGAATGGCAGATAGGCTCACAAACAACCCTTATATTTTAGCTAATCTAGCTAATGCGATAAAGTCACATCTCTCTTTAGCTACCACACCCTTATAGTAAAGGAAAAAGAGGTTGCT
>CALNXI010000287.1:52133-62792 GCA_942486025.1 Porites evermanni
CAAGTTACAGAAGCGACAAACGGGTTCTCTTTTCAAATAATTCATGAATGGAATCTTGACCTGGTTTGACTGTAATTCGTCCTTCACAAACCTGCGAATTATTCTGAGCGATCTTCGCTTTCACAACACCTTTCAGGTGCTTCAGCCTTATTTTTTTTTCACTGCTTTCGGTACAGTACGAAGTCAACGAGCTTTAACCAGTAAAGTCTTTATTATTTGTAGCTGTTAAAAAGGTGCGGCAGTTCCAGCTAGCAGTATTTCATCACAAAAACAACACATTTAAATTTTTTTTTAGGAAGCGCCATCTGAACATGGACATACTTTTAAAAAAATTTTCTGTTCCCTAGCTAAAATTGATTTTAAAAGAGACATTATTCGCGCCAAATTTGATTCCCTTATGGTAAACGCTTATAGGCTAATAACATGACAGGTCAAGCAGACGTTAGATTATGTAAATTAGGGGGCGGTTGACGGCTTGTTAAATAAATGTATCAGGCGTTATTTTTTTCCCTCTCGAGCCAAAGAAGCAAAAAAGCAAAAAATAAAAAAATAACGCCTGATCTCAGGTTAGCAACAAACAAACACAGTGAACACACAGAAAAGCCCGCCTTGAGCCTGCGATAAGCGATGCGCAGAAGCTTGCGCAGAACGTTTTTCCGCCCTGAAAAAGTTCCCCCCACCCCTCCCCGTTCCCTTCCCTTTCCTTACTATTTTTTTCCCAGAGAGCCTGTTCACACAGGCTAGCGTTTTTTGAGGTCTGCGGTTTGTGTTTTCTAGAAACCCGCCAATCTCGAGTCTTTCTATTATCCATGAAGGGAGTCCTTTGTTTGCCGCCATTCCCATGAATCACTAAAAGTCGGTTCCCCTTTCGGCCGAGTTCCCCTCGTGAAAATGGCGGAAGAAGAGGTAGTGGCGAATACAGTGGAAGAACCACTAGATCTTATTCGTCTCAGCTTGGATGAAAGGATTTATGTCAAGTTAAGAAATGACAGAGAACTTAGGGGGAAACTACATGTACGTAATTCTTTACTTCTTTTCTTCTCTACCGTCTTAAACTTAGTACAGCGCGCTGCAGTCTGCAATTAGCTTAAATGTAAGTTTATTAAGCAAGAGCTTAACTGAAAAAGTACAAATCAGAGCTGAATTGTACATTTATTAAACGGAAAAATTAAGAACGAGGTAAGTGATATTCTTTGTAAAGTAAATCTCGATGAAAGCCCATATCTTGAAAGCGGTTAAAACCGTTATTGCCATTGATCCTGGTGCCTTAGTGGAGTAAAGGTACTTATTCTTCGGTTAGACAGTCACAGTATTTCCACAGCACTTGTTGTGACTCAATGTTTTAACTGTCTTACACCTCAAAACATATTGTAAGAGGTTGTGAAGACTTCAAATTAGCTTAAATTTTTGTCACAACATTGTCATTGGACATTAGGCTGTGAAAACAGCTGCCATTTCATGACACCACCACTGGTTTCCTCATGAAATATCGTCTATAAGGCAAGAGCGCAGAAATTCCATACTGATGATGTATCACTACCCAGATCTGGGTAGTGCTTCTGATTGGTCATTGCATACTGAAGCATCAGATGTCATTTTGCGGGAAACGAGTGTTGATGTCACAAAATGTCAGCTGTTTTCTCAGGCTTTTTTGTCATTATCATATATGTTTGTTTATGTTCAAACTGTTTTCGCTGTTTGACCCAGATCATAACCAACATTATAAAAAATAAGTGCACATTGGCATAACAGACTCTCGGGTTTGGAGTCACAGGAGATGAATATTAACAAGAATCCACTCAATTAAGATAACAGCATTCATTGGCCACATGATAGACCCTGGTGGTAAAATTCGAGACCAAAACTCGAGCACTTTTATACCCCAAGACTTCACCTGGAAAAAAATTTTAGCCATAGACTTAAAGTGCTGAAAATTTCAAGTTTATATTACCCATTAAAAAACCTAGAAATTTGTGTCTCGCAAAATTAAACCTCCTGAATCTCTGAGTTAAGCCCTGATGGGCAGAGGTTTCAGTCTTGCAAATTAAAAAATTGATTGATTACCAATATTATTACCCATAGTGGATATATATAGCCTGTGTCGCAGCCCGCCCATGCTTGATCTAGACCATTTGTCCAGCAGAATCCAGCAGAGTCACAAGGATATATGTGAGAGTTTCTGATAGGCAAGTTCTTATGGGTTTCTTATGTGCCTCACAATTGGCCCAATTCTTACTTGTGCTGGACATGTCAGAATTCACAGAAGCAGTGTTTACAGTAAATTATAAAAGAGCAGTTTGCACTTGAAAGCCTTCTTCTGAACAAAAAAGAATACTTTGAGGGAATTCCTTCTAATGCCAAAATTGGTTTGTAAATATGCTGACTGGTTTTCCAGCATCTCCCAATTGCTGCAGATGCAATGCCGCATATTTTGAAATCTAGCTGACAGTTCTAGGGTCAAAACAAATCAGGAAATCATGATGTTAAAAAAAAAATCATGTAGCTGTTCAGGTCCACGCATTTGGGAGAAAACCAAAGAACCTTAAGGTTATTTAGTGGTAATAAAAAGCTTAAGGCTTTAACCGAGGTAAAAGAAAACCATTTAATGTTATTAACTGTATCTGTGATAAAATCCTGTCCGAAAACATCTGCAGAAACATAAACCACAGGAACTAATTACTCAATATGAAAGGGAAAAGACCAGCTCAAAGCGGCAAAAATAAGGTTTTCTCTGTTAGAGGTTAGAATACTCCACACACTGCATAATCTACGCTATCAGAGAGGAAGCAAGAAAAACCTCTGTTGGTTAAGCTGACTCTCAGGTCATGTTTCACACCATCATGAGCTCATTCTCTCTTATCACAAGCTATGAGTCTTGTTTAGCCTGTGAACACTTTATTTCAAATCAGACTAATTACAAACTGCCAAACTAGCCAATCAGAAATGCCGACATTTGTCTTTGCAACTCTGAGGGATTCAACCTTGATATTGTGCACTAATTTGCTGTCGCTTTATACCATAGGTTTAGAGTGCCTGCGATACAGGCTAGGAATTTAAGGCTTTTACCGTTTTTCATAAGTTGCAAGTGCTTATTAGTTATTTTGTTAATGAAATTTTTTTTTTCACTTGTAATATTATTATTAAATGTGATTTTTTATACAGGCTTATGATCAGCACCTTAACATGATCCTGAGTGATGTAGAGGAAACTATAACAACTGTTGAAATCGATGAAGAAACATATGAAGAACTTTTCAAGGTAAATTTATCTACAATAGAATCAAATAATTATAAAAGAAATTATATAATCTAATTCTGTTCCAATTACCTAGTCCAATTGAATTTAAAGTTTTTTGCTTTCCAACTTGTTGGTTCTTCTGCCTCATCC
This sequence comes from Porites evermanni, assembly GCA_942486025.1. NCBI lineage: Eukaryota > Metazoa > Cnidaria > Anthozoa > Scleractinia > Poritidae > Porites > Porites evermanni. The sequence continues at coordinate 55,521 of CALNXI010000287.1, forward strand.
AGTGTTGAGGTTAATCTCCAAATAACCCAGTGTTGGACACTATAGTTGTTTTGTCTTCGGCAACAGTAAAAAAAGAATGACTACACGAGTGTCATTTGTGTAAAAAAATGCAGGTGTTTGGGTATCAAAATCATGGTGATGCATTTGTCTGTGTTACAGGAAAGTGAACTGCTTGTAAACTTCAAACCTAATGCCTTGTCCTAGCTCCCTACAACACCAAGAATATATATGGTGTTCAATACATCAGCTTTCACAGCAGAGTCTCCATTGTAGCCAATCTGTGTTTATTTTGCTAGAATTTCCCTGAGACTGAATAAAAAGCAGGATGTGTAAAAATAATAACCATGAATCCACAACAAATAACTCAGGCTGCAGAGGAATTATTTGTGTCTCAATTCCAGTTAAATTTTACGTACTTTGATAGTGTAAATCACCTTTGTTCAAAATTAACTATCATGCGATTTTGTTACAAATCTGACAAAATATTATCCAATTCTCTGAAAAACTATTGAAGGCAATGAGTGCGGACAAATTACAGTGACTTACAAATAGTAAAGAGACTCCTTTTCTTCTTGGCACTTTGTGCCTTGCCTCCGCATCTATGGGCCTTACTTGTTTGGTCAGGAAAGCTTTGCTTTCTTATGCATTGCCCAAAGGGCTACACATTCATTCATTTCCACTGAGCATAGAGTAATCTTTTGGTTAATAATGTAATATTTGATTCTACAGTAAAAGGTCAAGGCTTTTTGCGCTATCAACTGTAAAATTTAACTGAAATCAAGGTCAAATTACTCCTCTGCGCCCTGTGCAAATAATAAGAAACCTAGGCCTATACAGTAGTTTATGTTTCAAACAATGGAAACAACCCTTCCACCATTAATTTGTAATTATCACCATTCATCAATAGTAAAGTTGAATAAAAACTTTGATGCCCCATTTGTAATGGAAGAAGAGATTTACCTGTAAGATAACTGTGGACTTTGTTTTCAACAGACAACAAAAAGGAATATACCGATGCTATTTGTGAGAGGTGATGGTGTCATTTTAGTTTCTCCACCATTACGTGTGGGATTATAAAGACTGAAAGAAGTTGGCAGTCTAGGAAATCTACCAAGCAGTCAAGGAGCAGTTCCTTCCAAAAATATTTATTTTATTGTTTTTTGATGCTCTTCAGTGTTTTCTCTACAGACATACAATGTAATTTAGTGAAAGATGAAGTTTGGAAAAAAGTGCTGATTAAAATAATGTTATCTAGGGAAATTGAGTATCATTCAGCGTACTTAGTCCTTGTTATTAAAACTTCCTAGTACTTCTTCCATGTACTTGTAGACAAACTACAGCTTTATTTCTTGCACTCTGTTGTCTCAGGAATTTAATCATATAAATAAAGCTCTGTTAAAATTGAGTTAAGTGCTGTAGAGTTTTCAATTAAAACTGCTATTAGCACTGGGCCCAGTTGTTCAAAAGGTGGCTAACCCTATCCAGTAAATAAATCTCTATGCACTGGATAAATATGCATTTTTGGTTTCCCTAATACTTATCCACTGGATATTGATTTATTCAATGGATAATGCTGTCTGATGTTTGAACAACCGGGGCCTGATATATATACACCTTGTAAAGGTGTGCTGAGAGTACTGCATGATGAGGCAAGGTAATGATGAAAAGTTTATTTGAATGACTTATACAAAAGGTGGTTTCAATGTATATAGAACCATTCCAAAAAAGTCTAGCCATCTCAGATAATATGATCTATAATCATTTTAGTCATAGATAGATTGTATTATCCAAAATTTAATTCATGATGCTTTTTTTCTATGGTTGTTACAATTAATGGTCAATTATATTGTTTGAGTATATGTTGTGGTAAAATTTTATCCCTAATTTTCCTTATTTCAACTGTTGTTATAAACTTAAACTGAGGATAATAATAATAAAACACAACATGCATGCAAAAAATAACTCAAGATTAAGTTGATATCTTTTAACCACCTCAAGAAAACACATGCATAAATTTTGTGTGCCTACTAAAATTCACATGATGCTATGTCATTATTACTAAGAATCCGAGTTTCATTTTTTTTGTTGTATTCTTGATAACCACTGATCATACTACAAACCACCATAAGGGCCAACACTTAAAACAGTATGGTCAGCATAGCTTTGTTTCAGCCACTAACTGGTATCACTTCTTCACACAATACAAATAGATTTCAATTATAATATAATTATCCAATAATTATTGATTGGCAAATAATTTGCTCCTTTTACTGTGCTAGCACCTAATAACTTTGATGGGAAAGTTTTCTGTGATAAGATGATCATCTTGAAGAACAATCACCACATTCACCTCAAACTCTGAAATACAAAAATAGTAAGACAACATAGCTTCGCCTCCCAGCAACCATAGTGCCTTGCCTAGTCCCTAGGCCTCATTATTCCATGCAGTCAATGTGCATTCGCCTTGGATACGTCACCAAAATGCATTGACCAAGAAAGTCAGGGAAAATGTCATACAAGGATTAGGCAACATTGTGCCCACATATTGACACTTGACATACAATGACTCTGTTCATGAAAGTTATACTCACCAATTTTAAAGTTTGCAGTGGCTAAGGTAGGACAAGTGAATAAGCGGGGAAATATCATGTAGATTGGTATCTTTATACCACGACAAACATCTCCTTCTGCTATCTAAAAAAGAAATACAGAAAGACTGCACATGTTGTAAACCTAGGGACTAAAATGATTGTTACAGCATTGTTAAAGACCTTTAAGGTGGTCCGAACCTATTTATNAAAGTTATACTCACCAATTTTAAAGTTTGCAGTGGCTAAGGTAGGACAAGTGAATAAGCGGGGAAATATCATGTAGATTGGTATCTTTATACCACGACAAACATCTCCTTCTGCTATCTAAAAAAGAAATAGAGAAAGACTGCACATGTTGTAAACCTAGGGACTAAAATGATTGTTAGAGCATTGTTAAAGACCTTTAAGGTGGTCCGAACCTATTTATTCGCGCGTTGGTTATGTTTTTGAATTGAGTTTTTCAGCAGGAATGATTTAACCGATTTCTATGATTTTTAGCGTCCTTCAAAAAGCATGGTCGAACTTTAAGAAAATGCTATTTATTTTCTGATAGGTGTAAAAACGTTTGAGATATCGGTATATGTTTAAAACCGCATTTTTGCAAAAAATGTCAATAATTTCAAAACCCTTTGACAGATTTTTCTCTAACTTCGGCAAATAAGCCTCACAGCTCTCTAGTTTTATATTTGCAAGTTTGAAGTCAATTGTGCATGTGACTGTAGAACTAGCTGCACAAATAGCTTGTCAAATTTAACCTTAAAATGCAACGCTAACACATTTATTTTGTGAAAGTTAACACACAAAGAGGACAACTGCCAACGGACTATCTCCTGTCTGCAAGGGTATTCTTGCCCAAAGCTTAAGTTGCAAAAAAATGAGTAATCAGAAACCTACGGCGAATACAGTTCGCAATACATAAGAAGAACAACTTAATCCTGAAAATTATGCAGGGAAAGGTTAAATAACTTCTATTTTCCAAGTTACTGTGTATTTTCCCTTCTCTTTTCACAAAAAATCTCAACAAAGCATGATATAACAGCTACGGAAATCTCCTACCAGTTTTTAGCACTGAAGGTTCCTGTCTTGAGGAAAAATAAAGCTACCAACTCCAGTAATTCAACTGATCCATTTCCAGCTGCCACAAAAACCCTTGTATTAGGTAATTTATTCAAGTTTGAAAGATTTGCCGTCACATTCACACAGGCATTTTGCCATTGGGGATAATGAAAAGAATAAGACGATTGTCATATTTTCTTCATCTTTATCCCCAAGTGGCAAACTTCCCTCGTGAATCAAGTCTTAAAACCTTGAATAAATTACCAAGTACAAGGGCTTTTAGTGCAGCTCAAAACTGAACGGTTAGAAGTACTGGAGTTGGTGGCTTTATTTCTCCTGAAAACAGAAACCTACAATGCAAAAAACTCTTGAGAGTTTTTCATAGATAATGCAATTTGCTCTGTTAAGATAGGTTTTGAAAAGAGAGGGACAAATACAAAGTAAGTTTCATAAATAGAAATTCTTTTGTCTTGCCCCTCACTCAGCATAAAGTTGTTCTTCTTGTATTGTGAACTGTATTCGCCGTATGCTTCTGATTACTCAATTTCTTGCAACTGAAGCTTTGGGCAAGAGTACCCTTTCAGATAGGAGATAGTCCGCCGGTAGTTTCCCTCCATTTGTCCGTCAGCTTTCACAAATATGAACAGTTCGTTAGCGTTGCATTTTAAGTTTAAATTTGACCAGCTATTTGTGCAGCAAGTTCTACGGTCACAATTGATTTCAAACTTGCAGTTATAAAACATGAGGGTTCTGAGGCTTATTTGCCGAAGTTAGAAAACAATATGTCTTAGGGTTTCGAAATTATTGACATTTTTTGTAAAAATGCGGTTTTAAACATGTGCCGATATCTCAGACGTTTTTACACCTACAAGAAAATAAATAACATTTTCTCAAAATTGGATCATTCTTTATTAAGGCTGCCAAAAATTATGGAAATCGGTTTAACCATTCCTGCCGAAAAACGTGATTAAAAAACATAACTAACGCGCATATAAATATTTTCAGGCCACCTCAAGTTTCATCAACACAGACAAAAGCTTTAATAACTGCCTGAGTTCATCTTTTGTCTCATGAAACTAAGAAGTCTCCTTTGCAGCAGTTATTAGGGTCATCATATGTAACACTCCTCCTCCACTAATCTAATAATGGCTGCAAAGGAGACTGGGAACCTAGTAATCTTTGATAAGTCTGAAGTGCTGTTTTAAACCTTGGAGCAAGTTGCTGACACAATGAATCAACTTGGAATTTTTTGAACTTAACTTTGTGGCTTTTTATCCAATTCCCAGTTAACTTTTCCCACTTCAAATGAAAGCAGTTACAAGTTTCTTGTTACAATTACAAGTTTTATGCTTGCAATCCTGCCTTTTCAAATCCGTCAAGTTCTAATGTATATTTTCATACCTGAATATTTTGAATCTCAGTAGCTGAGGATACAAACACATTTAACATCAGTAATAATATTAACTATCATTTATGTCTTTCATCACCATTATTGAACTGGCTGGACACAAGAATGGACTGGCCTGGTCAAATAAGTCACTTAATTCCCTTCTTTATATCAAGAGGGCTAGAATACACAATCAATTTGCAACCATGTCATAAGATACAAGTATGTACAAAGGGACATAAACAAGATCCTTTGATGCAAAAATCTGAGTTTCATAGCACTTAAGTCATTTTCTTAAAATTTAATCCTTGGTTCAAATGTTATTTTCCTTTGTTCTTGGTATGGTGATCCATGATGAGTTTGAAACAAATTTAGGCACAAAAATTCAAACCAGGGAAAATAGAGGCACAGCATTGTGCAAGTTGTTTTTAGGTAATAGTTCTATTGAGCTCTACAAAGTATCCAGTCGTAGCTAGACAATAATATTATTATTATTTCTTTCCAACAGGGTAAACATTTTCCCAAGAACGTTAACTAACCATCCTTTGAATATCCTTCAGCACAACCTAAAAAGAGATCACAGAGGAGATGACTAGTGTACATGTAAGACAGTTGTTGTGTTTTTCTTTGTTTTTTGTTATAGTTGTTGTTGTTATTGTCCCAAAATAATAGGAACAAATGATAAACTTGTCAAAAATCAGTGTCAGTATTTTAGAAGAAAATAAACCAACTGACGACACATAATAAATATACTTTCAGAAAAAATTGGCTTGTTTTCAAAATACATCATGAAATTCTAATTCAGCCATTTTGAACTTAGTAACCTTTCAGTAAATGCATACTGTAGTTTGTAACAGTTTTTTACTAGAAGCATAAGCACTATAAAGCGATGCCTTCATTTATTTGGCTATGTGCACAGTTGTTGTTCTAAGGATTGTTTGCTTGCTTCAAATAATATCACTTACTCACCACAGGTTTCAACTCTCACAAGCTGCAGCTCAATGGACTTGATTGGTTTGTCTGAGTGTACAACTTCCAGCTGCAGCAGACGTCAAGTAATAAATCATTATGAAATGATAATATCATGATTGCTAGATCAACTGTAGCAATAAGTAGACACAGCTATCAACGATCGTTATGACAACCATCTAAGACATTCTATTTGAGACTGGTATGATATAGCCTAATTTTTCAATACATTTGACTACCCATTTAAATATCAGTTTGCAATAAAACCACTCTTAGACAGTGCTGAAGGCTTATTGTAAAATAGCTATTGGTCTATCATGGCCAGGGCCAGGTTTGTTATTTGGAAAAAAGGCAAATAACAGGGTAAGTACAAAGTAAGAGGTGTATCCCTTCCCCTGTTCCCCACTCAGCTCACTACACTCACAGTGTTTTTATGTTTTTCCCACCAAGGATCCTAGTCCTAGGCTATTATTGGTTTGACTAAAATTTCAGAAAATTATGTACAAGAGTGAGTGTTACCTCTCCTGTGAAGGGTTTAGTAATGCTGCACTGAGCACAGTCAAGACTGCCTTTCACTAAGAACTTTGGAATCTTTGCTCTCTGCAAAATCAACGAGTTCTACAACAGTACTTAATTCACTCCTCGGCAGAGGCCTTTTGCTAGAGCACCTACTATTGTTTACTTAATACCTTTAATTGAATACCCAGTGAGAGCCTCTGTGGAGGAGAGAGATTACTTAACAATCAATGAGTATCGTATGAAGAATTATGGAGATCGAGGAGGGTGTTCTCTGTCAAGGCCATAGGCTGAGGCAGATAAAACCCTCCAAGATCTCCATAATTCTTCATATGATACGATTCAATAATTCATATGACAAAAGATTCAATAATTGTTTTATTATTCATTCAAAATAATTTCTAGTTTAAAAACATAGCTAAAACATGCTTTCCTCCATCAATGCTATAAGTTCATCTTTGATAGTGCACGTCTAGGGTTGCTCAGCTCCGCAAATATTCTCCAAATAGCAGATGTCGCCCTTCAAGTTGTCTTCTTGCTGTTCTTGGCATGTTTTTAGCTATTATTTTGCTTAGTTCTTACTCTTGAAACAAGTGAAATGTCTGCCATTTTTGTTTTTACCACCAAAACAACTCAACCTCGTCCCCAGGTCTTCTCGGTTAACGGTGCTATAACTTGCAAGGAAGCTTCAATTTTGACATCATCGGTCGATTAATTGCAAAATTTTTCCAAATTTGGTCATCAGTAACTGGT